>JAGTJN010000017.1:600000-1179899 GCA_020747045.1 Phaeosphaeria sp. MPI-PUGE-AT-0046c | reverse complement strand
GTGTAGGCGATTGTGTTTGTCTTTTGGCGTTGCCTTACTTCATACTTGCAGTCTGTTCACGTATACCCTCATCCGGGCAAATGACTCCAACATTTCCTTTGCTCCTCAACACTACACCACCCGGCCATAATCCAACACTATCACTGTATCATGGCCACGATTTTCCTCAAGCGATGAGCGACTGCTAGCCCTGTAATGCCTCTGGATATCTTTCCAATCAACACTACATTATGCGTTTCTTCGCCTGTACCTAGACAGTCGTTGTGACTCCATCAAGTAGCCGCACTATTGCGCTCCCGGGTCAAACTTTCACTTACCACCACTGTAGTGACTAGATCGCGCGCTTGCTTGTTCATTTGATACCCAAAGCGTAAAACATGTCTGCACGCTGGCTCCTTTGTTTCGGAACAAGTGGCTAGATACGAACGAGGTCCGACGCTTCTTTAATTAGAGCAGCGCTAACCAAGAAAGATAAACAGTTGAGATTAAAGCGGACTATGTCTAGGAGAAGAGAAGCGTCCTGTAGTATAATTATGCGTACGATATTCTCAGCTATAATTTAGAAAATTCAACACAATTGCTAGTGAGGATACTTGTAGTGGAAAACCCACGAACCGTAGCTAAGGTAGCAGGAGCGTAGTAGTAAAATTGAGGCACTGACACCAGTCTAGAAATAGACGAAGAGAAGTATTCTAGAATATAAACACAGGCCGTGGAATAAAAAGAGCTTATATGTCCTAGAATCGAGAGTACAGGCTCTCATGCTGAGTTTCACACAATGCATTTTCAATCGCTTGAAACTATACTAACCTGTGACATCTCCTTCTCTAGACCTGCGATACCAACTCTGTGATGTACATTCCCGCGTCGCGATCGGTTTTCGGGTGCGTTGGTTACGACCAGGCCGAAGCAGAACGGCCTGTGAAGTTCCTCTTCCCAAGGCCATACGTCAGAGCACTACGGCCCTGAATACTAAAACTCCACTACAATTATGAATTCAATGTCCTTCCAAGACAGCACGTCTTCACAATAGTCATGAATCTAGCAAAGCAGTCGGCCTGCACTGTTCCTAATATCAAAATTTATGTCCTCGCGCGGAAGTATTCACAAGCCAGGAATTATTTGCGCTATAGGAGCGATGAGTGCCATACAAATCGTCGTGTTATAGTGGATAGATCTGTCTTTGGTTTTTCTTTATGAGACATACCTTAGGAGAGAAGACCCCATTTCCCGTGCCTCTTGTGCAGGTTTTGTAGGGACGTGTTTTGAAAAATCTCCGCAATGTCTGCTTTATTGTAATTGGATAGATGCAAGATCACGCATCTGCCTGGAGCTTGATCGCACCAAATTGATCTTTGAGTAGGTCCATCTGCCTCCAAAAGAGTTGACTGTACACTTCCTCATAACAAATAATCACGGAATGGGGAGGCCCCCGTCCGCTTTTTTCTCCCGCCAGATTCCAGGAGCATATATTCCATGTTGCCGGGGAACTTGACCGTTGATCTGTACACCGCCAAAGCATTTGTCGTCGCGGTATGAGAGGGCTAAGATCTTGGACAACCCAGATTTTTAATCTTTGCTCTTTCACGAGCCCACACCGAAGGCACTCTTCCTAAAGAAGTCGAATAATTCAGCTATAAAGTCGTCCAAAGGGCTTCGCAGGGCTATTTTCTTTGAATATATATCAATCTGGATGGTGACAAGACATTACGTAGATCATATGTAAAATTCGCGTCACTTCTGCGAGTGCGATATGCTACCGCGTCTCTATTGAAATGTGATAGAATGCATTAAGTGCATGGTCACTAATTAAGATTCAATCGTCATAGGCTCGTCGCGATTCTGACCCCACATTTGATTGGGCCGTCCTCAATGCCACAACGTAAAACGATCGTCGCTGCGAAGCTTTGCATAAGACATCAACAGACAAGATACCTAAAGCACTGTAAAGTTCAGGTCCTATTTGCACATAACACGTTTGTGCGCAAAATTAGACCAAGATGGCCTCGACCGCAGTTGCGACGTTAGAGCCGCATACCCCGCTTACTACCGACGAGCTATCCGAAGCGCTGAAAGTTGATGTCTACGATCAAGAGGGAAGGACAAAGACCCTAGGTGAGCTTGTCGATGGTAAACGTACGGCACTGGTGTTCATTAGGCATTTTTGTAAGATCCCAAGCGCGTGACTAGCATTGAAAGAGAGTCGATGCTGACCTCAGGACGTCTCAGGGTGTCTGAACTGTCAAGCTTACGTCAGGTGCTTGAGCGAGGCCATACCACCTTCGAAGCTGCCTCCCAACAGCCACAGTAAGTCTCTACGATTGTTCGTATAGTTGCGATAGCTGATTTCGCCCTTCACTCGCAGTCCTCGTGATAGGGTGCGGATCGTACCAACCGATCAAAACATATGCTGCACAATCATCTTCTGACTACCCTATCTACACGGACCCAACACTGCGCCTACATTCTATTTTCAAATTCAGATCCAATCTCGCGGAGGGGAAGGATGGCGATGAACAGAGAGACTACATGCGAAACGCGGGCAGCACAATGACAAGGATCTGGGGCGGCATCAAAGGCGCTCTGGGGCATCTTGAGCATGTAAATCACGTGGGACCAAAGGCTTTGAACGGTGGCGAAGCAGTCATCTCTGCAGGTATGCTTCTAAGTAGAAACATGGTTCAGAAGTTAACGAAATCAGAGGGCAACATGGAATATCTGTATCGAATGCAGAACACCGTAGACCACACGGACATTTCCAAAATAGCCAGTCTTCTCGGATTCAGCGAGATTGAGCCTGGTGCAGGAGAGTGGCCGCAAGTGTGTGATGGCCCACATGAGGGAAAAGCAAAAGCGACCTAGGTACGTTTTGGACCGGGGCAACTGCCAAAATCTATGAGCAGGTTGCAGGGCTATCACTCCGATTCGCTTGAGTTGCAGGGGGTTCTTGCAACAATTTAGAAGACAACGACGCGACATCCTTCTTGGTGGAAAAGAAAATGACTAGCCAACAAACACTCCGTCGTGATAGTCGCGGAGCAAGAACGAATAATTCTCGAGACAAGTGAAGCGAATCTCCTTCGTGTTGCGGCTGGCAGCGGACGAATACTCGGCGGTATGGTGGAGCAAAAGGCTGACTCGCCGACACCATAATCTGATAAAATTTTCTTGTCATCTTATCTGATCAGCTTCCTGCTCCCTACCCTTCGTCCTCCATATTCATCTGGTGAATTGCAACAAATTTGTTATGGCTTCACCAAATACGGCTTACGAAAATGCCGTGGTTGGACAGAAAGAACCGCACGGTTTGGTCAAGATAATAAGCACGGAAGTGGCTGTCGCAAGCGATGAAGCCTCGCAAGACCCTCGACAAAGTCAAGAAGAACCTTTTGTGCCAATGCGCATGAAGCTGATCTCAGTCTTACTGGTCACTGCGGTGGGATTCGGCTCTCATTGGAGCTCAGGAGTAACGGGTGCGATGAAGAGCACGCTAAAGAAGGTATACAGCCATCCTCACCAGCGCAGACCTGGCCAGAGACCTGATCATGGCAGAAATTGCACATCAACAACGCAGAATACGCTGTACTAGAAGCGAGCGAGGACTTCATGAAAACAGCTTTGATCCTTGTGAGCGGTCTTGTCACGGACAGGATTGGTGGTGCAAGTCAGTCATTTCGAACCTAAACAACGTGTGTCCTAGACTCACTTTTGATCCAGGTGCCATGCTTTGGGGCAACGCCATCTATAGTATCGGAGCGATCCTCATCGCCGCAGCGACTACCGTGCGCTCCTACCAATTCATGATCTTCGGCGTGGTCGTTCAAGCTCTCGGCGACATCGCAACGCAAGTTGCGCAGTACAAAGTCTTCAGCTCCTGGTTCGCGCCTTCGAATGGATTCGCTTCAACACTTGGCTTCGAGCTCGGCATTGGCAAGATAGGCTCTTTCGTCGGCAAAGCAACAGCGAATGTGATCGCAAAGAAGACAGGCGACTTTAGCTGGGTGTATTGGACCGCAGTGTTCATGAACTTATTTACGAATGTGGTGACATTATTATTTTGGTTCTTCACCCGATGGTGTCAGAAGCGGTACGGTGGTATGCAGGATCCGGCCACTGGGGAGAAGTTGACAGAGAAGAGTAAGAAGTTCGAGCTGGGGAAAGTATTGAGACTTCCTTGGACCTTTTGGGCAGTTGTTACGTTCTCACTGTTCCAGACAAGCACGGCTGTTGTCTACTCCCAAAATGCTACTGAGATGGCAGAACAACGGTTCAACGTTAGCGCCATCAAGGCTGGATGGTATTCAGCCATGTCACAGTATTTCGGCTTCTTTTTAGTGCCTCTCATTGGCGTCTTTGTCGATCTTATGGGTAACAGACTGACTCTAATGGTCATCTGTGGCCTCGGCATGCTCCTCTCCATGTGCCTGGCAGCATGGGGCCCATCTATTTCAGGAACCGCTGCTTCTTTCGGCATCTTTGCCGTTGCGTCAAGCTTTGGACCAACCGTCATTATCGACAGTATTCGGACGTCTATGCGGTATCAAGAAGTCTTTGGGTCCGGCTACGCAATTAAAATCGCAGTCAATAACAGCATGAACATCATCGTACGCATTGTTACTGGTGTTATACAAGACCGCGACAAGAACTCGTACGACAATGTTGTTATCATCTACGTTGCACTTGCAGCTGCGTCGGTCGTTGTTGCGGGCACATTCATCGTGTGCAGCTTTTTCAATGTTGAGGCAATGGTTCTGCAGTGGACAAAGAAGCAGAGGAGATCAAATGGGCATCTGATTACGGAAAAGAGAGAAGCATCAGAGACTGCTGCTGCTGGTATTAAGAGTGGAAGAAGGGGACTGGTTTTGTTTGCAGCACTATTCACCTTGATTGCTGGTGCATGGGCATCCTATTTCTGGGGTATTGCGACGCACAACAGCTAGATTCGAGTCGAGGCGAGCCGTACTCGGGTGATGACAGGGAACAAAAGAATAATCTAGACGTGCGTCATGAGTATAGTAGACATTAATATCGTATTAGCACATATCTGTGCGGAAGAATGCAAAGAGTTCTGAGCAGGGCCATGGAGCTGCATGGCTTTTGCCGCATAAAAGCGCATCAATTGACTTGTCTTACATCTATTAACCTTCAGAATATGACAATTGTTGTTCCGCTATTGTATATACATCAATATATTCTTCGATGAGGAGCAATGTCCTCGGATCCCGGAAAACGATGGTCAAAAAGCTGATCAAAAAGCACCAAAACTTATTTTCCAAGTTGTTCGTAATTTTTAGAGCGCAAAACCTTAAATGAAACCATATGAAGGTCCCGGCTTGCGTCGTCCTGTTGTAAACGACCCACTAACGGCCGAGGTGATAATAGGGGGCATTTCAAGTGCCAGCAAGAAGCAGCACGTTTGAGACCAACTCGACCTCATATTTCTCTCGATCCTATAGCTAATCCGAGTGGTGACGTATATCCCATTGAGATAAGCTGTGTCGACGGAGACACAAGCGAGACGAGATATATATCGCAGCGGCGGGCTGACGAAGATCCCGAGTTCACAAACGAAAATTTTGTTGGGCCATTGTTCACGCAACCAATCATTGTTGGTAAGGCTGAAAGTAGGTTTGCTTTTTATCATCTTGGCCCACTGCAGCTTCTGAACCTATACGTACGACCTATAACCAATGAATGCACGGCAATGAGATCGAGTGTCCTTTGACGTTACCCCCAGTGAGCATCTAGCTGCTTCCCTTACGCTTTTCAGTATGTGACCATTCGTAATGTACTTTCAATATTGCCAGCCTTCAAGGGGCCGGGGGTGGAGGCGGAGGTGGAGGCGCAGCACACTAAAAACAAGAGGTAGGCTGTTCCCGCGAGTCCGCGAGAAATGCAGTTGATTCCACTGTGTCTCATAAAAATCACGCCAGCCCAGGGATATCGATGCATGCCCCTACCTTCGAGCATAAGGGAACTTTTCCGTGCTATGATCCTATTCTGTTAGGATTTCCACGATACAATTGCATAGACTTGGCCGATCGAATCCATCGTCACTCAAAGAGACACCCGAGGACTTGGAAAGAATCTTGCGATCATGCGACGTATATCTTTGCCGGAATTGCCAGGATATGAATCCCCCCGACACTATTTAGACTCGGACAGCACGCGATCGCAGACCCCACGTGGAAGTTTCTATCATGGCATGTCGTGGGATCGCAGCCCTGTTCATCAACCCAGTACTCCTACTGGCAGTGAACATATCTGGAGTGAGAAAACGACCTATTGCGGCGTCAAACGACGCAGGGATGACTGTCGAGACGATGAGGATGGAGAAATTTATACACGAAAGGTGGCACGACAGGATGAGAATATTCACTTGATGGCTACGAACCGGGAGGGACTAGCGGGTCGAGCATCGTCAGCCATCGAGACTTACAGGTACAGATATCCAGCAATTCTACCAAATCAGATACGCCTTCTCCGCGTTGCTCCAGGACTTTTCACCAGCACACTGGTCTTAGCACTCAAGGTAGTGTCTCTACAAAAGATACTGGACGAGGAATTCGAATTCCAAGCACTTTCGTATGCTTGGGGAGAGGACAAAGCTGAAAATATTGTGCAACTAAGTAATCTCCCGAGCAATGAGTCAGGGTCGGCCACGCAAGACACGGACTTTGACGTCAGCATCTGGAAGAGATCTGAAACATTCCCGATACGACAGAATCCGTTTCATGCACTTCGAAGGATCCGGCTTGTGGATAGCTATACCTGGGTCTGGGTCGATGCAATATGCATGGATCAATCCAACGACGATGAGAAGAGCGAACAGCTCCAGAAAATGCTCAAGATCTATTCAAGTGCATATAACGTGATTGCATGGCTTGGGGAAGACGATGGAGCTGGTTCAGATGTATGCAGGGCCATCGATCTAATACCGAACATCCTGAACCTGAAAACCCTGGATTTGATGCTACGGAACCGGTTACCCAACCAACAAGAAGCGCTTCAGCACTGGAAGGCCTTTGGCCGCCTTTTGCAACGATCTTGGTTCAGTCGTCATTGGGTTATTCAGGAGGTGGCGTGCGCCTGGAGATTGTCGGTGCGTGTTGGCGAACACATCCTGAGCTGGCAAGACTTTGCAGATGCCATCGATCTTTACTCTAAGAACATCGACATTATACGTGCCTTGCCCGGGTATGGTACTCAAGATGACAACGGCACTGGCGACCATGAAGTGGAGGAATCTAGCGCCATGGCCTTGATCGAAATGTCTCGCAATGTTTTCCGGAGAGAACAAGATACAAGAGCTATGTCAAGACTCATGACTCTTGAGATGCTAGTCTCCACAGCATCGGGATTTGCTGTCACTGACCTCCGGGATATCGTGTACGCTCTCCTTTACCTTGCCAATGACAGATACCAAGCCGCGGCCACGCGAGTCTCGGGGAGATCTCAAGTCCTACGCGCAGACTACTCGCTGCATGTCGTAGACATATTCATCAATTTTGTTGGTCATTGTCTGCAGAGGTCTGGATGTCTTGACGTCATATGTAGACAATGGGCAATGTGGCCAGAGTCTCGGCGCGATACAACTCATGAAGGCCGAACCTTGCCCACGTGGATTGGGGTCGCTGTGTTTGCGAAAACGCCGACCGAAGCGTTGCTGCACCCCATGGATAATATAGTCGGCACCGCACAGCACCGCGTGTACAATGCTTCTGGAGAGGCAAAGATACATGCCAGCATATCTGGTTCCATTCTACAGGCTGACGGAATCTTGCTTAACCTCATTTACGAAGTGTCTGACCCAATCAGAGAAGGCATAGTAGATGACCGCTGTCTCAGAATGTTAGGGTGGCGCGGAGATGTGTCAGAAGAGGTGGAGGAGAACATTTGGAGAACATTAGTAGCCAACCGAAGATCGTCAGGAACGATAGCACCCGCATGGTATCGGAGAGCATGTGCATTGGCCCTGACGATGCTGGAACCTAACAGACACTTCGACACCACCAGACTCATGACAGGTAATCATCTACCAAGTACCGTAGTGGAATATGCATCACGAGTACACAAGGCTACCAGCAACCGAAGAGTCTTCCATTCCACGAACAATAGCTTGGCATGGGCAGGTCTCTTGAGCGAATCGGCAGATTCAGTAGTTGGGCTGGGTCCGCCTAATATCAAGAGACATGATATGGTGTGCATACTGTTTGGCTGCTCTGTCCCTGTCGTGCTGCGTCAGATCGTACCCAGGAACAATGCAGAGTTGTGGAGCCCTGATTTTCCAAGCACTGATGTTGTACTTGTCGGACCCTGCTATGTGCATGGGCACATGGAAGAAGGCCTGTTGATGAAACAAGACACCGATCGTATCCGCAGTAAGACTGTCACTTTAAACCTGCATTAATATTTGCGTTATGCCTGAAAGTAGAGGTACGTGGGCAAACAACCCCGCATACCTGTTTGCTGATGCTTATTCACATGATGGTGCCATCAAGAATTCCAGTTTGAAACATGCTGCACCTACTTCCGGCAACTTACCATAAATCCTGCGAACTAGTTCGTGCAGTTGCTACATCCACCATCATTCCACACATTTACAATCGGGTCTGATTTCCCAATACATAAACAACACGCCAGACTCACTATGAATCTCACATTTTAAGCTCTTCCCACAACTTTAACACCACAACCCTTGACTGAACCATGCGTCTCCCAACTCTCTTTGCCCCCTTGCTCCTCGCCGCATCCGTAGTCGTCGCAGACTCCAGCTCATGCAACCAAATTTTCGAGAGCCGCATCGCCTGCACAATCGAGTGCCCAGGAACGTGTGCGAACATTGGAGGAACATTGAGACTCATCTTCCGTTGTGACTGCGTAAGTAGCGAGCGAGGCTGAGTGATCTGAATGACTCGAAGCTGAATTGTTCCCTACAGTAGATGTAGAAAGACGGATCATGTTGGATAGACACGAGCTGTGGGTGCTGCTAGTACAAGAATTCTGAAGCGGTGTAGGGGTGGAATAGCTGTGGTTGTGTAGATGCTCTAGTAACATGCAACTAAGCACTTACACCGCGCCTTATTCTTGCAATAGCAAGTTCGTGCAGCTGCAGTCATGGCCATTGCTCCACTACATCGATCACGTCATCTGTTCTATCTGTGATACTCATGTTTGCGATGAACAACGCTCTCTCGACGATGTCACTAATCATAAGCCCTCTTCTTCTTTACCCGCTCCGCGTCGATTGCCGCAGCTGCAGCGAACGCAATATGCCCAACGTCGCTCTCCTTTCTTACGTCTCCAATAATAACACGCACATCACGGAGTGTCCTCGCAGCTTCCAGTCCACTCTGATGAGAAGGCACAGTTGTCCCAAAGTATGGATCGTCGCGGGCAAGAGTCGATACGTAGCCGAGGATGTCGGGCGCTTTAGTGATAGAGCCAAGAATTGCAGATGTCGCAGCTGCAGCAAAAAGCAGCAGAGATATGACGATGGTGAGGATTGCGAATGTAATATTGCAGACATATCTCTCCGTATCCACGTCCGTGCCTTGTGCCTTTGTCCCTGTCCATGGCCTGGAGATTGTGTTGTCGTAGTTGTGGACCTGGGAGGTCGCATTGGTTGCCATGTGATTGAACCCCAACGAAGAGTCCCAGAAGGTATTAAGAGCGATTTGAAAGCGTTGACTGAATACCTCGGGTGAGAGATCCGTGATGTTGACTGAGCGCCATGCACCAAAGCTTTGGAGGATGTTTAGAAGAGAGGGATCCCAAATCCATTGTTCCACAAGCTCAGATACTCTGCTCAGTTTTTTCGTGGGACCCATGTCAGCTCCAGGGAAAAACTCGCAAAGCATAGCGAAAAAAAAGCGGTGGTTCGTATACTTTGGAGCCATGAGCGAGGCAAGGGTGGAAGCACTCTGGCTAGAGGTTCGCATTCGCTGTACGTCACAAAGCCCCTGTTGGCAGCCCACCTCCGATTCCACGATTCGAAGCGCGGCTGTGCAGTTGGAGTATTTGAACGTAGTGTATCCAAATTTGGTCACGTACTTGAAGTCCGGCTGAGTATCATTGTCGTCGCGAGAGTACCATTGGACTAGATCGAAAGTAGGACCAGAGAACGATGGCAAAACTCTGCCGATACCTGCAGGTATGGTGGCGTTGTTTTCGAAGCTTTCACTACTAGTGAATGGGCCGCATCGGACCTCCCAATAGCTTGACTCAATCATAAAAGTCAGATTTCCAGAGCTCGGTATCCCTACAACGGGGCTGCCGAGCAGTGAAGTATATAAAGGAGACGAGTCGTCGCTAATGCTGTACCATTCGGCATCCGATGTGTCAGTTCCAGTCGCCAGGGAAGTCATATCGGGGATTCTTATGTTGCCAAACAAGTCTCTCGACTGGTTAAAGTTCTGGCGCGCAAACTGCAGCGTACTCATGAACAGTGGTGCGTAACGGGCCCAGTTGTACTCTTCCATGTGAGGATCTAGCATAGTACTATTTGCAAACGTGTCCACCTTATGGTAGTAGACCGTGGCATCTATGACCATCTCGGACCGGCTGGTGGACAAGAGCCTCAGGGAAGCTTGACCACCAAGTGGAGACAGCAACCAAGCCGCGATTATGGTCACGCCCAGTAGGTCCATTCGGCGAAGTCCGACCTGTCTTTCTATGCTTGCAAAAAAGGACTGGCTCCCGATAAGCTGCTCAAGTGTCTGATTGGTATGAGCACAGGTTTCGAAAGGCTGAATTTTCCAAGACGTACGCCGATAGTAGAGCCTCTCTCGGCTTTGAACAAGCCAATTCGTCGTAGAAATTTCCCCAAAATAGCTGCGTATACTATTGGAAAAATGGTTGGTGATAACAGAGTGAGAGCTTTGATGTCCTGCCCGTACGCCGAGACCGGATTCCCATTCAGCGACAGAGATAGACTCGCAACGACTAGATTAGTCTGCATCAGTATTATTACATATCGTGATTTTGGGAATTATTTACCGAGAAAAAATAGAGATAGAAGGGCACCCAATATATCCAATGAAGCGGAACCCCAACTATAGAGCCACTTTCGTTCCAATGTGGCAGGTTCGGTGGAGACCTTCAAACTTTCTGATGGTTTTTTTACGATCGGGGTTGTTGCATGTTCTTCAGTCATCAAGGACGTCGAGACACTCACTGCAGGATCGTCGAGTGGGTCGTCTTCCCGACTTCCGTCTTGTAGAGGATCTGCGCGGACATCTGCATCGTCAACCCGTGGAACATCTTCAGAGACACGCTGCATGGATGTCTCGTGCATTTTGACAGGGTGTCAGGAGGTTCGAGGGTCATGGAGCTGAGCAAAGCTAGATCGCAAGCAGAGTGTGCACTAAGAAGAGCTTTAATGATGGTACAATTCTTGGGTGCAGATATCGTGGGTTGTCAATTTCAGCTCTCGATCATCGTCCTGTCATTCTTTCTTATGTGGTACATGGGGCTGTGTAGCAACACCAACAGCGCTATCGCTCATCTCGTCCTGGGTGCTGCATTATGATAGGTTCCTTTCTCTGTTTGCACGCCTTGGGGCCAGAATTGCATGGGGGCCAAAACTGTCGTGCCACCCAAGTGGTGCGATCTTGTCCTAGATATTCTGCCCGCGGATCCACTCTCAATTTGATTCGAATAACCTACGAAGCACCAAATTCTGTGTCCACACCACGTCGCCCTCGACTCAGCCTGCGCCTCAGTACTGCACAACCCCACCAAAGATGGAAACCATGAAGTTCCTAGGTCTGAGCACAGCCACATCTGGCTACATGAGGACATCTTGTTGTCGGAGAACTACCACACCGCGTAGGACGGAAAGAATGCCGAGGTGAGCTGAAATTACCACGTTTAATTCTGATTGGCCTGCGCCGAAGATAGATCGAGTTACTATGCAAAAAGGTATCTGCCCATATGAACATGAAGTAGTAAGAAAAATGTCGTGATACAGCTTGTCCGAGCTGGCATGTCATGAAAAAAGTGGAAGCGCTAGGTGCCTGGCAACATCGCACCGCGTCACAGGCGTCAAATGCGCTAATGAAGGGCTGAGCCTGTTAATGTAGGAATACCGCGATTCCCTGGTTATGCTTCTACGCCTTCAACTTTTCGCAGGAATTCCCTCACCCGCCCAACCTCGACGCCTTCGCCTT
The DNA here is from genome assembly GCA_020747045.1 of Phaeosphaeria sp. MPI-PUGE-AT-0046c. NCBI lineage: Eukaryota > Fungi > Ascomycota > Dothideomycetes > Pleosporales > Phaeosphaeriaceae > Phaeosphaeria > Phaeosphaeria sp. MPI-PUGE-AT-0046c. Next base: position 1,167,729 of record JAGTJN010000017.1, on the reverse strand, counting down.
CCTCACTGTCGAGTGCGGCTACCAGGCTTTCGAGACATTCCTCTATCCGGCTCTCCTCGACCTTTGTGCACAATGACACCACTTTCCGGTACATCTGCTCAAGCTGACCATCCTTCTCTTTTAGCTTCCGACTGCGGGCGAGTAATGCCGTATTGGACTGAGTGTATGTCTCAAGTCGATGTCGAAGGAATGTGGTAGATATTTGCGCGAGCAGTGGCGATATTTGCTGATGAGATATTGTGGAGGGGTCAAAGGGTACAGCAGTAGACAGATAAGCCTGTCCGACCGAAGCTTGATGTGACAGGAGCTCACCAGCTTGGCGTAGTTCCAAAGGCAGATCATCATCATTGACAATGACACCGGCACCTTCCAGGTCAGCATACCCGACCCTTCGCTTCTCACTCAGATCCAAAGCGCTTGCATTCACCGAAAGCATATGGCGTTGTGGCTCCAGCCAGCGTTTGAGGTTCGCTATCCGTTTTGCTCGATCATGACGCAGGCGAAGGCGAGTGCGTAATTGCTCCAGCTTCTGTTGTTCCTGTTTCTGCTGAGTTGAGAGCTGGGTAATGAGATCATTGGTACGATCGATGGCATCTTGTTTCAGTCGTGCTTCTTGAGTAAACTGCATGGAAGCAGATTGGAGGATACCGCTCATGACTGGTGTTGTTAGTGATAGGAGATTTTGGATTTGTTAAATATTAACTTACGAGGCTGAATCTCACGGCTCGTCTCCTCCACCTTGCTCAACGGTGCCTTGCCTTTACTTGGACTTGCTGCCATTTCTACTACGTGACTGTCCCCACCATCGCTACCCACACCAAAGTCAATCGGACGAGTGCCCTTGTGGTTGGGAATGGTCGGGTCAGCCTGGACTTCCATGAGCTGAGAGATGATATTTCGGTTCCCAATACGCGCTGCAAGGTTGAGTGCCGTGTTACCAGCCTTGTCGCGAGCGTTGACCATCTCCTGCATGAAGCGCATGAGTCCAATGGGCTTGGGGTAGTTGTCCTGGAATGACATGGCCTGGCTGGCACCAATGTTGCTCCGTACAAGATACTCAAGTAGCGCTTCGAGGTAGTACTTGCTTGATGCTGCCCTGCCCTTGATGGCGCATGTGACGGCAATGTGGTGGAGAATGGTGCGCCCCTGTGTATCACGGAGCTCAATCAGTGGTGCCAATATCTCCAACGTCTCAGGGAAACAGCTATGGTCCAAGCTGTTGTTGACGGAGACTGCGCTCATGAGAGGTGTCTGGCCCGCAGCATTTCCGCGGAACATGTTGGCGCCCTTGGACACGAGCAGCCGCATCAGAGATACTCGGGCTAATGTTGCCGCCCAATGCAAAGCAGTGTTGGCGCTGTTGTCGATGGGCATGTCCAAGTCGGCGCCTGATAGATGCAGAATGGCGGGATGGTGGGTGAAATCCGTCCTAGCTTGGTCGGCAAACAGGTCAGTCAACATGGCCTGCTTTTCCTCACTGGACTTGGTGTCTGGCTGTGGAAGCGGTGGGAGCGCCGACGGAACTTCGCCATCTGGAAGGGTGATGTTGTGTCCGGTGTGCTGCTGGTAAAAGGACTCGCTGGGTTCTGTGGGTGAGCCCAGGTCGCGCATGGACATTTCTGCGGCGTTGGGCTGAGAGAAGGACTCTTCGGTGCGCATGCGCTTTCTTGGCGGCTCCTGTGCGTCGTCCAGACCGGTGCCGTAGGCGGAATCTGCATGGCCGTTGGCGCCGCTGAAGCTGCGCTCCGAGGCGACGCTCTGGATGCTCTGCTGGCTGCTGGTGCGGAAAGACTCTTGGCTGGCCACGGGTCCCTGCGATGGCCGGCCCATGGAGCGGCGGGTCGGGGCTTGTGATGAGCTGCCGGGTCGGGGCGGCGCGGGCGAGTTCAGGCGGGCGACTTTGTTCATTGCTGCGAGGGCGCTGGTGGCGGTGGAGGAGATGTTGGAGAAGAAGGTGCCGCCGACGCTTTGGCTGCTGGTGCCGCGGCCATCCATGCTCTGGGTGTAGAAGCGTTTGCGGTTGGCAGCCATGGCCTGCTCCTTGGTGGGCGTCTCGGTGCCCTGGATGGCGTGGCCGTCGACGGTGAGATCGTAGTCGAGCAGTGGGCGCAGGACATCCTCGACGCCGTACTGGCGGCAAAACTCTCGCCCGCGGCGGTAGTTGATCCACGTGCCCTGGTATTTGCCGTATCCGCCCTGGACCTTCTCATGCTCGCCCGTCAGAATCTCCTTCTCGAGCACTTTGGTGCGCTTGCCCTTGTCGACGCCGGCGACCTTGAGGATCTGGGTGGCATTGAGCCAGCCGTCGGAGCGGCGGCGCATGACGGCCACGCGGTTCACTTCCATCTCGTAGACACTGACGCCCGAATAGACGGCCGTGTAGATCTGGGGCTTCTCCATCGAGTGCTGCTGTTGTTGCGCATAGCCGTTGACGTCGGGCTGGGAGAAGGAGCGGTTGAAGCCCGGCGCCGCCATCAAGCCGGGTCCGTGGGGTGAATTGTGGTACATGGCGGCGGGCTGCGCAGGCGGAGAGCCTGCAGGAAACGATGCGGAGTGCGACGGGCGCGCGACTTGCATTGCGCAGGGTGAAGGAGGACTCGGGGTGTCAAGCGGTCATGGGGCAGGTGCGAACGAGATCCGGGAGGTGCAAATGAGATCCGGAAGGTGCGACGGGAGGCGGCAGCACTTATTAGGGCAGCGACGGTGGGCGACGGGAATGCGCAGCGCAGTGAGGCCCGGCGGGAAGCGATATGGAGCTGGATATGGGGATGGGCGTGGGCGCGGGGGGTGAATTGGCCGTGGGTGGTGGTGAGTGGAGATTCGCGTTCGTTCAACGCGTCGCTCGGCTGCGCACAGATTGGAACCACGCCAGCCAATCAGGCCGAGACCGCGCTCCAACCACCATCAGATGCATGCTCTGCGATTGGCACTCTGTTTCGCAGACGTGACACGCTGCCATCGAGGTCCTGCATGTCCACATCCATTGTCCCCACGGCATCGCACAAATCGATCCACCTGCTGCGCGCGTTACTGCGCGAGGCGTCCTATCTGCCCGATGCCGTCGCCCGCCAGTACTTCCACCGCTACGTCCTCGACCGCTTCCGAGCATATCAGCCCAGGCAGAATGCGACTACGACCGCGGCCAGTGAGGCCATAGACAAGTACCACCGCAGGAGCTTCAAGCGGCGCGAGCTAGGCATCATCACTGCCCGCACAACTAAAATGCAGAGGAAAGCCCGAAAAGGCCTCCACTACCTCCAGCGCGCCAACCAGGGCGAGCTTCCATGCCTGCAAAAAGTTATGTTCTTTGCTTATGGGCGCATAGGGAGACGCAAGTACGCTCTCTTGGATCATGTGCTCAGGCCTGACCCTGTCATGGACGGCGGTAAAGTGCTTGCCCCGGACGACCTCAAGGCCCCATCACCACTGCAAGAACTTTACCACAGTAACATGCAGTGTCTTCGTTACTTCGACGCCCCCAAGTCTGCCTCAGAAGGCATGTATGTTATCAACATCTCCAGCCACTATTCGCGTCTTCGCGCAGTCCTCAAAACGCAATATCAGAAGGGCATCTCCATCAACCGCGAGCTAAAAGGGCCTGCAATGAAGACACCCAAGCACAACATCTGGATGCGACCTATGCCCCTCGTGCGCGCTCGCAACAACGTGCGCCGATGGTATGCGGAAACAATGACGCGCTTGCTCCCACCACTGCCCACGGATGAGTGGAACCATATAAATGCCATGATGAGAGGCTCAGAGAAGATAGGCCTCGTCAGGAGAAGAAAGGCCGTCCAAACATCTCACCCAGAGTCGCCTGCTGAAAGTCAAGACCCTCTGGATGTGATATTGGACGGATTGCGACTGGAGAAGGTTAGCAAGGCAGAAAAGCCCGCTGGTGCTTTTCGACCACACAACATCACACCAAAATTTATGCGACGGCTATACTCGCGCATCTTACAGTTGTGCTGCAAGGTCGAGTACGACGAGGAGAGGAAGCACTGGGTGCCTACATGGGGTCAGAGCATCAAGCCCATCAAGCCCAGCATTTATAACGCTCCCAGCGATGAAGCCCTCTTCGCTGGTGTTAATAGCAAAGGTCAGATACCGCGGACAGGAAAGAAACCCAAACCTCCTACGGTTCCCGATCTACAGCCGCGCAATGACAAGGGCGAATACCAGCGCTTTCCCTTCTTCACCGAGTTCCTGCCCGAGGATAATCCAATGCGAGTGGAGCTCGAGACATGGAAGAAGAAGCGCTTCATTGCTGGCATTATTGACGAAGACGGCACCTTTCTCGGGCGCCAATGATCGGACGTCATTCCGAAGCCGAATCGGACTTAACGTGCGGACAACGTCAAAGACCCACATGTCACCACGGAAAGGGCGCGATCCTCCTACATAAAACCGACGACACCTACTTCCGAATTATTCAAAAATTCTATCGCATTCGTACAGTAAAACGACAGCAGCAATGGCAACCAACAACGCACAAATCCGCCATGCGACGAAAGAGGGTATGTTCTCCTTGCACCGTTCATTCCCGTCTCCGGTCTTACCATGAGATAGAGGTTCCGACTATCCTCGGCCTAATCCAAGAACTTGCCGACTACGAAAAAGCCTCGTCCTCCGTCGAAGCCACTCCCGAGCTTCTGAACAAGACCCTCTCGCACTACGACCCCGCCACAGATACATTTTCCGGTGGCTATGCGAAGACACTCCTCCTCACCGATCCCGATGGTACAATTGCGGGTATGGCATTGTACTTTTACAATTACAGCACGTGGACAGGTGTACCGGGCATATATCTCGAAGACTTGTTTGTCAAGCCGGCATATCGGAAGAAGGGATACGGCAAAGCTTTGCTGAAAGCATTGGCGCAGGAGGTGGTCAAGGTTGGTGGAAAGAGGTTGGAGTGGAGTTGTCTCGACTGGAACGAGCCAAGCTTGCAGTTCTACCAGAGCGAGATCATTGGGGCCGTGAAAAAGGACGCTTGGGTGGGATTGAGGGTGGATGGCGATGCATTGAGCAAGCTGGCGGATTCGTAGATGTGGTGAATATGGAAGGAACCATGACCCAATCCGATTTCACATCTCAGGCCGACATGCTACAAAACTCTTATGGACATGGCGACGAGATGCCTAGCTGCGACGATCTGCACTAAACTCTGCAGATCTGTAGATCATACAAGCCATTATTGATACTACCATCTAGCTTTCAACGCCAATGACGCTGAGCCTCGGCTCATCTTCTGAGACCAAACAAGATATATACCCTCTACCTCATCCACTACATCCCCTAACAATCCCAGCACTCTCCATACTCCAGCCCGCCATGCACATACCATTCTCCACCCTCTTCCCTCTCCTCGCCCTCCCGCTTCCAGCCCTCTCCACCGCCCTCCCACCCCGCCAGCTCCTACCCACAGGCCAGACCGTGAAACAAGACGTGCTCAACATCCACCATGCAGTGCTTGCGCTCGACTCCACGATTCAAAGTTTCCAGGGTAGTCCGCTGCCTACATCGCTGATCGAAGGCACGCCCGTGCTTCTCGGCGTCGCGGAGATCCACAAGGTGAACCGCGTGGGATTTTTCCACGCGATTACTGCGCTGCCGTTTAATAAGGTGGATAGTGAGGATGTTATCGATGCTGTTGTTGATACTGGTGTGTACCTTTTCTTCGTCCTGCATTCTGGCATTCCATTCCATTTCCTCTCCCCACTTCTGGTCTCGTACATCTATCCATCCGCGCACGCTAATGCCCTGTCTGCGAAATAGTAAACGTCTCCATCCCGGCTTCGATCGAGCATCTCAAAGCCAAGGCGCCGGCGTTCAGGGAGGGCGGACTGACGGTTACGGTGGTGGCGAGCTTGAAGTTGCTGCTGTATGATCACGATACGTTTAGTGCTGCGACGTTGGCGAAGTTTGATCCGGGGGTTGCGCCGGCCAAGGCGGCGGAGGGGAATGAGGCGGTCGCTAAAATACATGATGCGATTGCGGGGGGGATTGCGTTCTTCGAGGCGGATTTGGTGGCGAGGTGAGCTTAAGAGCTTGGCCTGGGATGTCAAGAGATAGCTGTGAGATTGGAACTTGGTTTTGTGGTCAATCTGCAGGAGGTCGAGGTTTCCACATTCATCACACCTGTAGGAGACATGGAGAGCTGCGGATTGACATTCGAGTAGTCGGGGGCAGTTGTTTCTATGCCAGCGTTAAAATTGTGACTTTCAAACACACCGTATGTGTAATGACGCACCAAGTTGAGCATTTAAGTATCCCCTGATAGGTCAGAGTCTGACTGAAATACCGTTAGCCCGGGTCCAATCTACGTCGCATTTTGGGTAGTCGAGTTGATGTAGTACCACGACTTTGTGCTACGAATCACGAACAGCAAGCGGAGTATGTGGCGTAGGTTACCCATACCGCGCATATGCTGCGGTCGTTATATTGAGCGACTCAGATTTGGGTACTGCTTCCAGGAGCGGAGTATCGAGATTGTTCAGGTCGAAATCTTTGCGTAGCGCTGCTCACTCAAATGGGAAGTCTATTCAATATGCTGGCTGATGCTCAACATCTCTGGCGGTGTACGTGATTCTTCGAACGTCTCTGGTTTAGCTGATGTTGGATTTGTACGATACGTAGTGTTCCGCGCAATTCATCTCTCTATACTCCTCCTTTAAGGAGTATGCCCTGTATGATAGACCATACTGATTCCGGGGCTGTTGTTCTGTCATCGGCATTAGGCACGTTGATAATGAAATCAATTTTCGCCCACGTCAAATGTTTGAGAACACCGGGATCTGTCGATCTGCTGGCATTTGGTTTGTGGAACAAGAAATTCATGCACAAATAATAAACATTCTCCAGCAGCTAGTAGTAATAGCCGCGAGACGCCGCGACTTGACATTACGAATCTTACGAAATACTTGAAGAAAGACCATGGTAAGTGATACGTAGGGGTGGTTTCTACTTCTACCGCCCCTTTGGCGGACAGCGACTTAGCCGGACGGTGCTCGAAAATTCCAATTCTATCAAGCTTGCATGCCTCGTGAATCGAAGTTGGGCTACAAATTAAGTTCAAAGGTATCGCCAGCACATGGAGGTCTAGGGAAGTCACCAGACATAGATTGCCCTTAAGAAAGACCAGGAAACGAAGATACGACGGTTACATAGTAATTGAAATATCATGTCTCGGCTGGAAAATACTATAAATGGTTGGTAGCACTAGTATATGGTCTATTGTAATGAGGCTAAGGAGCGGAATTACTGAGTAACAGAGAGCTCAGGTTGTACATTTTCGACGTGACACAAGCGAATGGAAATGTGAGAATCATCTCAACAACTCAAGACTGAAAACGAAAGTCCTTATGAAACCGCCTAATTACTGCAGGCTGGCCTGTGAGACCAAAAGTGACGAGATTTCTGGTTGAATTTGCTTTCACGTGGCCCTGTAAGACTTTTGATCGTATGGACCAGCCTGCGGTACTAATGACCATCCTTTCCAGTCTGCACAGCGTGCAGGGAGCTTAGCAATGATCGGCAGAGGAAGACGTTGATGTCGCACAGAAGTTGTCTCCGTTCTTGTAGCGTCTGCAGACCAGCTCAGTCAGTGTACATTCTCGAACCACCACATACCAGCTTGGGACAGCACTTACTGGTACCCTACGATTGCAGCCCCATCTCGTGACCCAATCTCCCTCGCACCCGCGATATAGAGTCCGCACTGGCTGGTAATGGCTGCGAGTTCGGGGGTAAGAACACTCGCAGGGAGTCTCCCGTTGCCATCGTTTCGGCTACACACGAACGCTACAACGTCATTGGTGATTGAGTAGAACGACTGGTGAGCAGGAATGACTGCGCCTGGCGTTGAAAGCGTGTGTCAGCGAATCGTTGGCTCTGGTGTCCTTATGGAGAGACTTACCTGCACCTCCACCCAACTGGGCTTTGAGCTTAGCGACAGCGCTGTCTGTATTACCTCTATTCAAAGTGAAACCGCAACCTATAGGAGTCTTAGTCAGCTTCTCAAATCGATCCAGGGAAGCTGTCCTAAATTCACGCACCGCAAAAGATCTGGCCATAGAAGCGACGCTCGAGCTTGTAGTCTGCATCACGCTCTTCTAGGGCAGATTCTGCTTGGTCGATTCTGGTGTGTACGTCCTTGCCATCTGCATCTCTTGTCACGGCGTAAACGCCATTAGCCGCCCCTTCTGGGATAACCCAAGCCTGGATAGAAGCCGCGAGGGCGAAGAAAGCCGTGAGCTTGGTGAAGAGCATCTTGATTTGGAGGGTGTATTTGGTGGTTGATTGAATTCTGATTATAGTGCTTGGTGTGATGGCATTTAGATAGTGTGATGGGACGGTGGGTATTTATACCGACTCTTCGGACAGAATTTCCCAAATTAAAACAAGACATACTAGTCCTAAACATAATGGAAGCTATCATGTGGTGTCAATCAAAATTTTGCCTTCGTCGTACGAGTGCTCGTATAATGATGCATTTCGAGTCTGTTGCTTACATTAGCAGCGTCCCTCTAGAATCCACGTCGCGAAAGGTGATTGACATAAGTCAGATCTAATTATCGTAGGGACCAGGTGTCAAGCGCCCTATACCACTCCAGAGAATGTTACTATGCCATAAAGAGACGTATCCCGACGTGGACAAGGCCCTGTTATCTGCAGACAAGCATTTTCGAATTAAGGGCCGGGCCGCTAATTATCACACCTACTGTAGTTCCATCAGACTCATGCACCGTTCACGCCATGAAACTTCAAGGCACAAGGCGTTGAGAAGGGAAGCAAACTGGTCCTGGTATCGCCTCGAGTCTCTTGATTATACACTGATCTATGAGGCGCAAACATCCCGTCTGCACGTGCTCCAGAAGGAACATTGCAGCTCACGAGTGATACAATGCTTATTGTTTGTATTAGGCTAAATTCCCTGCGTAGAAAGCGCGGAGAGTTAGCGCAAAGACACAGGCAGCGTATTGACTAGAGGCAGGCAGCGTAAAAAGATAGTTAGCGTAATCATAAAAATACAGGCAGCGTAAAGAGGGGCCTGCAGGCAGCGTATCTGTTTGTATAGTATAACGTGTTCCACCAGTAAATGGGCCACACTAAGTTAGTGTCCGGGCAACCCCGCTAGACCGTCCAACGCTCTTCGCACAGTAGCTCGCAGTAAATTAAATCCTACTACAACAAGTGCTAGTACTTTGTAAGACGTCTCTACTATGTACTCGACCAGTTCAGTCTTGACATGGTATGTCGCGCCTCGAATTCCTCAACGTAGAACGTGCGAGGTTTAGCGCGGGGTGGAGCATGGGGGAGATGCGCATCATCGCAAACGAACTCTGACATACATGTGAGCACATCTCAGCTTACTCTTTCGATAGAAATTGAAGTGAGAACAAAAGCTACAACACCTGGTGCCCACTGTAGAATTAGATTTGGATATCTGACCGAGCACAGATAGCGTTCGCTTTCACCTCTGGCCCATCGTAGAAGTGTTTGAGTAAAGTTCATGAGTGTGGCTACAGAGTCCCATACGAAGATTAAGTATCGGTCAAAATTCTACGAGCTATCTCGGGACGGCTTTTGAAGTCTCTAATGGACAGACTCCTTCGGCGTTCGACGATTCGTCTACATGCTTCCGATGCACTGCCGCTCGCTTACCCTCAACATCTGCCTGAAGCCTTGTCGTCTCGTCCTGCATTTGAAGCAGACCTCACAACCTTCCCACATGTATCAGATCATTATCGGGGCTCAAATAAATAACGTCTCTATATGCTGTTAAATATCCCTAGTCGCAATGGATAGAGACTTCGTTGGAACGGCGCCGAGTTATGACTACTCTGCAGTGCAGGCAGGTCAGATCAGAATACTGCAGCTAGCTCCTGGCAAGAAGGGCGATCCCTTTGTTGGTGAGCTCATCACTACCCAGCTCGACCAAAAGTCGATCGAGTACGACGCCCTGTCATACATGTGGGGAGATCCCGCGCCGACGGACGTGATATGGATATCGGAAAAAGCGCTGCCTATCGCCAACAACCTTCAAAATGCTTTGGCACATCTGCGACATGAAGACAGCCCATTGATAATCTGGATAGATGCAATCTGCATTGATCAAAATAACGAGCCTGAACGTGCTCAGCAGGTGCAACTCATGGGGCGACTGTACGGAAGTGCGCAAATGGTGCGGATTTGGATATATGAGCCCGACATTGACCAAAAGTCGGAAGCAGTGGTTTCTTTGCAGACTTTTCCTCGGGAAAAGATCGACCCCAATACAGACGACACAAGCCTATTATTACAAAGATCAGGGCATGATCCTGAATTCTGGAACCCAGTACTGCCTCTCTTTAGAAATGCCTACTGGTCACGTGCTTGGTATGACGAATCACCACCTAAACATCACTTCCTGTATCTAAATCAAAGCTAATATTCGGTTACGCGTTATAGGATACAACAAGAAGTGTGTAATGCCCGTAACATCAACCTACACTGCGGAAACATTGTTATACCTGGCAGATCACTCGCGAACTTCAAGGATTGTGCTGATCGGCTTTCCGGGGTCGCGATCGTCTCTTCAGAAACCTGCATTCAAATCTGGCTAGAGACTTGTCGGGCAATCAGTTGTACAGGCCCAGTGGATGAGATCACGTCAATGAACTCAAGAGGACGACTGTGTCTCGATTTGTATCACCTATTGGGAACAAGCAGCGTCGAATGTAGTAGACCGCAGGACCATATCTACGCGATCATGCATCTCGCGAGCGATTATGAGGAGGGCGGAATTCTGGTTGACTATAGCAAGAACGGTTATGAAGTTGCTGTAGACGCAGCTGCTTATCATGTCAGGAAACATTCCAACGTCAGATTTCTGGAGGGTGCTTACTTGGAACTACCTGGCGGATTATCCGGTCGATCAGAGCGCTTCCCGGACGAGACGACTTGGGTTCCTCGCAGCTGGTATGGCCATGGCGAGCCGGGGTGGTCCTTTACTTCATTCTACGAAGCAGCCATAACTTGGTGCGCACCCGATGCGGTCTTAGCAGATGAGCGGATACTCCGACTTCGCGGGTTCAAGGTCGATCGTGCCGACATAAACCTCACTTCCGGTTTTGATACCAACTGTTACACAGCGAACCACCTGTGGACATCCCCACTCGGGCAATATCTCCGTGATTTCGCAAAAGTGGGGTCTCCAAAATTACCCGTGGAAACATTCAAAGTTCTTGTCTCGTGGAACACCCTCCGTGCATGTGTCTTCCAGCGCGAGCTAGATGCACTAGGTGAAAGAGAACCCAAAAGTTCCCCAGAAGAAGAACCGACACAGGAGAGCAATAAACACTTGGAGCTTATTCTCTACGAGGCTACTATTTCAGCATTAGCAGTGCTCCTCTCATTGGTCGATGATCCGAAACACATATACGAAAAACTAATTGAGGAACTTACACCTAACAGAAGTCTGTTTCAGGACGTTGACAAACTTATTTGGATAGCCTTGACTCACATCTTTCGATGCTTATACTCAAGCATGATTATCATGACCGAAAGTAAAAGACTTGCTTGGACACCCAAGTGCATTGTTCAAAAGGGAGACGAGGTCTGGGTGGTTCTGGGCTGCAACGTGCCAGTGGTGCTCAGGCCGCTACCTAACGGACGATACTGGCACATATGCGGCGCCGGAATACCGATGATCCAAGAGCACGAGCTGCTGCAGAATTTGTCGAGCGACATCGCACCAGGAGACCGAGTAGGCGAATGGGTCGTGGAAGATATTGAGCTGGTATAGCTAGGATGAGCATGTAGACTCGGCTCAACTAGATCAATGCAGTGATCGTGCTCGCTCCTTCGCTCCTACCTTTTGAGACATGTTAGAACCTCCTCCTTTAGTAATACCCTGTACCATCCTTATAAACTCCGAGATGCCCTCCTATCAAGAGCGGTTCCCTTTCTCGGCTGCCCTGCGCTTAGAGGTTCGTAAGATTCGATAGCAGCAAGTTGATACTATCATCCCTGGCCCTAATTCTGTATTCTTTATTGTGATCTGCTCTTATAAAGACTGCATATTAATTAATTCACGGGATGTTGACACATGAATCTCACTTAATCAAGATGTACGAAGCATATTGGCCCAACTAGATCAATCACCCTCTCCCAGCCTTCCGTCTTCATCCCCCTTCCCTTCCATAATTCTCATAGCCCCTAAAATACCGTGATCACACGCAACCTCCTTCCTCTTCTCCAACCTCACAAGACTCTCGCACAACCTCTCAAGCAACCACTCGCTCTCCGTCAACCCGCTCATCATGGGGCTATCATTCCCAATCCAATCCCAATTCACCAAGCCCTCGTCGTTCTCCGTCTCCGTGTGGCTAAGCGTCGTCCCCAGATCGCGGTCTAGCCGGCGCGGCGTCGTTGCGCGTATGATCCTGGTGAACTCCACCCATTCCTCATAGGTATATCGTTTTGGCCGGGGGAGACGGAAGTCAAAACTGACCTTTTTGATGCTGAGAGCGAGGCGGCGGGAAAGGGATGCATGGGAAGGGAGTGCGGTGATGTCAGCTTCGGCTTCGGCTGCTAGGCTCGTGATGGTGGGGTGCTGGACTAGGTCCTCGTCTTGATCTTCTGGGTCGTCGTCGCGGTTGGGAGGGGAAGATGGAGGTGCTGCACTACCGGCTCTGGGGTCGGCGACTTCAAAGCCTTTGCGCAGACGCTTGTTGGCTTGGTGGGATGTGATGCGCCGTTGGAGCCAGGTGAGGAGCCAGGGGTGCTTTTCGACGTAGCTGCGCCATGTGCCTGCGAGGAAGTTAGAGTTGTACGTGGAGCAGTGCTTGGACGCAATTTTGGGAGGCTGACCTTCTTTTGGCAGCACGGTGAAGTCTGCAAGTTGATCGCTCCACTTCTTGAACTTTGCGACCACCGTATCGCCCAAATCAGACACCAAGATCGTCATCGTCGGCACAGCGATGAGGCTCCAGATGACGAAAAAGCAGCGTCCGGCGTTTGACTTGGGGGCAAGATCTCCGTATCCGATCGTCAACAGACTGATGTAACAAAAGTACAGTGCCTGGAAATAGGTCAAGTCTTGCGTTACCTTTTCCGCCTGCCAAAAGATTACAGCTCCAATGCACCACAGGATCGAGAAGGTAGTGATGGACCAGAATAGCGCCACCCATCGTCTGAACTTCTTGCTATCGGCCTGGATCTGACGCATAGCATCGAAGCGATCCTTCTCTTCCTTCAACAACATGATCTTTGGCTTTCTGTTAAGCTTCAGTGCATCAGGCAAGATACTTCGTTGGGTGGATGTGTTCACAGCCGTATGCAAAGGTCGAGGATCAGACGGCGCACTGATCCGCGGAAATCGAAGCGACCGTTTGCGCATGAGATGATTATGTTCGCGGTGTCGGAAGTCAAAGGAGTTTGTGACTGTCCTCTCGAGAGCCTTCTCGCGCATACGGTCAAAGTGTTTTTGAACCACCTTTTCCTCGCCGATTTCCCTCACAGCCTTGTACAGAGACGAGACGATGAGGGCGAGTGTGATGATGCCGCCCACAGAGTAGGGGAACACGATGCCTCGTCCGACATCCGTAGTGGGTACCAAGTCTCCGAAGCCGACGGTAAGTATGGTCACGTCGCAAAAGTAGAGAGCGTCAGGGTAGCTCCATCCACCTGATTCATCTTCGTTTTCTATCCTGTAAAAGACTGCTGCGCCGCCAGCTAGCCAGACGAAGAATGCCATGGATTGTAGGATGAGCGTACGTTGACTGTCGCTCAGTGCAAAGCTCTCGGGATAGTGGCCTAGAAAGTAGCCGAGCATGTTGACCATGAGAACCATGGAACACACAGTGTACAATCCAGCCGCTGCTATCGCGTACCAGAAACCCTGCGTGTCTGAAATTTGCTCGTCAGTTCGGGGAGTACTCAAGCATGAGTCCGCAAAGCAATAAAAATGCACACTTACTGCAAGATGTTAGCAAGACCATAATCACGAACACCATCAAGGTACGTACCAGCCTTCAGTAGGACGTTCCGGCGGTTGATAGATATCCACACAAGCGGTGATCGCAATCAAGAAGCCCGAAGACAGGTACCAAAACCCAATCGTAGCAGGCAAAGCAATGATATACCTGATCCGCTGCGTGAAATTAAGCAGCAAGAACAGATTGCCAAGGAACCCACATATCAAAGATGCGACATTGATCCAATAGCACCATCGCGGATCCGCATATGGCACGCCTTCGAAGTCAGACACATAACTCCCATCAATATAGTTGGTCTGTCTCCAACTCGTTACGAGCGCTGCGATGGACGATACATTCGCCAACGGACCGAGCGTGGCTGCTAGAAGCGGGATGCCCGTACTAGCGAACCACCAATCACTTTCTTCGCCTTGTTTCCATCTCTTGAAGACGTTCCACCATCTTCTCCTTCTTTTCAGAGTCTGAGGACCCGAGTGATTGGTGGGTGGGCTGCGTGGACTCGACGCCATCACGTGGGAAGGGACATGGCTTGGTCAGGGACGCAGCTTGTGTGAGAATTCTTTTGTTGGGTATAGGAGCGAGTGGGGATTGGAGAGCTGAATTAAACGAGCACGGCTGGCGGAGCAAAGTCCTTAGAAGCTGTGACTTCGTGATTGATGATGATAAAGCACCGCTAGCGTGTTCGGAGCACAGCGGGATTCGTGTTAGGACTTGGTCACATTTGCAACGAGAGAAGCTGGAAGAAAGAACAATGAACAGACAATGGGAAAAGGTTCTCCATTGTCTGGGTGCAAGGCATTACATCAACGGTCTAGAGTGCTGTGGCTTGCGTAACGTGGTTCGCGCGACGCCCTGGAGCCAGCTGAATGCTGGAGAACGTGGGGGAGATCGCAATAGCGTGGACGCTAGCGCCAATCGCGTGGAGCTTGTTTGGCACGTTGCCAAGAAGGAATGCATGAACATGTGAATTGTCAACAAGGCCATCCAACATGTTTTAATGCCAGACTGAACAGAGCGTAGCCTGTTTTGGAACTTGTGTATTCTTTAATATATACAGAAGTAGGTGTCAAGCCATTACATGACCATACTCATGACGACTTGAGCTTCTCGGTGAGCTCTGGTACTTTCTCAAACAAATCTCCGACTAGGCCAACGTCTGCGACCTGGAAGATAGGTGCTTCGGCGTCTTTGTTGATGGCCGCAATAACCTTGCTATCCTTCATACCAGCCAAATGCTGGATGGCACCCGAGATGCCCGCGCACAAGTACAGCTGCGGCGCAACGTTCTTGCCAGTTTGGCCAACCTGCAAACTGTTGTCTGCAAAGCCGCTGTCGACTGCTGCTCTTGAGGCGCCAATGGCAGCGCCGAGAGCATCGGCTAGCGGCGGCATGAGCCTGTCGAACTCCTCCTTGGATTTGAGACCCCGTCCTCCTGATACGACCTTCTCTGCTGAACCCAGATCAGGGCGATCGGACTTCTGGAGGTCTTCGGAAACCCATTCGGTCTGGCACTCGACCTTGGAATCAACACCCTCTTCTAGAGCAGCCGATCCACCCTCGACTTCGGGTGCGGGGAATGCGGTGCCGCGGACGGTGATGACCTTGACGCTGTCGCTGGATTGCACAGTCATGATGGCATTACCGGCGTAAATGGGGCGTACGAATGCTGCGAAAGTCAGTATGTGCTCGCGGGCATTCTGTCCAATTCACACCACTCACTGTCTTCACTCTCAATGGCTGTGACGTCCGAGATTTGCTGACTGTCTAAAAGTGCGGAGACTCGGGGCATGAGGTTCTTGCCGAATGCTGAGTGTCCAGCAACGATGTGAGTGTATCCGCCCTTCTTCGCGTTCTCGACAACGAGTGGCGCATAGTTCTCGGGCAGTCCCTATAACTACTCGTGAGACATTGCGCAGCTGAAATCACATGAGGACTCCGCACCTTATCGTATGCTGCATTGTCAACATAAATGACCTTCTCAATGCCTTTTGCCTTGCTGATCTCTTCTGCGACTGATTTGACCCCACTTCCGGCAACAAAGGCCGTTATTGAACCTCCAATCTTGGTTCCTGCTGTGACCGCGGCCAAGGACGCGGGTTGGAACTTTCCGTCTTTTTGCTCGAGGACGGCGAGTGTGGAGGCTAGGCGTGCAGAGACGGAGTATTGTGGTACTGTGGTGGGATGCGAACACCGGAGCTGTGTGCGGGCCGTCCGCAGAGCTGAGCTGCGTGCAGCGGAGAACATGGTGAGGCTGGTCGAAAGAAGTCTAGATGTAGAAAAAAAGAATTGGGTATCACAAAGAAAGGTGCAACGGAGCAATGCAAAGTACTGACCTCAGAACTGCGGAGCCTGAATGACCTCGGTTTGACCAGGTTGGAGTGACCCGGCGCTAGCCCTTGCATGCATGGATTTGTCGGGAGCGGGTAGGTTTCACGTGACCGTCCTGCTCCGTAGCCTTCGCTCAGGGTTGGAGCATATCGCGAAGTTCAGACGCGACACCATCCCATCGCATCCCCTCCATCTCCACACTCATTTGCACTCACCACCACTGCCATCACCGGGCGCACAATCGCCGATATCGCGTGAATCAAGGTGCACTTTTGTCCCCCGTGCAACCTCGACGTGCACTAGACACCTGCGAACCATCATCGCATCGCAGTGTTCCTGCGCAGTCTTGAAGCTATGGCCGACGACGCGACAACAAGCGCAAACGCCCAAGACCTTGCTCTCGCTGGGGAAGGCGCGGCAGACATGACCGCTCTTGATCAAGGTACGTAGCCCAATGCGCGCGCTGTCCTATCACATCAATATTCGCGACGCAAAAGTTTGGCTCAATGGAGTCCTTCGATATGGCGCAAGAAGGATCCAATACAAGCAGCCCGCTATCGAGCGTTCCCTACACAGCATCGCCCTGCGACTCTGGTTCTGACTACTATGTAGATACCAGCATGCTCGAAGAGCCCACTATCAAGGAGTCTTCACGCGAAGCTTCTGCCGCGACACCCGCCCTCGCGTCTGACAACCCTCTCGACGCCCCAGATGGCCCGCGGCCAGACGCTGAAGATGCCGACGGCCAGGACGACGAGGAGATGGGTGGCACCGACGACACCAAGAAAGAGAAGGACGCCGACGGTGCTGAAGTCGTTGACCCCGAAGCACAAGCAAAGGCAGACCTGCAATCCGCAGCCCGCTCACACTTTGTCACCCAGACCTATGCGACCATCATTCCGAGCTACGCGACGTGGTTCGATATGCGGTACATTGACTACCGCGAGCGCAAGGCCTTGCCCGAGTTCTTCAACAACCGCAACCGCAGCAAGACGCCCGCCGTGTACCGCGATTACCGCGACTTCATGATCAACACATACCGCCTGAACCCTTCAGAGTACCTCACTGTTACCGCTTGCCGAAGAAACTTGGCTGGTGATGTCTGCGCAATCATGCGCGTCCACGCTTTCCTTGAGCAGTGGGGCCTCATCAACTACCAAGTATGATGTATGGTGCTTATCGTGTAGCTCATAACTAACAACGACCAGGTTGACCCTCAGGAGCGCCCTTCAAACATTGGTCCTCCTTTCACAGGCCACTTCCGCGTTACTGTCGACACACCTCGAGGCCTACAGCCATTCCAGCCGGGGCCGGGATCCAAAGTTACAGACGGCAAGCAGCACGCAGGGACCGATCGGGCAGCCAGCCAGCAGCCAACCGCCAAGAGTGACACCAAATCACTAGCTGGCCGCAACATTTACGAAGCGAATGGCAAAGAAGCATCGTCAGAGCCAAAGGATTCCAACGGCGAGGCTGTAGCAAATGGTGGTTCTGTCGATGTCAAGGAGCTGGAGGCTGCTGTGAAAGAGCCCGTCAAGGTCATCAATTGCTTCAGCTGCGGCGTCGAGTGCACACGAACGCACTTCCACGAGACGACGCCTTCTGAGCAGCCAGGACAGACCAAGTCTGCAGGTGGTCTGAAGCGCGATGTCTGCTCGAGGTGTTACGTCGAGGGCAACTTCCCTACTGGCACATCCTCGCATGACTTTGTCAAGGTTGCGGCCTCTGACTCAATACTTTCAGTCAAAGAGGAGACCTGGACCGAAGAGGAGGTTCTGCTGTTGCTCGAGGGTCTAGAGGAGTTTGATGATGATTGGAACCGAGTTGCGGACCACGTACAGACCAAGACGCGCGAGCAGTGTGTGATGAAGTTTCTCCAGCTCGAGATCGAGGACAAGTACGTTGAAGCTGATATGCCGTCCTCAGAACCCTCGGCGCCCTCAACAAGGTTTCTGCAAGATCTGGAATATCTCAGCGCGGGCCGTATGCCCATTCACCACGCTGAGAACCCCGTTCTTAGCGTTGTGAGCTTCCTTGCTGGACTGGCGCCTGCCAACGTCACCGAAGCTGCCGTCGCTTCAGGTCGCAGCGTTGCGGAGATGAAGCGCATCCTTCAAGAAAAGATCGACAAATCGCCCACTGCTCCTTCAGAAAAGGGCAAGGAGAAGGAAGGCGAGTCGACAACCGAGGCGAAACCCGAACCCAGCAGCAACGATGTCATGGACATTGACGCGGCACAAGACTCATCCGCCCTTGTGACCAAAGACTCGACAAGCACCTCCGCTGATGCCTCGAACCCACTCGTCACCCTTCCTTTCGCCCTCTCCGCCGCCCGCGCCTCAGCCCTGGCATCCCACGAAGAACGTCACATCACGCGCCTCGTTTCCGGCACTGTCAACCTGCAGCTGCAAAAACTGCAACTCAAACTCGCACACTTCAACGATTTCGAGAAGCTCCTAGCCGCCGAGCGCCGCGACCTCCAGCGCCGTCGCCAGCAACTCTTCATGGACCGCCTCAACTTCCAGCGTAGAGTGCGTGCGCTCGAAGACGCGACCAAGAAGATTGGCGCACAGATTGGCGGCCAGGGATTACCTGGAAGTGTCGGAGCCGAAGAGGCAATGGAGAAGCTGAGCGAGGCAATGAGGTTGTTTGGCGTGGGCAAGGGCGAGGACAGCATGGGCACGAAGCGGGACAGCGTGGACGAGGGTGTACAGCCCATCGAGGCGGGGCAGGAGGGGTATGCGAAGATGGAGATTTAGGAGCAATCTCTTCCTCAGGAGGAGGTGTGGGAGGTGCAGACGCCGAGTCTGCGGCAGGGAGGGCATGTTCATGGTTGCCAACCTATGTGACGGAGTTCATGGCGTGGGGTGTGGGCCTCTTTTTTTTTATGTGCAAATCGGTATCTGTACCCCCCGTGTCAATTGTGGTTTTAATCTATCAATGTCTTGGTCGATTGATGGGAGAAAAGACGCAAACGCAGACGCTTGATTACAACGGCTGGGCGTGTATAACAGCAATAGTAGCACCATTTTCCTTGTTCGCGACAATGCCATGTCCATCCTATCCTCGTTCAGACTGAGATCACGACGCTGATAGCCAGGCAAAGACAGTCATTCAATTAGACATTGGTCAACACAACACAATATAACGTTAGTCTGAGCTTGAAGTCGTTTTGCTATTGATACAATATATTCCCAGCATCCTGGCTGCGAAGTGCGCTATGTTACAAAAGCCGGTAGCTCGCCGCCGTACAAGTACATATGCACACATGGCACGTTATGCGTCTAGAGTAGTAATATTCGTACAAGTCCGCGTTCTGTCCATTTCACTTCCTCTCCGACAGCTTGGTGTTGTCACCACCCGCATCGTGAGCCGCCTTAGGAACCAGGCTCTCGCTCTCGCTGAGGGGCTCTGAGGCGTCGGGCTTGTAGTTGTCTGGGACGAGGGCTAAGTTGGCACCTGACGATGGCGATGAGGCGGATTGTGACTGCGGCTCGGCGGGTCGTTTTTGCTTTTGCGGGGCAGCGTGTTCCTGGGATGAAGTCTGCTCGGGTGTAGATTTTGGCGACGAGGCGGAGTCCGCATATACGGGGGCTGTTACGCCGTCTCCCTCTGCCTCGTCGTCGTCGCCCTCGAGCTCGCTGCCGTATACTTCGGGGTACTCGCGGAAACAGTTTTGCATGTCCCTGGACCGGTAATTAGACATGTACCAAATCAGCAAGGAACGTGACGCACTTGAACTTATCGATGCAATCCATGCCCTTGGGCTCCTCCTGGCTGTACACGAAGCAGCTAAACGCTGCCTTGAATTGCTCGCCACACGGCCCTGTAGCCATGCCGCCTAGACACGGACAGTCCCAGTTGATCTCGCCGGTCTCGGGGTTGAACGCGCCTTGTTGGTCTGCTTCTTCTTCTAGGCCTTCGATACCGCTTCCAGCACCTCCATCTGGCTGTTGTTGTTGCGCACCGCGCGCTTCGGCCTGGGCATCGAGTTGTGCCTGAACTGCTTTTCGCTTCTGGCGCTCGGCGGATATCGACTCGATGGTGGGTAGCTCTTCAGATTCCGATTCTGTTTCGATTTCAGGCAACGCCTGAGCAAATTCTGTCGTACTTTGTTAGTCACTTTGTCGCCATCCCACCCAACGATCGATGATGTGCGCTGAACATACGTCGAGGCTCTTCAGCAAAAACATCCGTCGTGTTGTAGTAGTATATAATCGTGCCCGCAATGCCGAGGCGCGCCACCAGGCTCTTGAAACTCCGCGACTTTTGCGCTGGTGGTGCTGTGCTGATGTATCGCCTCGATGGCGCGATGGCTCGGGGCAGCGCGGAGCGCGCAATTAGGCGTGGAGCTGCTGCGCGGAACATGATGGAGGTGGTCCGAGGAAAGGGAGAAATGACAGAAAAAGTACAAAGGAAAGAAGTCTGCGTTGGACTTTGAAGAAGTTGATCCTCGTCGTGACGTATAATTGCACTAGATTTCTAATCCTCGTCGGTACCTTACAGGGATAAGCGCATCATCACGTGGGCCACCTATCGAAATAACTTTGGGAACTGCAAATTCAGCTGACTCTTCCACATCACTGAATATTCTAGTATGAATGAACATGGTACTAGACAGTCTGTGAAAAATCGTGGGTATATTTGAATAGTAAACCTCCGTATATACAGAAGAACTGCCAGAGCTACCGCCGACTCCGAGCTAGAACGAGTAGAGAAACGTATGCCTGCAATGAACCACTGCCAACCCCCTCAGGCGCGTTCATTAACACCTATGTCAACCTTATTACCATCTCGTGTTCGCGTGAAAGATGTTGTCATGGCCCACAGCTGCAGATGAGAGTGTAGAGCTTGTTTGGCGGCTAGAAGAGTCTGTCCCCGAAACACGCGCCCTCTAATTCTTGGGTGGGTAGCGTTGGAAGAAGTACCTAGTCATGTTAACATGCCATCTCATCTTCATCTCATCACGCATTAGACGTACTTGGAGACGTAGTAGTCACCGAGACCGAAAAGGCCAACGACACCCATCCAAGCGGCGACAACCTTTCCAGTCAACTCGCCGCGAGCGTACTTCCTGTACGCGCCGATACCGAGCACGCCAGCAACGACAGCGATACCGACGGCATTGCCCAAAACGACGGGGTTGTCCGCGTTCTTCCGTGCCTTGTCCTTTGCGCTCTCCTTCTTCGCAGCAGCCCTTTCCTTGAGGTGCTTCGCCTCCTCCTTGATCTCCTGCTCACGCTGCTGGCGCTCGGCCTGCGTGTCGGTCTTCACAGACTGGCTCTCGTAGTCGGAGGGGACCGAGGAGATGTGGGGGCTGTCGACATCGACCAGCGACGAGACGCTGTCATCGGTGTGCTGAATCTCAGGGATAGATGGTGCGCGACTGTAGTATATGGTTAGTTGCGCTTGAGTTGGGTGTTGATGTTTGAGCGGTGTAGGTTTTGCATGTGAAGGACTCTGCAGAACAAAAGCGCGCACAGAGGCATGTTCCAAATTTCAAGCCAGGCAAACTTACGCCTACAGCCATGTCAGCAAGTGTTTTCCATTCACATAAGACATTGGATGTACTTACATCTTCGGGGCTCTGCTTGGGGCCTTTGGCAGCGATATCTGCGTACGACATGGTGGAGAGTGGCTTTGGTGGCTATGGTGGGGGGTAAAAGTGTTGGTGTTGCGAGGAGAAGCACGAAGACGTGAGTATTTCGGAGGGATGCGTGGGCGCAGCTGCAGGTACAAGACTGATGTGGATGAAGATCTAGGCGGATGCAGCAGATAAAGGACGATCGTGTGATGCCAAAACAGGTCGCCCTCACATGTCTTCTCTTCGCTTAGCGTCCGATTCTCCTACGTCATTGCTGGGTCATAGTGGGAAGTCGCATTAGGGCAATGTTTGCCAAGCACAAGCAAACAAGCGCGTACCACAATCCGTCGAAAATTATGCACGCATAATGAGAAGAGCATGTCGTTGATCCATTAAATACATGACCTCACATTTAACCCATGTGAATGACTGCCCCAGGGTATAGTACCGAGTCCGCGCCCCCTCCATGGCCACGTGTCGAACACAATCTTTGTGGCTTCGCACCAACCATGCTGAATACAATTGTGATGTTACAGCGATCAAAATAATTCCCTCTGCTTCAAACATGAATCGCTTCGTACAAGTATCAATGAGACCTGCTGAACAAGTATGCATATCGGACCATGGTGAACAAAATCTGCAATGCAATCAAACGAGGGCGTGGCGGGCTCATGCTCGTCTCACGAACTCCTCCTCTTCCTCCTCCTCCTCCTCGAGTCAACAGTGCTGTACGAACCCTGACAACTTGTTGACCAAAGAATGCTATGGGTGTAGTCAGCTCGCAAGCGAAGCGCTCGGGGCAGGCGAGCGCCTTTGTGTGATTGCAAGCTCGTTCAAGAGTCGTGCCGAATGACTTCAAAACAACAAGGGACGCAATGCTGAGTTCCCTCAATGCACTCGTGTTCCCTTACTCTTCACCAAACACGGTCTTGTAATTTTCAAGCAAAGCTTGTACTGCCACGCGCTGCTGTTGTACGTCGGTAAGTTCCCGTTGGATGTCCATTGGACGCATAATAGTAGGTGCAAACACGACCGCCACGTTGAGAGGAGTCATCTGAGAAAGTGTCAGTACACATTAAGAAGAAATGGGTCACAATGCTTACGAGATTGTCGCTGGCATGCTGAATTACACGCGACAGGTGGAATACCAGGAATTGCAAAGTATCGCGATGGGCTTTGGGTATCTCGTTAACAGCAGCCTGCAAAGCCTTCGACTGGATCTCGGGGTCTTCGAGCTCTGTCATGTGGTCAGCTGACGTTCGACATCTCGAGCAAAGCACACTTACGACCGGCTTCCAGGAATTGGTCATATACGGAGAATGTGATGAGAGGGACAGGTAAACGGCGGAAGTAGTTTTTCATGACCGACGTGACTGCATGAATATCCAGGTCTGGGTCGGAAATATCATAATCGTTGTCCGCCTCAAATCCGCTGCGAACTTGGTTGACCTGCGAGGTTCCACCACTCTTGCGGTACACGCCCTCTACGTCCATTCCTGTGGGGGGTTAGTCAATATACCATGTCATACAACCAAACAATCATACCTCGTAGCTCGACTTCCTCGATGCAGCGGCTGACAACCCTAGGAATCATCTGCTTCTCGAATTCGCACCTGGCTGTGAGATCTGAGCCAAACAAGACGGTGCTTGCATCAGCAGTCAGGTTGGTGCTGCTGGTGTTGCTTTGCATTGACCTGAAGCGATCTGGCTGGCCTGGCCTTGCATTCGGGGGTGGTTTATTGCCGAACCAAGCTCTGGGCGTCCCTTGATCATCTTTGCTCTTGATGGAGCTAGACATGGATGCTAGATCGGGTTGAGTATGGACAGACCCATATGGCGTGCCAATGACCTTGATGCTGTAGTCTTCTTGTTTAGCCTCCGATCCAAAGGCTCCCTTGAAACCCTTGGTGACGTTCTTGGTGATGGCCTGTCCGCCCTTCTTCCACGTCGAGAACTTGGTAGGCTTTCCGGTCTTCCTGATATTGACAACCTGGGGCTGGGCAAGTTGGGCCTCGCCATCAGCTTCGTGAAGATTGGCGAAAGAGTGCTCATGAGGCAAGCCATGGACGTCAACGGAAAGGTCAGATTTGCCGCCTTTGTGTTGCGGATTGTATATTCCAAGACCGTTTGTGGTGGCGTCAAGACTTTGGTTGCCCTTCTTGTTACTCTGGAGCGTCTTCTGAATGCTGTCTACCAACTCTCGGTTCATGGTATTGAGCTTGGCGTTTGCCGCTGTGAGCGATTCGTACTCCTGGAAGCCTTTGTCTTTCATCTGGATAAGATTGGATATCTCGTCAGTCAACTCCGCTCGTTTGGCGATCAAATCTTCAATCTGGCCAGAGAGCTGGTCTTTGAGTTTGTGAAGCGAATTACCAAAGTCTTTCAGAATGTCTGATTTGAGCTGGTTCAGGTCCATTGAGCCATTACTGTCTTTGGCGCGTTTCAGGTGCTCTGTCATGATCTCTAGCTCGCGAATAACAACCTCGCGCTGCGTGTCCAAGACAGCCATTGTGTTGCGCTTTTCTCTCAGCACAGTGTTAGCTTGCCTGATATCAGCTGCGCTGTGCATCGACTCTTGCAGACCATTCTTCTCGGCTTCCAACTCTGCAATACGCTGCTGCGCACGTCGGAGCTCGTTGCGCAGGTTGACACCTTCTAGACTTGTGTCTGGTGAAGCAACTGTCGGGCTACTAATCTCAATGGAGCCATTCGTAGGCCACTTCCTATGTCCTTGAGATTTGATGGAGCCGCGATCACTAAAGCTACGGCCGTGCTTAGACACGGCATTCGACACTCTCCTGAAGACGCCGGCATCCCGTTCGTCTTTCTCGGCCTGGCTGCCCAGAAGACGCGCAAAGTCTTCGTCCATTGAGAAGTCGCCTTGGTGGCTATAACGAGGCAATCCGGTAGCCGTATAGGGATCGCGTGAAGCATCGCTGTGCGCGCTGCTCATAGACTCGTTGGTCCGGTGCGTCTGGGGTGGTGGGGGTTGCGGTGGGGCACGAGGAGACGCGAAGTTCGCTGCTCCGGGTGGTGGAGGTCTTCCAGCGGAACGTGCAGGTGGTACCGGGACGTCTGATACAGACTTGCTAGGTGGGGAGTCTGCAGAATTGGATATGCCAAGTCCAGTATTCAATTGGGAGGCTGCTAAAGTTGTCGAAGACGTGCGCTCGGGATGTGTAATGGTGGGCGTGGTGGGATCAGGACCACTCTTCTCAGATCTAGTAATGGAGGCAGAGGGCTTCAATGTTGACGGATTCAGCGAGTCCCCACGGGCTGGCCGCTCAACCTGGCGCTCCGTTCGCGAGTGTGAACTGAACGAGGAACCCGATGTGGCAGGCGAGGCTTGCTCTGTGGCTGGAGGCGAAGAGGTAAAGTCAGGCTCCACGAGCGGGCGACTCAGCCGCGCGGACAGTTCAGTAGATTGTGGGGTGGACTGGACCTGTTGAGGCTGAGGGGAGTCCCTGTCGGAGTCTTTGCGCTTCGCCTCGGCTTTCTTGTTCTTGGGCACATCTTGCAGCTTGAAGGGCTCTGGCGTGGATGCTGGTGCGGGGGACGCATGCTGGCTTCGCGAGCGGTCAGGCACAGGCGACTCTGTCACATCTTTCCTCTTCCGCAGGGACTCCACCAGTGTATCTGATGGTTGTCGTCCCTTCTCTTGGTAGGCAATATGCGGACTTGGTGGTCGTCGTCGTTCTGTCGAGGTTGATCGAGACTTGTTCTCCTTTAGAGCCTCGCGATGGTCGCCTGATGGTCTGTTGAAGTAGTCTCGACTGTTCTTCCCCTCGTTGACGACCTGCTGGCCGCTGCCCGCCGTTCGATCTGGGAATTTGCTAGCCGACCGATCCAGGGGTGAGGGCCCGGGGGCAGGGTTCGGGTCGAGGGCAAAAGGCAGGAGGACGCTATCGTCGAGGCTTTCTGGCGCATCGGCGCGAGTGCCGTCTCTGCCGTAGGTTGTTGCAGGGAGGGTCGAATTGTCTGCGTGAGGACGGATAGTTAGCACGTGCCCAGTCTACACTCATGTCAGATGCATGTCGAGCGTTCATACCTCTGCGCGAGTGCTCCGTCATGGCGGGGGATGCGTCACGCCTGAAGTTGGAGGACGAATCGCCCCGCCTCGGCTGAGAGGGCCGGGGCGAGACGTCGGTGGTGGTGGGCTCGGAGAAGATGTCTGACGGGGTGTCGATGTCGGGCGTGAAGGTGGGGTGCTCCTGGGGCGGCAGTGCGGGCAGCGATTTGTCCACCTTGGGCGTGGGCCCCGACGTGGTTTTTCTGGAGGATTTCTTGCGCCGTCTTGCCATGAGCGACTCGTGGCATGTCATGCAGAAGATGCCCTGCGAGGTGCGTGCATAGCGCAGGTTCTCGATCTTCTTCTTGCAGTTGCGGCAGCGGAAGCAGTTGGCGCAGAAGGCCTGGTCGCCGGTCAGGATGGCCAGGTCTTCGATCTTGTTGCCGCAGTGGTTGCAGCTATAGGTGCAGTTGTTGCATATCAGCGAGCCGTCGCCCAGCAGCAGCAGGTTGGCGTCCGAGTCGAGCAGGGTGCCGCACGTGTTGCAGCGGAAGCAGTCAATGTGCCATCGGTTGCCGGCTGTGCAGTGCAGTGTTAGCCGTGGACAGTCGACGTGGAGGGGAGGCGCGAGGGACGCCGTGTCTCAGCGGGAAATGCATACCAAGCTCAAAGGCCTTGCCTTCCTCGAGGATCTGGACTCTATCAGCGCCTGCACCACGATTGGGATTGCACGTCTTCTACCTCGCCGCAGCCCTTGCACGGATACACGACATCGTCCTGGTCCAGCGGGGACTCTGGGTACGCTCCGGGCGAGTCCATGGTGCCGCGCCGCCGTGGGGGGCGGGGATGTCGAGGCGGCGGAGAAGCGCTTCAGACTGTGGCCGGAGGGAATGTGGTGTCGCAGTCGCAGTCGCCGTCGCAGTCGCAGCGGACGAGGGCTGGGATACGAGGGCAATGCTGAGCGGTCTGCGTGGTGTGCGGCGGGCGGCGAGCAGCAGGAAATCTTTCAGCGAGTCGTCGAGTTGTGCAACCTGGGGTCCCGCACAGAGACACCGACAACCAGGCACTGACGGCAGCGACACACACGGGCAGCAGCAGAGTGGAGGAGTGAGTGAATGGGCCCGCCTACTGCGTGCGCACTCCAGAAAGCTCCGAGAGTCCCCTCAACGCTTGCGAGGTAGGTAGGTCGTGCGGCAGGCCAATGGCAGCGCAACAGGGGCCGTCTTCCCACACGGCGAGCACAGACTGCGGAGCACACACACCACGCTGAAGCTGGCGCGGGCGCTTTTGTACCTAGCGAGACGAGCCCTGGGCGCTGAGCAAGCTGAGAACGTCTGGACAGTGCCTCTATGGCGGACGCAGACGAAGAGAGGGGGGGCGAGCAGACGATCACGACGTGCAGCGCTCGCCACCGTGCAGCCTGCCCATCGCGGTCAACACCACCGCGGCCGGCACTAGACATATCACTTCCTCAGCTGCGCGATCAGCACTGCAGCGGCCACTCCAACAAGAGGGTCTGACTTCTCAAACACTTTGACCCGAGAGACCCTTACCACGCCCAGGCGCATCGTCTCCACCGCGCCAGGCCAGAAACACGACAAGTGCCTGCCAAGCGGGCCTCCACACGACGAGCATCGCGGGCGGTTGTTCACTTGGCTATATCAGGCCAATACCGTATTGCATCACGACGTCGCCCGTGATTGACGTCGACGGGGGTGAATATAGCTTTGCAATGTCGCCCGACGACGCGGCGCAACACTGCGAGCGCCTGTTTCAGAGTCGGCTGACCACCATGTTGACGCCGTCTGGGGGCGCCGGCTCAATTCATCGTTGACAGCTCGCATCCCATCCGCACTGCGGCTCGCTCCAAGCAGCAGAGCACGCACTTCTGACCGCCACTCCAATATGGATGCAGCGGCTTGCAGAGCCACGGCCCAGAACACAGCGTCTGGCGCCCACCTCTGAGATGCTGCACTCCCCAGCATGGCGTTCTGCTGTGGGCCATGCCCAAACCACTGTAGGCTGAGATGCAGGTACGCGGCCCTTGGCTCGACCAACACTCGCAAGTCACGGGATGTCGTCTCTCCAACGCGACACAGGCGGCAGGTGAGAACAACACGTGTCGGCCTGCTACCACGGTAGATTGGAGGATTCGTTTCATCCCATCTCACCATCACAATTGCACAGCCTTTGGCGAGTAGCTGTCATCGGCTTGCCACACCTTGTGCCCCGTCATCACGAGTCGCCCGTGCCCAACGACCATGGCTTACTGTGTTTATTTCAACAGCATGCTCGCGCCTTCATATGGGTCCAGCTTGCGCAATCAACTCCGAACAATAGCCATCAAGCCACCATCGTGAGACAGCCTGGGATCGCAAGGGCTCACGGACCCTGTTTCATCGTGCCGAACGGTGCCTGAATGATCTGCAATTCTCGGCTTGTCCCCGCTTCAGGAAGGAACACAAGCTCCAGCCCTGGCGCACGACAATGCCACGGTACTAGTCTTCCTCCTCGTCAGGCACATTGTGCAACCTGTCAAAACCCGTCGCGTTCCATTTTTGTTCATCCAGCTTATACTCATCTTAGATGACTTGAAATTAGATCTGACATGTAGACAGCATGCGACACAACGTCGCAAACCGGCCCAGCATTGTCGTGCAGCAAACAATGGCGCCTCGTCTGAAGTCACGCCATCTGTTTGATCCACAAGTGAAGGCGTCTCGATAGCCGTCCCCTGCTACAGCGCGTCTAGCAGCACCTAAGCTGACTCGGGCCTCAATCTTGCCTCGACTACTGGCCGTTGAACGCTCGCACATCTTTCCAAGATAGAACAGACCGAGTCAGATTCGTTAAACGATATCTGGATCTGATCGCGTGAATCGTGCTCAACGTCGCTGCGGGTACGACGATCTACCATACACGATCCAAGTGGCAGTGACCAGGAGTCAGCACCAATTCTTATCGCCAAGAAGGGTACGATCGAAGAAGGGCCGAGATATATCGAGCAGAGCTTTCTGTTCCAGCTGAATAGATCAATGGAGGAGTTTGTCTGCGAGTGATGGCGTGGATCTTGACGAACCCTGCTCGTCCTACAACGCGTGCCCAAATCCATGTCGCAACCAGATTTGCATATCGTGTCATGACTCCAGATTCTTGTCAGCTGTTGTGACTATTTCAAGTTTGACTCAATTCAATATTGTGGAAGGCTGAAGTAGGGCCCCTTTACAAAGTATGGTAGCGCCAAGACTTCGGCACCGAAGATAGTACACTGGACGCCACAGAGAACATTCGAAGGAGCATGAATCGCTACTGTGCTCGACCTTGTATAGTACGCTAGAAACGTCTACCGATTTGAAATTGCGGGACCCCTGATTCCACGGACACGTACGATTGCTAGGTTGCTTCGATACCACAATACGATCACGTGACTATGGTGGTCATACCCCTGTGGACCTGCAGTACGGGCTGACGTACTTACACAAACAGTCAGGGGAGGATTTTTCAGTCTAAGATCTCAATGTTGGAAGGAAACAGGTGGTACTAGCTAAAAGACGATAAAAGTTGCACAACGGAAGTTGCTAGGCCACGGCAAGTTGTTTGCCCATTGCCATCTGTTACTTTGTACCAATTTAAGGTTACATGCCATGATGAAATGAGAGCACTTATAGGCCTGCAGATATCGACTTCACTTATTTGATGTCTGCTGAAGCAAAGTAATTCTGCCATGAAGACATGATGTGCTGGTAGTCCATTGGCATGGCCAGGAGCTGGCTCCGCGGACCCCATATCTTCACGTATCGATATTACACAATACCAACCCACAGTTCCATCCTATTCGAGCAATTGCTAGCCAGTACAGAACGGTGCGGAACCACCGGTTATCAGTACAGTGGGGCCAGCGCTGGCGTGGCATGTGCAGCTCATGAAAGCTACCCCGCGCAACGGCTATACGTGGAAGTGCAAGCGCGAAGGAATCAACGTGAGGGACTATTTAAGGCAGATTCTGCCTCTTGCACTTCCTCTTTCTTCTCTCTGCTTCACCATCTGGAAATCAGTGTCACTACGATACATCAACCGTACTCAACATGCCAGTGTTCCCAATTGAGATGACTTGCTGACCACAAGACAGATACTCCACCACCAAGTATGGCACCCACGGTGCGAGACAATGTCTGCACGCGGGCATTATCCGCTCGCCATCAAGGTATATTACATTAGCTAAGTATACGCATGAACCGGTGTTCGTCTCCAGTGTTTGTTCACTTTGCGCCACTTCAACCCACTCCCGGTTGGAGCTGGTCCTAGTGAGCTTCGCTGGACTCGTTCTGAGAAATACGGTCATAACTTGATCTGGATAATACCAGCGAAAGGACATGCTCTTGCTCCCTCTTCCTGTCGTCACGACAGTCTTAACATTTCATAGGCTTCGAACAACCTTGAGCGAACATCGACAATATGTCTCCTCCAGCTGCTACTTACGACATGCCCGTCGCCTCCAACGGCAACGGCTTGAACCTCAAGAAAGACCTCGCCGTCAAGCCCGCTGCTACTGCTACTGCCAATGGCGTCGCCAAATCCCTCGCTGAAATGGAGCACAACTGGGAGTCCTTCACCTTTGCGCCCATCCGCGAGTCCCAGGTCTCGCGCGCCATGACGCGCCGCTACTTCAACGACCTCGACACGTACGCCGAGTCCGACGTCGTCATCATCGGCGCGGGCTCCTGCGGTCTCAGCGCCGCCTACACGCTCGCCACCAAGCGCCCAGACCTCAAGATCGCCATGGTCGAAGCCGGCGTCGCACCTGGTGGAGGCGCCTGGCTCGGTGGCCAGCTGTTCAGCGCCATGGTGATGCGTAAACCGGCTGAGCTGTTTCTGAACGAGATTGGCGTGCCGTATGAAGACGAGGGGGATTTCGTGGTTGTCAAGCACGCGGCGCTCTTCACGAGCACGCTGTTGAGTAAAGTGCTGCAGTTCCCGAACGTGAAGCTGTTCAACGCCACAGCGGTGGAGGATCTGATCACGCGGCCTGCCCCCACTGCTGAGGATCCGAATGCGGTGCGCATTGCAGGCGTCGTTACCAACTGGACGCTTGTCTCTATGCATCATGACGGTGAGAACTCTACTCCGACTCCTCGTCCAGCAGGATCATGCTTATATTCGATAGACCAATCCTGCATGGACCCAAACACCATCAACGCGCCCTTGGTCATTTCCACGACGGGCCACGACGGCCCCTTTGGCGCATTCAGCGTCAAGCGCCTCGTCTCCATGCAGCAGCTTCCGCAACTCGGCGGCATGCGCGGTCTCGACATGCGCACCGCTGAAGACGCCATTGTCAAGCGCACCCGTGAAGTCGTGCCTGGCCTTATCGTTGGCGGCATGGAGCTCAGCGAGGTTGACGGTGCGAACCGCATGGGTCCGACGTTTGGAGCCATGGCGTTGAGCGGCGTCAAGGCTGCCGAGGAGGCTGTGGGTGTTTGGGATGAGAGGAAGGCGCAGAATGATGAGTAGATGTCTTCTTCTCTGTGTGTTGACACGGAACCTTGCAAGTAGGGCTATCATTTCGTTCATTGGGTAGTCTTCACGTCAGTCAGAATGTTATTATGCAAGAAAGTCATTCATTATATGGCGTCTTCCAAACTCGATGCTTTGTTCCATGTAGGATGAGACTGAAATTATGTTATGTATCTGGAGCTTGCCTCATTGCATGTAGTTGAGCATCTACGGTCCTCCATGATACTCGAAACTAGGACATGGTAAATGCAACTATCCATTCGATACCAGCCATTTTTCTACACATCTCGAGGCCTAGAACGGAGACTTCAGCTACGCACGTGATTCGGACGTCGTCTAACTCTCAACGCGTACCTGATTTCTGATACTATCATGAGGTCCTGAGTCGCTTCTCTCTAGCTTCGCCATGGCTAGAATCTGCATATTCTTGACGATCGGAACAATCAGTGCATCACTGAGTCGTCCTCTTGCACGCTTGGATCAGCCTTTCGACTTGGCGAGCCTGAAGTCTTCCACGCAAAGGTGCTGTATGGAAAGTTGGCATAGTCTTGTCTTGTCTCGATTGTCATTTACACCATGTGTGCTGGCTGGACTTCGCGCTCGGGATCTCAAGCTTGAGATTTTCGTATTCTGATGCGGGTTTACTCTTTGAGACGCATGTTTGAGACGAGACAGGTTAATGGTCGATAGGAATTCCATGGCAAGAGAGACGGGTGGTACGCTGTATCAGCTCCTAGCTAGAATTATCGAGCGTCTGCGGCGGAGCCCCTCCAAGAACATACAGATCCTCTTGGAGCTTGTAGCTGGTACGCACGGCGAATATGATCGAACGGAACGTCTCATGCTGCCCGCCGTCTGACCTTGCCCCTGCGCATGTCGTGATCACGGCCATGGCGCGAATCCACATCGTGGCGCTTTGATCTGGTAGTGTACACGGGAGCAATCGTCTTCTCGACTGGAGAACGCGTCCGGCGCTCAAGCACACTTGAGAATACTTGTGCGCGCATGAGCACTTGCCTGGTTGTGGCCGTGCCATCGTACGCTACGTCCTTGTATAGAGGTGGCGACACCATCAATCGAACATTCTCTTGGGGGTCGCCGCCGAGGATGTCTTCCATGTGAGCTCCTATAAAGCGGGCACCCGCACTGCAGTCTTCGCTTATGAAAGACAAGCCTACGATATACTTCATCATATCCAGATGGAAGTAGAAAGCGGCAGATACAATCTCTTGCAGTGAGAATTTCGCTTCTGTGACAATTTCGCGGGAGGTTGGACGGTCCATGTAAGACCGTAGAGACGACCACAAGAGTTTACGCAGGCGTGTGACACGGGAGTCAAACTCAGCCTGCAGCCATGAGTTTGGCTCTACGTACCGGCCTCTGCCAGGGAAAAGCAGGCTAAATGTCAAGGCTCGCCATTCACGATGTGTATGCCTATTTGCAGGGTTGCTTTTCTCGGCGGCTGTCGAGGTCAATGATCTTACTTAAGCAATAACTGACAGTACAGATATACGGACCTTGCGCGAACATCTTGTCCACTGAAACGCTGTTTTGATTACCAAGAAACAGCCATGAAGTTTGCTTCTTTGATTCTGAGTTGAAGAGCAAGTGGTCCAAAGTGTACCAAACTCGTGCCTGGATCAGCCAAGGGCGCCGTGATCGGCTGGCCAGAAAATCGGCCCATTCACTGCAGAGTGGCTTAAATCTCCTCTCAGCGGGCATGGTCCAGTAGGATCTGCCATTGGAAAAATAACTAGCGCACCAGCTTCTGATCTGACTGCGCAGTCCATTTAATTGTTCTTCAAAGTACGCTTCGTCGTAGCCTGTAGGGCGTCTGGACTGTTGAAATGCTAGTTCCGTCTTCGTGTGGTCTAGTCGGTCACGTAGGAGAGATAACTCCTGCTTGAGGATAACATTCTCTTCCTGCAATACTTCGCCATCCAAAACTGGTTCAAGTTCTTCGCCATAGTCGTCATCAAGATTGTCCTCGTCCTCACTTGACTCAGCCTCGTCTGTCCCATCATCATACTCTGCACCGATACTACTATTGTCGTCTTCACCAGGGGTGTATAGGGTCGTTGCGATGGGATGGCGAGGTGATGAACCGCGTTGAGAAGGCCCGTTAGTTGATTTGAGTGAGTGCGCGCCTGCTTGTACAAGATGTTCGCGCGTCGCCCGACGTGTCCTAGCTACACTAGATGTCAGTAAAGGTCTTGAACCAGGGACAGTCATATGCCATACACTTGTGGAGATGGTCGTCACTCCTATCTTTGTGAAGTTGGTGCGACATGGAAGTGACCCACTTGGTCATGCGGGAAGTGTTGTGTTCTAGGGTAGGGGTGGGGCGACCTCACTACACATCAAGGTGAAGAGCTGAGGTGCCGAGGCGCTAGTCAGCCTTTCCATCTTTAAATACAGACAGTCTCAGCCTCACGGAACAAATTTATCATTCTCATTTGCTCTACTAATTACACTGTGTTCCCAGCTTACTCGTCAGCGTCTTCATCCAAGGTGATACTTCTGGTAGTATTCTCCCGATCTGGCCAATGGATTTCCTACCGTCAAGAAAAGTACGGATTAGACTCGTTCATAGACTCATCAGAATGACTCGAGCAGCTGACTTACCTTTTCAAGTCTCTGATCTTGAGAATAGACCTCGAAGTCAAGAGCATTGCCATTTGGAACCATAATCATGTCGACTTTGACCATACGATAATCTTCGTTGCTAGGACTGGTGTATCTTGGAAGCTCTTCGAACCTGGTAAGAAGCTGTACCCTAATAGTGCACAGCATCTTCACCGCTTTTCCATCTCCATTAGCACGGGTCTTGCGATAGGAGTTCATTTGGCTTACTTGAATCTACCCAAGCAGGCGCCTCTCTATCGCCGCAGACCCAGATATCGAAGTCAATTTTCCCATGTTCAAGCTCTTCAGCATGTCGGAAGTACCTGATTCCCGAGTAAAGAGAAGGTCGAAGCTGTCTGATCCTCGTGCCCTACACCTTCTATCAGACCGTCTCATTTTGGAATGTTCGCCAGGCTTACTCTTCTCACCATCCATTCCATCCTACCTTTCACAAATTGTCGTTCTTCAGCACTCTCCCAAACGCGTTCAATGCCCATGGACCTCTGGTCAGAATTGTGATCGTATGGTATCTCTAACGACATGCCATAGTGGAGTCGTGCGATGCGAGATATAACTAACTCTTCCTTCATGGCTAGTACAGCTCCACGACAGACAGCGATCCATCTACGAAGGTCAGAACCAGAGATTAGAGCCATTGAATTGTACTTACGTCTCATTGCCAGCTGAATGCCTGATTTCGATTCTGTTAGAGTATTCGACCCTCAAAAGATGGCTGAGGTAATTTGAAGACCCCAATCCACCAACTAGGATGATAGCCTTGATGTATTGGGTCAATCACAATTGATTAGTAGTAGGGTAGGTCAAATTCTCACTTTTGGACTTCTTCCGTAGAGAGCTTGGATCTGATCCACTTGCTGACGAACGACCATTCTGGCTTTTGAGCACGTTGGTTGAAACACAGTCTGGATTTGGCCGCTGTCCAAAATTAGCATACGCACACCGTATATCAACACATCATACCGAGTAAATGCGTAAGAATCGACTCCGAAGATGTCCACCACCCATTTCCTAGATGCTACAGTGTTTTCGAACTGTCTTTTTATACCGTGCTCCCATTGTGAAGTCATTATTCGCCGCCGTAAGTCGGAGTTCAACGACGCCCACTTTCTCCGCCCAACCTCAGACTGCAGGAATCCTTCAAATTCATCATCAATGAAGACAGCCCCGCAAAGATCCCCTTCAGATGTTGTTAGCTTGTAGTTCAGTTAGCATGTGGCGACTTGCCTGTCCCCTCAACACACTCTGTAAGTCGCATTGGAGAAAGACTTTGTATCTCGTAGCTAATGGCATCCTTGCCCAATCAGCAACTGTTTGCATCTTGTAACGCAAGCGATACATACCACTGTGCCACCACCAGCATCACATATTAGGTAAATATCATTTGCCTATCATGACGTGAGTGACTCTGCATCAAAAACGGCTGGAATATCATTCAGACCTACATGTGTATGGCTGGGTCGTTGTGCCACGCTTGGGGCATGTAGAACGGCATGCGCAGCCGCTTCTGGTTCTGAGATCAGCGATATGGTTACTGATTCAAAATCTTGCGCATTGGGAAGAATAGCGTCCTCGGCGACTCTCTGTGTACGGGCTGACGCCTTCTGAGTCCATATAGCAGGTCTGGTGATGACGACTTTGCAAGCCATCCCAATCGCCCAAGTCTGACCGTGTTCGTGCAGGATGACTTTGAGCGCATGCTTCCAAAGAAATCTGAGGTAGTCGACAGCTACCTTCATCGCATCCTGGATGGGATCCTTGCAGCTCGATGACCAACCCGATAGCTTGCTGTAAACGTCCTGCACCCTTGCAGAGTTCTTGATGTTTTCTGGCAAAGCCTCATAGTCAAGCAGGAGCTTGAACCATGCAAACGTAGTAGGTCCATCTTCAGCTGAGTATCCCCAGGTTGCAGGGTCGCCATCTACGTAACTGATTATGGATGGAACTTTATCTGAGCCTCTGTCGTCGTCCCAAGTCTTTATCGTACGAACCTGGTCAAGTTCTTTAGACCAGGTCCAACAGACTCCTGAAAAGCTGAGTATGGTCAGCCGCCGTCGGTCAGAGACATATATGGGAAGAGAATCCCTTACGTGGTACCGAAATCGATGGATATTATCATGTAAGGTGCACTAGCCTTACTCGCAGAGATACCATCACCGGGGCGTCGGCCACGACGAGTCATTATCAAGCTGTACTTATAGGTTCACCACATAAAAGCCTAATCTACGGCTGCTAAAATATCGAACAAGAGAAATGAATTCGTACAGAGTATGTATAGTTGTGGAGCGGCTGAGGAGGCTGGCTATAGGCTTGGTCTGGAGTCCCAATGCTGCGCCATCTCCACGCCACCAATAAGTGCTCACCACAAGCGAACATGCAGGACTAGCAATGCACGCCAACGACTCGATCCTTCTACCCTCCGACTCTCCTTCTCCCTTCTCAACTACGATAACGTCTCGGTTTGCTGTGGTAGATTTGTAGGGAGGCAACATCCCATCCTACATCCATTGCAGACACAATGCACTTCAAAGACATCTTTAAAAGAAAGAAAGCCGCGCCGCTCGACAAGGCCGAAGCAGTATCGGCAATTTCCGATGATGACGAGAACGATCAATGGACACAGATGCAATCCGAGAGTCTTGTTCTAGTGATGGGCGTAACAGGCGCAGGCAAGAGCTACTTCATAAACAAACTAAAACCCAACTCTGTAGCAGAAGGGCATGGTATTGCGTCACGTAAGAGACTCGCTGCGCATCAGGCTGAGAAAGGACTGACAAGCAAGAATAGAGACAAAGTCTTGTAAACTCGTTCAGATGCAGCTTGGAGCATACACTGTTGCCGCTGTCGACACGCCCGGCTTCGATGACGACGAAGATAGCGATGCGGCAGTTCTGGCCAAAATCTCTCGTTTTCTGATTGCGCAACATCTACTTGGTATCAAACTGAAAGGAATCATCTTCCTGCATAGCATTAATACGGTGCGCTTTTCTGGCTCCCACAAGCGCTATCTCGACACCTTTCGGAGACTTTGCGGCGAAGAAGCATTCAAGAATGTTGCTCTTGTAACAACCATGTGGGAGCGTGAGAACCACGATACAAAGTATCAGAGAGATGCTGCCTTGCAGTCAGGACCTTGGGCAGATCTCATAGCCAAGGGCGCATACGTATTCCAGTATGACGGCACTTCCGACATGGCTCAGACAATCGTGCGGTTACTTATGATCAAGAAGGAGACCGTGCTCCAGATCCAGAAAGAGTTGACCGAAGACCGCGGAAAACTCGAATGTACGACTGCTGGTGCGGATCTGGCCTCAGAGCTCGATAAGAAACTCGAAGCGTGCCAGAAAGAGATTCAATCCTTGAGGCAGCAGAAAGAGACAGCCGAGCAACGTCATGACGATACTAGCGTGAAAAGACTTCAAGCGCAGATAGAAACTAAGAGGCAGAAGCAAATCAAGCAAATGAAGTCTAGAGATGCTTTGAGACCGAAGCTTGCCGAGGAAACGGACAAAAGTATCAAGGAGGCGGATCAGGTAAAGCGCACCAAGGGTGAGAGGTGGAGAAATCGGTTGCAGATTTTTGTGACGGTCTTGAGCCCGATCGTTGGGATTGCTGCACATTTTCTTATACCTTTGGCAGGTGCGTAGAAACAGAGCATCGCATTTCCCCATCTCAGAAATGATGTTGGATCTCAATACCAAGCACTCCTAAGGCAATACCCTAAGACGTTTTCTTATGTCTTCTCCACATATTCTCTCTATAGCTTCCCTAGTGTATGCGTCTTCCGTAACTTGGTAATTGTCCTTCTCAACCTACGTCGACAGTACAGGTACGTAGGCTTGCTGAGGTGCAGCGTATCGGTCACGTTGGCACCAAGAGCTGCAACGATGGGGCGAAAAATGATAAGAATAACAGGCCGCGTCAACTCCAAGGATTTGCAAAGCAAAGATGCCTTGGTGTCCAATGAGGGGAGTGCAGGTGACACTTGGTTTCTCAGACGATGACAGGTCCTTGAAGCCTGCACGCGAGGGACGTTGTGCAGTCAGGTTGGTGTCGTAGGGTTCCCGCGCTCCGAAAGCGTTGTCGCCAGCAACTCCGCTCTCACACTTTGGTTCTCCTCTATCTCGGCAATTTGCCTTGTATTGATCTCGGGCGCTGACGACAATTAGTTCCCCATAAGACTTCGTTTCTCACCATGTCAGAATGTGGGGTTGTTGAGTATCACCACTACTGCCCAAAGCGAATCCGGCGTGTACTTGCATCTGGAAGTAGCGCCTTCATAGGGAAAGTTGACGATTCGAACATTCTTAAGTATCCTCTCGCGCCAGGTGGTGACATGACCCGTCTCAAGCATGAGTACAATATTCTCAGCTTAGTCGGCGAACACCCGCGAAGCAATGCTCAGAAAGGGTTGACGGATGCCGGATTATATCTCGAGCGTGCGGCAAACTAAACGATCTACAATTATCTGATCGAATCAAATCACGAACCCCCGACCCTTCAACAGCGGGTAGCCTAGAGCCGTGAGGTCTCAGAAGCTGTAGATCACTCGAAAGGTGTCATTCACTGCGACATTCAGCCAACGAACATACTGGTCGACAAGGATCTTCATGTTAAGCTTGCCGATTTCGAGTGAAATTATGTGCTAATGAGCGGCGAGCTCATGGCTGGCTGGTGTGGCGAACCATGCAGATATCTCCGTCCTCGGGAGGATGACTTCGAGGCCAACTCAAAGACCGATTTGTTTGCGCTTGGTTCTACTATCCACTTCGTTATAACCAGCCACGAGGTCTCCCCGGATATTGTCAGCGGAGAAGTTGGATGACAGGAGAGGTTAAACTATCGTTTTAGCCAACGTCATTTCCCCTAAAGATCTTCAGATCTGTAAGGTCATCATGCAAAAGTGTTGGAGTTGTCGATACAACTCTGCTGGTGAGGTACTTGACGATATCAAAGTGGTTGAGAATAAGTTGGTGATTGGTGAGCACGATTGACCCGTGACCCAGAGATGTTGTATCACAAATATTCGAAGATCACCCATGCCAAGACCACAAAGCCAACCACAGTTGATTTCGTGGCAAGTTGAACAGAAATCGTTTAGTCTCGCAGCTCTCGAGGCCGAGCTGTGAGGACCTCCCCCGCAGTCTCAAAAACGACGCTCACAGCAGCATCCTGCAATGACATCCTTAAAGGGCACACCTGAGAGGTTTGGAAATTTATCTTCGTTGAGTTGCCTATGGACATAGTCCTCGTAGTCAAATCTCTCCTCGTCCTGGAGCACTGGCCCATGACGGAAAAGATACTGCCCATTGTTTATGACGTAGAGGAGGAAGCTTCGACTGAAGACATCGACTTTTGGCGTGTGAAAGTCTGTTAAATGCGGGTTGAGGAGTGGGGGATTAGGGATTAAATGGCTGTCCAGCCCTAGTTCAAGGCATCTGTAGCCACCAAAGTCTGCGAGAATTAGGCTGTTCTGTTGGACAAGCACGTTGTCAGGGCATATATTGCTGTGAATAACGCCTTTTTCGTGGACGTAAGCGACAGCTTTGGCAATCTGAAGGCTCCATTTTTCCCGTAAAAAGTTGTTGATCTCGTTACCGTCCTTGTCGATCCACGACTGCTGGTCTCCACCATCTGCCTCGTCAAATAACAAGCCTTTGTCTGCGGATCCACGGCACCTAGTAGACTAAGGTTAGAATAGTATATTTGTGGACATGGGGATATCCCGAACAATTCCAGAATGCTCTCCTAGCCTATTTAGAATTTCCAATTTTACAATGACAGCATTTTCGATCTCGGCCAGCAGTCCTTCGCTAACCCCAACCCGCGGCGATTTGAAAACTAGGCCTTCCTTTACACGATATATAAGAGCCGTGCACCCTTTATCACTGCTTAGTTTCATAATGATGGACTGGCAATATTTGTGGTAGTAGGATCCACTTGGAGAGGACGAGCGCTTAGATAACGTTATAGTCCAATTGTGGCTTGGCAAAACAAAAGAGCGGCTGGCTGACTCATAAGTATCCGTGACCTTGTCCAGTCGACATCTGCTGGTCCATCGATGGCGGCCCTTTTCGTTCGTCGATTTCGTAAGCAATTCCACCCCATCAGCTCAATTTTAAACTGTAGAGCCGTCTCCCTATCCTCATCTTCTTATTTCTCACCCTTTCTGTACTCGCCCACTGCTGCGACGTACAAAACGATGGTAATCCCGCTGAAAGTATCGGAGGGCTCCAGCCATACTGCGGTAGTGGCTGGGATGGAAAGACTCTGCGAAAATCAATGGGAGTTGATAGACGGGAGACAATTAGAGAGAACGTATCACTTCAAACTTCATACTAAATCTGTGGTAAGGCATTAAGGCTATACACAATTATAGCATGGACGCTGAATGTTTAGGACCTCTTCAACGTGATCCAAGTGGAAAGCAAACTGAAGTCTCATCATGCTAAGATTATTAGTGTAACACTCCTCAAACATCGTCACTGCGATCAATATTGACGTCTCAGCAGGAATACTGTTCGCTTAAAGTGTGTTGGACAACACACAGACCCGCAGGACTCTCTGAAAAAGATATTGCTATGGCAGATTTTAGTGATGAGTGGGCAGAGAAACTAAGCGCGGTAGCATCGACTGAAGCTCCCCGATGCGGATAGGTTGTATACGGATGTTTTTGGGACGATACTAGTACGGAGGGCAGTCACGATTGCTCTCCACGAGACAACGCCTCCGGCAAGGCTGCCGTACACTTTTTAGCCTCACGTACAAAGATCCAAAAACTTACGCAAAGACGGAGTTAATTATATCTGACAGTTGACCAATGTTTCGCTTTGATTACCGGGCTGGCAGAGGATACAGGGCGCTAAAAGGAGAGATATTCAGATGCGGCGTAGTTGACATGGATGGTTTGGTTCGGGTGTAGATGTGGAGTGTTTCACGGCGCAGAGGCCGCATGGTTGTCCCGACGCCGGGCTGCTAGCGTGCTTCCACGGTCCACCACAACATCAACAAGAACCCCACCCGTTGCCCAAAACACCAACCAACAATCCACCGCCATGTTGGAGCAGACGAACACGCTCCTGGCGGCGCTGAAGAAGCCGTCGACCAACGTGGACCAGCGATTGGCGCTCTTCAATAATGTCAAGTCCAACATCAAGCACAACCGCGTCCCCGAGGAGTGCCAGGCTCCTATCTTTGAGTGCATCCGCATTGCCATCAGCGCCACCACCTCAGCAGCACTTGTGTCTACTGGCTTCTCGACGCTGAGCCACTTTCTAAAGCGCCTGCAGCTGCAGCGAGAGACGACGGTCATCACATCACAGGCCTCGAAGCTGTGTGCTTTGCTGCTCGAGAGACTGGGCGATGCGCGCGAGAGCCATCGCACCGCCTCGCTGCAGTTACTGGCCGACCTGCATAACATGTGCCCTGTCGAAGTCGAGACTGTCATCCAAAGCGCCATGAAAGGCGCAAATGCGCGCGCCAAAGATACGTCCATGACGTGGCTGGTGAAGGTCCGTTGCAGAAGATGCCCAGCACGCGACAACTGTCTAATGCCAGCCGTGAACAGATGAACCAGACGGAAAACATGCCGTTCCGCGCCTACTCGCCGCAGCTGATTGCCAACCTCGAGGACGCCGACGCAGGTGTGCGCGACACTGCGAAGCATGCTGTCGTCGATCTCTTTTCAAGTGCGCCCGAACACGCCAAAGCCAATTTAAAAAAGCAGCTTGTCGCTACGAATGTCCGCAAAGCCATAGCGACCTACATCACTGCCCATCTGGACGGCGCTGCGACCGCGGCCGCGCCTCGCGAGGAAGAACTGCCACCACCGCCGCCGCCACAGCGAGAGCGACCGCTTCCGACACAAAGGGCGCACACCCTCCAGCCCGACCACGGCATTGCAGATAGCTTGGCTGCCGAGCTCCCACCGCCCACCGAAGCCGTCGTCATGGACCCCATCCACATCTACACACAGCGCGAACTCGACGACATTTTCCGCGACATGGCGCCGTGCTTTGAAGGAAAGGAAAACGAGCAGAACTGGTTGGCGCGGGACAAGAACACCACCAAGCTGAGGCGCATACTCATGGGCAATGCGCCAAGCGAATTTACCGGCGCTTTCATAGCAGGCATAAAGTCGCTACTCGACGGCATCTTAAAAGTGTCCAACACGCTTCGGACGACCATGTCTACCAATGGCTGTCAGCTGGTGCAGGAGCTTGCAAAGACGCTTGGCCATGCAATCGACCCCTGGGTCGAGATTCTGCTGCAGAGCTTCATCAAAATGTGTGCAGCTACCAAGAACATCGCCGCGCAGAACGGCAACACCACTGTTGAAGCAATCATTTCAAACGCAACATACAACAGCCGCATTATGCAGCACGTATCCTTTGCCTCACAAGACAAGAATGTCCAGCCGCGAACCCACTCGGCGAGCTGGGTCAAGACATTGATCCGAAAACACAAAGCGTACATTGAGCACACCGGTGGCTCTGAGGCTCTGGAAAAGATCATTCGAAAAGGTGTCGCCGATGCCAACCCCAAAGTACGCGAGTCATACCGGAGCACGTACTGGACATTTGCCCTGGTGTGGCCCCAGCGAGCAGAAGCGTGAGTCATGTCTAATGCCCAAAGTGTGGCCAATACTAACATCAACACAGTATGTTCGAGTCTTTTGAGAAGCGAGAAAAGACGGCACTCGAAAAGGACCCAAACAACCCCAATGCGTCTCTCGCATCATCATCACAGAGTAGTGTAGCATCCTTCTCTAAATCTGTCGGCGCAGGCGCTGCCCGCAATGCCTTGAAGGAAAAGATTGCAGAACAACGAAGAGCGAAAATGGCTGCCACCGCGAAAGGTGTACCCGAACGGCCCATGTCTGCTGCTGCTACCTACACGCCTGCAAAGTCACAGTCCGCAAAGTCTTTGAGTACTAGAACTGCCTCGACTGCCTCGACTGCTTCTTCTGGCTCTGCTCGACCACCTTCGGCTATGTCTAACGAGTCCACAAAATCAGCTCTGAAGAATTCGACCGGCACTGGCTCATTGATGAGTGGAACAGTGCGCCGACCGATTCGGCCTCGGCCTGAGCTTACCAGGCCTGCAACTGCAGACCCGTACGCTGTTCGTCGCGCTGGCACAGGAAAGGTAACACCCTCGATGACTCCGGAGAAAACTCCAGCGGCGACGACTGCGAAGAAGTCTGTGGCACCGAAAAGCAGTGTGCGACCACGAGCGCAAACTCAGAACAGTCCCAATGTGAGCCCAATACGAAGCAAATCGAGACTTGGACAGAGTGCAACATTACACAACCCAGCGGGTACAACT
The DNA here is from genome assembly GCA_020747045.1 of Phaeosphaeria sp. MPI-PUGE-AT-0046c. Classification (NCBI taxonomy): domain Eukaryota; kingdom Fungi; phylum Ascomycota; class Dothideomycetes; order Pleosporales; family Phaeosphaeriaceae; genus Phaeosphaeria; species Phaeosphaeria sp. MPI-PUGE-AT-0046c. The sequence continues at coordinate 1,124,342 of JAGTJN010000017.1, read as the reverse complement.
TCACGACACGGCAGCCCTGTAGTCAGCTCTGCGAAGGATGATGATCTGGAGTTGACCATTGTGAAGCCATTCGTTCGCTCCCAAAGCCACCATGACCCAGGTACCATTCCATTTCGTCAAAGGAACGGCTTGGGTAGGAGCGCTCCTGTCGAGAATGACACTTTTGACCTGGGAGAAGAAGATAATTTCACGATGGTCATTCCGAACCTGGCGCGCCCTACACTCCAACAAATGCATCACACGCCACCAAAGCCAACACCGTCACCAGGCCGTCTTGCAGCACCCAGCCCACGCGCATCGGTTCTTAGAAGCCCCAAATCTACAGGTGACATCGGCAGTTTTGGGTTCCGCGCATCCACACGCAGCCCTCGCCTCCGCTCGCCTGATCGTCCAAGCACGCGAGGGTACTGATGCACAAGAAGAAGTACAGGTTTTCGAAGACCCTTTTGTGGGTGATGAACCCGCAGTCGAGCACGAATCCGAGAAGCCGGTACTTGGCGAACTGCCTATCAACGAAAAGAACATTGAGCGGAGGCCTAGCAACGAGAGCATAACAAGCGACACCGTGATGGGCAATGCCAGTGAAGATCGTCCTCGAGGCCACCACAAGACGACCAGCACCGGGAGCGTATTGTATGCGGAAACCAACGATACACCCAGTGCTGAAGCGCTCAAGAACCGACAACTCCTTGCCAGCGGCGTCAAGAAGATTGAAGGACGTACAGTCGAAGCCCACATGTTCCGCCGTATGCAAGACATGATCAGATCTAATCATGATATCTGGGGCACGAACGATGAGAACTTTGGACGGCTTTTGCTAGCGTGCCTAGACTTCCTCGAAGCACCTGCGGAAGAGCTCAAAACGACGCCAATGAAAGCCGCCAATCTGAAGGTGCAAGCACTCGCAACCATCCGTGCTATGTTGGCTCTGTATCGGAAAGAAACGGCAAAATACTTTTCAAGAGTTCTTTGTACGGTGCTCCAGACAAAAGCCCAGTACGAGAACACTTCTCACATTGCCATTGATCTTGAAACGACAGCGGACGAGATTGTCAAATATGGACAGACATCAGATTGCTTGAATGCGGTCCTCTGTCTGGTAGAGGATCACCCTGGATCGACGCCTACCTCTTCGCCAAGCTCCAAATCTTCGATAGCTTCTGTTGCCAACGCCGGCTCACGGCGCACGGCGACAATGGCTCTAAGCACCCTCTCCTCGCTAATCGAAATCAGTGGCGCGAAAAATATCTCTCTTGCTCCCGAGCAAACTTCTCGTCTTGGCAAATTGGCTGTACGATGCATGGACGACCAGGATGCAGATGTTCGCAAGGCCAACATTGACCTATGCATTGCACTTCACGAGCGTATTGCCGCTCCCGCCGGTGAACAGGACAACGATGATTTCTGGCAAGCTGTTGCTGGCGCACGCGAGCAGCATCTGAACTTGTTGACATACTATCTTGCGAAACGAAGCAAGGCCTAGGTGGCCACACTTCCGTTTCGTGGGAAGAAGTGGTGGACAGAGCAAAGGCGCATCAGGAATTGGATCAAGGCGTATCACTGACATTGGGTTGCTTTGGCGACCATCATCGCATTCGGGAACCTTTCCACGGGTTGCTCTCCTTGGCGTTTGCTCATATCTAGGGCATGGTATCTTTTAATGGAGTTTGAGAAAAGTAGGAGCAGTCCCTATTCGCCGTCGTCACTTTTCCTTCCCTCATCATCATACTCTGGATAAGTCACGGAATTGCTTTTGTACAAGTACTTGCCTCGTCTCGGTAGTCTATTCTGTATCTGTAGTGTCATTTAATCAATATTTCAACATGCAATGGATAGCACTACGTGTTCGTGGTGGGTGCGACTTTAGTTATGCTCATTGGTATTAACCACGTCTCGCATATTTGTTTGTTACATAATATGTACCAACAAAGCATAGTGTCAAATGGAAACCGCATGAGTACCACGCTTCCATGCCATCTGGATGACGTGGTCTGCAATAATTCCTAGTCTTGGCCATGTTGATGACCCAAAATGGCAACGCTAGTTATTCCGCCGTCTGTGTAAATTTTGCCCGTTTGGTAATAGATCCGATTAGCCTCTCCAATGTGTCATTTCGACGAATTACTGTCAAATCATAGTGGCGCCGTATATCGCCCAAACGAGAATCTGTACGAATGGATGACTGCCGTGATACGTCGCAAGGTCGGTAAGTGTGTCGGACCGTTGCCGCACCGACATCCGGTGTCCTTCACAACGAATACATGGCGGTGTGAATTCCTTCCACAGACAACTGATCACATTAGACCTTTTTCTAACGTGATAAATGGTGTAGAGATAGCCGTCTAAGAAACTCTTAATAATTGAAGTCCAGCTACAGATTTTGTATCAGTGTTGTTGGGTCGTACAGCCATTCCTCTCCACTTCGCATGAACTCGCTCGATTAGGAAAGAATGCTTGTACTAGTGCGCCTTAGGTTAGGGGCACCGGCCAAGCGTACTTCGCATTCACCAGCACCTGGGCCGGAACACATAAGCGATCATGCATTCCGCCTCTAGTCATACCTGCGAATCGTTTATTGCGCATTTGGAAGAAAAACTGCGAGTTCTAGGTGTGGCGCAACGTGTTTCCGACACAAGGCCAAGCGTTCACTTGCGTCAGGCACCAGTTTTTGGTCCTTGTTGTCCCTGAATCGCACAGACTCCGATCCGTTGTCTTCGACTATATCTGCTTCCGCCGCTCTCCATGTTTTGAAGAGTCAAGTTGGCACCGGCCTTCGCGATGAACACTAATACTGGTGCGAAGCCACCGCAACCTCATACAGCTTCGGCTGGAGGTGAGCAAGCGGCGCTCCAAGAACAAATCCTCCAGATGGGCACGACAGAAAAAGACAGTGTCGACGAAATCGTCGACATGAAGGAGACGGGTGGCTCCGCAGCTAAGAAATCATCCGCAAACCCCATGAGCAATTACTTCGTAAGTTCGTGTCCATCACTGGCATCCTACTTATTGTTAACTGTCGAACTCAGCGCGTCTTCACATACGGCACCAAACTCGACTTTCTTCTCATCTTCCTATGCTGTCTCACTTCCATTGGCTCCGGCGTGACCATGCCACTGATGAACGTAGTCTTTGGTGTGTCGCACAGCATAACCAAACGCCTTTGCATTGACTAATCAGACTCCAGGCCAACTTGTTGGTACTTTCACTGGTTACTTCGCCGAGGGTGGAACAGTGACGCAAGCCGACTTTCAGCGCGAGATCAACAGATTGGCACTGCTCATTACCTATCTGTTCATCGCCAAGTTTGTGCTTTCGTACATCTCAATGGTAAGTCCGGGTACCAGGTCTATGCGGAATCATGCTGACGATGCTCGTATAGATCACAATCCGGATCAGTGGACTACGCATATCCGCAGCACTTCGGTTGGCCTACCTTCGTGCCCTTTTCGCTCAGCCTGTCAGCGTCATCGATACCATCAGTCCTGGCAAGGTCTCCACACGCATCACGACCTCATCGAATACTATCCAGCTAGCTGTATCGCAGAACTTTGCAATGTTGTTTCAGACATTTGCCTTTGTGATAGGACTGTATGTGGTAGCCTTCGTCAAGGCATGGTTGTTGACGTTGGTGGCGTCGGCGTCGCTCCCGTTCATCGTCATCTGCTATGGCTCTATCATTGGTCCCTTCTTCAGTATCCACAAGGTCACTGAGAAGCACAATGAAGATGCGTCAGCAATGGCTTTCGAGATGTTCTCCTCAATCCGCGTTGTCACCGCGTTTGGTGCTGAAGACAAGCTGGCTGAGCAACACGAGAAGGTGCTGGACAAGGCAGCCACGAATGAGAAGAGGGCTGCGCCGCTCATGGGTTTGATGATGGCACCATCCATGGTCGCCATGTATGGAACATTTGCCATCTCGTTCTGGTTCGGTATCAAGCAGTATGTCGAGGGCAAGATCGCCGATGTTGGCGTCATCGCCGTTGTCCTCTTCTCTGTCATGATGGCGGTCCAACATATCGGAAGGGTAGCAGGACCTATCGTTGCAATCTCCAAGGCTTCTCATGCAGCGGGCGAGATCTTTAGCACTATTGATGCCTCAACTCCAAACACATCTGGTCTCAAAGACCCAGAGGTTAGCGCCGATGCAGACATTTCGTTCGAGCAGGTAGCTTTCTCATATCCGAGTAGACCAAACGTTCCGATTCTTGGAGGCCTAGATCTTCGTTTTGAAGCTGGAAAGGTTACTGCTATTGTGGGTCCGTCCGGCTCGGGCAAGTCGACAGTGGTAGGCCTTGTACAACGCTGGTATGAATTGCTGGGAACGACTGCGAAGCCCACAATTGATGCTGAGATGACGGGCCCTACTCTAACGGACGAAAAGACTGAAGGGGAACAAGCTCCGAAGAAGAGGAAATGGTACCAGAAACAGGAGAAGCCAGTAAAGGATGACGACAAGTTACCCAAAAATACAACCACAGACAGCAAGGAAAAAGACAAAGATATTGACCTTGGGCCCAATACCTGCACTGGTACTGTCAGGATTGGCGGCACAGACTTGCGGGATGTTGACCTAAAGTGGTGGCGCTCTCAAATCGGCCTTGTCCAGCAAGAGCCATTCTTGTTCAATGACACGCTTTACAACAACGTCATCTACGGTCTTTGTGGTACTCAGTATGAAGATCTGCCAAAAGACGAGAAGATGAAGATGGTCGAAGAGGCCTGTCGCGAGGCTTATGCTGAAGAGTTCATATCAAAGCTCCCAGAAGGCTACGAGACACGCGTTGGTGAGAGCGGCATCAAACTCTCTGGCGGACAACGTCAAAGAATCGCCATTGCTCGTAGCATCATCAAACAGCCACCGATTCTCATTCTGGACGAAGCGACTAGTGCGATTGATGTGCGTACGGAGCGCATTGTCCAACAAGCCCTGGATCGCGTATCGAAGGATCGGACTACCATTATCATTGCACATCGCCTCTCCACGATCAAGAGAGCCGACAAAATTGTTGTGCTGCGACAGGGGAAACTAGTTGAGCAAGGCACCCACGATGAACTCCTAGAGATCGAAACAGGAGTGTATCGCGGCCTGGTCACAGCCCAGAATCTAGCTGTCGAAGCAGAGAACGAAGACGTTGAAGAGCCAGCGCTGAAGAAGATCACGACAGCAGACACACAAGCGTCTGAGCTTGCTTCGCCGGTCAACAAGGCCTCGGACGAAGACCCAGAGTACAAGCGTGTCGGCCTCTTCAAGAGCTTCGGTCGCCTCCTGTACGAGCAGCGCCACCACTGGATCCTCTACAGCATCGCAGTCCTCGGCGTTCTAGGCGCTGGAGCTGTCTACCCAATCCAGGCATACATCTTCGCCTATATGATCCAAGTGTTTACCTACACTGGCGACCGTCTAGTCCGCGAAGGCAACTTCTGGGCCGGCATGTTCGGCGTCCTAGCTGCTGGAACTGGGTTCTTTTACCTCATCCTCGGGTTTGCTTCGCATCTCATCTCCATTGCTGTAACGCGCTACTATCGGCAAGAGTATCTTGTCAACATGCTCAAAAAACGCATCTCGTTCTTCGATGATATCGAACACAGTCCTGGGTCCTTGACGTCGGCGTTGAGTTCGGATTGCACGCAACTTCAGCAGCTCATGTCGACTGAGATGTCGTTTGCTCTCATCGCTGTTGTCAATCTTGTCGGCTCAGTCATCATCGCATTCGTGTATGGTTGGAAGCTGACTTTGGTCGCATTGTTCTCCGCACTGCCCATCATCTTGATAGCTGGATACTGGCGCATGCGTATCGAGCTGCAATTTGAGACAGACAACGCCAAGATCTTCGAGAACAGCAGTCAGTTTGCATCCGAGGCTGTTGGCGGGTTCCGTACAGTGCTCAGTCTGATCATGGAAGACATGATTGGCGACCGCTACAACACTCTTCTCAGAGGCCATGTTAAGCAAGCATTCGGCTCTGCAAAGTTCGGCACGCTCATCTTCGCGGCTAGTGATAGCGTGGAACTCGCGTGTATGGCTCTGGTCTTCTGGTACGGAGGAACATTGCTGGCCAGACGCGAGTATTACATTGTCGACTTCTTCGTTGTCGAGATGGGCACCATCTTCGGAGCTGTAGCGGCTGGCATGTGGTTCTCCGTCGCGCCCAACATGGCTCAAGCTACCGGAGCAGCGAATCGTATTCTCAGCATGCGCACGAGCAAGAAGGACAGCGAGGTGGCGTGGACAGATATGAAAGAGAGCCAAGAGGGCGTGGGCGTCGAGTTCCGCAACGTGAGCTTCACGTATAAATCGCGCGAAGTGCCTGTGCTGTCGAACCTCAATCTCAAAGTCGAGCCCGGACAGTTTGCTGCACTTGTCGGCGCGTCCGTAAGTTACTGCATCCAGCCTCACCCATCTCCATTCACTGATCCATTCTGCGATTTAGGGCTGCGGCAAATCCACAACAATCTCTCTTCTCGAGCGCTTCTATGACCCCACACACGGCACCATCCTCTTCAACTCGCAGTCCATCACCTCCCTCCCGCCAGCTCCCTACCGTGCCCAACTCGCGCTCGTCAGCCAAGAGCCCACGCTCTACGAAGGCACGATCCGCGAGAACGTCGCACTCTCCGTCGACACAGCGAGTGCCACCGACGCAGCCATCGAAGCCGCATGCCGCGACGCCCAGATCCACGAGTTCATCACCTCCCTCCCAGACGGCTACGCGACCCGTCTAGGACCAAAAGGCATGTCCCTGTCCGGCGGGCAAAAGCAGCGCCTCTCCCTCGCGCGCGCACTGCTACGGCAGCCTAAACTCCTCCTTCTCGACGAAGCAACATCCTCGCTCGACTCCGAGTCGGAGAAGCTCGTCCAAGAAGCCATTGAGCGCGCCGCGGGAGACAAGGGCCGCACGGTGATTGCGGTTGCGCATCGCCTTGCGACGATTCAAAAGGCAGATGTGATTTTCGTGCTGGGGTCCGGCAAGGTGTTGGAGAAGGGGGATCATCAGAGCTTGTTAAGGGCGAGGGGCGTGTATTGGCAAATGTGCCAGGCGCAGGCTTTGGATCGGTGAGGTGGGGGGGTTTTCTCTTTTGTATAGTATAGTTTCGGTGCGTTCAAGCGTAGATACCGCTCATTCTGTTTCCATTTTTTCGCCCTAGAGAGTTGTAGATATTTTTGTAATTATATGGTTATAGACGTCGATGGAGATGTACACACTACTTTTTCCTGAGGGATCCGAGTGAGTATGACCTGTACGCGAAGTAGCTGGTTATCAGAAATCGGCATATGCTGCATCTTCTACTCGAGTCTGGATACTTTCTTCATTCGAGGCTGGTTCAGTTCCACATGGTATATACAAACACCTCATCATTATACACACTCACCTAATCACATCCCATCTCTTTCCGTCCTACTGCCTCCCCGTACTCGGCCCCTTAGGATACGGCGGTGCTCCCCGCGGCCCCAAGTCCTCCTCTCCACTATCCCCGGGGCCCCTCACAGGCTTCGTTTCCTGCACGGGCAGCTTCGGCTCTCCAGGCCCATTCACCCGGGGCGGCGTCTTTGTGCCCGGCCCGCCCTTGCGCTGCCAATCGAGGAACGAGCCGCGGTACTCGCCTATATTTTGATATCTGCAGTCCCAATTGATATGATTAACAACACGTAACAGTTCGATATCTTGGAGGCATTCTTACCCAGCCTGTCGTGCAATCCCAGCCGCAGCGCCGCTCCTGACTCCCGCCTTGCAGAAAAAGACAACCTCCTTGTTCAGCGGCGGTTTCGCGAATCCAAAGCGCTCCTGGAACTCGTCTGCGTCGAGGAGCAGGGCGTCGGGCTGCGATGTGACGGGTATGTTGATGGCGGTGGGGATGCTGTTTGCGTCGAATTCGTGGGGCTCGCGCACGTCGATGAGGAGGCGAGAGGACGAGGGGGTTTCGAGGATGGCGAGGACCTGGTGGGGTCAGCTGCGGGACATGCATGGAACTTGGTAGAGCAAAGACAGGGGGGAAGCATGACGGTACTTACATCTTCGAACGAGTATGCTTTGTTCTTTTGGAAATCCGTCGAGTGCCAGCGTCGTTGCCCGATGGGGGTTTGTGGTGATGCGCGAATGGGGATGGGTATAAGCCGCCTGTTCCCTGTGCTCATGCGCTCAATGCTGCTAGTCACGCTTTCAAAGTGCCGTCTCCATGCATCTTGAGACTGTGATCGTAGCTCGAGCCCGAAAAGGCGCGAGGCGTGGAATTGAACTTGTGACGTAGAGCGGTTGATGAGGGATGTATAGGTGCGGAGGAGTGAGGCGGGGAGGCTGGCTTTGGGAGCCATAGTCACGAGACGATGTATATTATGCTGTTCGGTTGATGTTGGATCGTGTCGACGAGCACGGTAGTATGGGAAGCTTTGGCAAGGGACGAGGTAAGTCTGCGGATGTGACGTGCAGTATCTCATGACGATTCGGCCATCTCGGATTTAAGAGACTTGCTACCGACGTCATGCGGATCACGTGCGGAATTATACCACATGCAAATGTTTGTATGATCACAGGCAGCCTGCAAGTAATTTACACCATGACGAAGGCATTGGCAGCGAACAGTTTGGGTATACGTGTGCTTCATTCGTCTATCGTATGCGCGTCGTGCCCTTTGAACATTTTCGTACATTGCGTCTCCGACACGATCAGAGTCCTTGTAATAGTACAAGAGCTGACAGTAGAATCAAGCACCCCTGTACCTTCTGATCCAGACATACCGGTATCCATCCGCAATCCCCGTTGCCCACCGGTCCGTCTCACCACGGTCAGTGGGGGTATCATCCGTCCTCCCTTCCGATGCCATACCGCGCCAACGCACAAAACACACGCAGAATCCACCAAGCAGCAAATTGGTATATTTCTTTTTGCGCCCAGGGGAATCATTGCAACGCGCCCGAACAAGAATACAAAACAAAAACAGAAAAACAGAAAACAGCAAGCGCAATAATTTTTAGATATTCGCCGATATAAGATGGGTATAATTCTTTTGGCGTTCGCCTAGAGTAGATCGGACACAAAATCGCGTAGCTGGGTATTGTTCGTAAGACCGGTACAAGTAGTAGTTCGAAATGGTGTATCATTTAACGAGGAGGCCCAATAGGGGCCGGGTATCCAGATGCAGAATGAGAAGTGCTAGGGCGGCCGCTATCCACGGAGCCCCGCGGGTCATAACGGGGCGTGATGTCCCCTGAGGCCATGGCGGAAGAGGAACCAAAAGGAAACTTGGATTCGAAGCGTGGCGTTGGCATTGGCCAACTGCTGGTGTGGTGCTCGTCATCCGCGAGGTTGATGCCGCTGTCGTTCCACGGGTTGCGGTAGCTACCAGTGGACTCGAGGCTGGCAAGAGATGCCTTGGAAGCGTTGCTCGAAGCATGCTTAAACAGGGATCCAGGGGAGTTAGTATTCTTACGTCCATTGAAAATAGACGTGAAGGACGACATGCTGCCGGGCTTGCGAAGGCGGTCCAGCATGCCGCGCGGTTCGTCGTCACCAAAGTGAGACCGCGTCGGAGAGTCGGTACTGTCGACGGCAGGTTCGGCTCGCTGGAGGAGCTTGGACTCAAAGAAGGGCAACGAGTCCTCGAATGAATCCGACTTGGGACGAGGCAGGGCGCCACGGACAGTGTTCGTGTCAAGGCCATGCATGACGAGGTGGTTCAGCAAAAAGTCGATGGCATCTTTCAGCCCACCGGCATTGTTGCGAGTGAAGACGAGGTGGAAGCTTTCAATCTGTTCTTCCTTGCCATCGACAGTCTCAGTCTGGCACTCCTGAAGCTGAGCATCCACGACGTGCTGGGTCTTGAGCTTGTCGATGATCTCGTTTTTGAATTCGGCGGAACGAAGATGCTCGCTAAGCTCAGTAGTTGAGGGGAAGGCTAGATCATGGGATTCTGGTACCATACCCTAAACGAATCAGTAAAAAAGTATAAATAGGGAAATTCGATCAACATACCAAGAACTCGTCAACTGCCAGTGGCACCTGATATTCAGGGCCAGAGACAGTAACAATGTCACTAGCTTCCTCAGTACTGGGAAAGGTGATCTTGCAGTTGAACTTCTTCTCAAGCTCATCGATCTTGTCGAGGCGGGCAATGAGCTCGCGATGGTACAAGCGGTTGATGTTGATCGTTTCCGAGACAAACTCAGCATCGGCTTTCTCAACCATGTCCATGATTTCCTGCTTAACCAGGTCAAGGTTCTGGGCATTGCGCGCTGGGGTGCGGCAGATGACGTTGTCAACCTTGATGTCGTCTTCCTCCTTGCCGTACCCGCCGCGATCCATGGCGTTGGAGAATTTCACGAAGACGGAGTACTTTTTCATGATGCGCTGGATGTGCTGACCGCCGATACCGATGATTCGCTTGTGGTACTGATCGGGCACATGAAACGAGATGGACGCAGGCATCTCCTGCTCCACAAGATCCAATCCGTTCTTGGTCGCCTCGTACTGGGCGCCACGGACTACAATGTAGAAGTTGTACTCGTTGAAGCCATCAAACACGATCTGGACGCTGCTGTGGCTCATAATCTTGTTAATCTTGCCGTTCTTTTTGCCACTGACAAATTCCTTGTGCTCGTTGGCGAGTTCAATCTTCACGCTCATGTTGTATTGCGACTTCTTCACGAATGGAATGTTACTAATCACCATCAATGCAGCTCGGACAGCGTCGTCCGAGCCGTAGATATGGAAGTTGAGCTTCTCGAAGCTGACCTCAGCCCCGGAATTGATACAGATGTCGGAAAGCATGGCACGCACGTCAGCTGCGGTGGGCGGGCGCTGTGTAGGGTCAGGGTGAGTGATGAACCACGAAGCACCGTAGAATTGGCCAGCCTAGTGAGTGTGAGTAACAATGCAACACCATGACGCGTGCACAGCTTACGAGGATCATCAGTTCGCGCACAGTGCGCTCGACGTGCAAGACATCTGTGCCCTGAACTCGGACCATACCGCGCTGAACACCCAGAGGTGGCAGCAGGATATAGGAGCCATTGTTGTCGATGATCTTGCGGACCTTGTCCAAACGTTCAAGCAGAATGGCGTCGAGCTTGGTGTCTGTGACCATGACGGGCTTCACAAAGACCTTGGTGGACATGACGAGATCATGGAGACGCTGCTTTGCACGCAGAATGCATTCAGAGGTTTCACCCGTGATGTAAACAAGATCGTCTGGTCTCCGCTGAGCGCCGGGCGGCGTGTAGCCAAACAGACGGGGGAACGGCGGCGGGAAGTAGATGGCTGTCCCGGTGGCAGACTCGATCATCTTGATGTTCTTGCGACCACGGCCGCAGATCAGCGTGTGCATGGTCAGCTCGAGCTTCATGGTATCTACGTAGCGCTTGAGCTGTGACGGCACCAGATTAGCTTTGCGCGCTAGCGGCAACTGCTGCGGGGTGCGGGAAACTCACAATCTGGTCAATCATGATCAGCACACGCGTCTTTGCGTGCTCCATTGTCTCGAGGTCGCCAAAGATGGCGCAGCGCAGACGCGGATCGGTGGTGGTGTCGATGTTGCCATTGAAGCTCGCCGAGTCGATGTCAGGCTGTTTGGGCATCAGCAGAAAAATGTCGGCCTTGGTCGTCTTGGAGATGAGGTCGAGCTGGTTGAGCACGGCGCCCTTGACCTCCTGCGTGGCCGGGTCGATGATGTGCGACGAGTCGATGTCGACGTGCGAGGACCGCTGTGCCAAGACGGTTAGCATGGGGAGGGCGGAGAGGCGCAACTGAAGCGTACCAGAGAAATGGGCGTCGAGTTGAGGACCTTGCAGCGCATCGAGTTGACAATCTCGAGCTCGCCCGACAGGCACACGTTGGTGACGAGGGCGCGTAGCGGGCCCCGCTGCAGGCCAGGCAGTGGCTTGGACTCGGCGGAGGTGACGGTGGCCTGGACGCGGCCCTCGGTCTGCTCGCTCACGTCTCGACACAGGTTGCGCAGGTTGTCGACGTTCTGGGCGTGGACGGGCAGCTTGTGGGTGGGCGTGGCCTCAGCCGTGCCTTCCGGATGGGTCCAGCGTGCCTTTGCCCCCGGGCTCGCCCACATGATGTCGTCCGGGTCGGGCCCCGCGAGACTCGACGAGAAGGGCACGTTGAAGGACAGGTTGACCTGCGTGCCAGGCGCGATGACGGGCGGCGCGCTGGTGGCGGTCGCTGGCCGCTTGATGGGAGCTGTGACGGGCAGGTCGTGGTTGGAGCGCGAGAATGGGAAGCCGGCCGAGGGGGCCATCTTCTCCCAGCCATGGCGTGCCTGGCCGGTGAAGTTGGATATCTTGTGCATGGTGTCGTGGAAGCGGGCGCCCTGGGGGGATGACGGGCGGTGGTGGAGGTGGGAGCAGCAGAGCAGCAGCAGCGGAAGAGACGACGACGACGCACTCGCGAGCAGGTCAGGTCGCCGTGCGGAGGCGCTGAGTGGCCAGCCTGGGCGCGGGTGGGTCCCACTAAGACGACCAATTCAACGTCGCACTCGAAAAGCAGCCCGTCGCACTACCAACACGCCCAATGCAGCTGCTGTCTCGCAGAGCCGCCCCAACGGCCGCCGAGTTCGTCGCAGTCTCGCCCGCTTCAAGTCCTGTCCCACTGCACTGCACTGCACTGCACTGACTGCGCTGCGCTGCTGCTGTCCGCTCGCTGCTTGCTGACCAGCGCCTGTTGGGATGTGCTCAGCGCACCTCTATCGCCAGAGCGGACTAGCCGCATATCAGGCCCGCTCCATATTACCGCATCATACGAACACCAATAATGCGTAGATGCACTGCACACAGTACTGTACATAGCTCCATATCCTCTCCTCGCCTCGCCTCGCCTCGCCTCGCTCTGTAGGGTCCGTGTCGTTTCACATTCGCACTGCCTTCTCATGCACTCGCCCGTCGCGGTCTGGCCCTCGTCTCCTCTCCCCCACTGTGCCTGATGCATCCCTGCACACCTCCGAGCTGATGTTTGTCCGAAATGGACATTCCTGGCACCCAACCAGTTCTATGTGGCTCCCGCGTCGTCATCTCGGCACGCATTGCTACCACCACCAGCCAATCATGCCGCCTTGTTTCCCCAAGTCAAATCGCAGCAGGCATGCCCTCAGAATAATCCGTCCTCCCTACTACACACATCATTGTCGGTGCTGACAGTGCTATCTCCGAATGCAGCCTGATCGTCCTACTGTGATACCACTCGTGCCGTCTGCGGTCCATCTGAGACACATCAATAAATTCCGGGCAATCGCTGCCGATAGCCGCAGTACCTTACCTTGTGAGAATCCATCACGTGCATGCACTTCAGCATTCAAAGAAGCAATATCGAGACAGTGGCGTCATCTATTAGGCTAGGCTATGCAGTACCGAATCTTCCCATCATCTCTGTCATATTACAGAACCAAAGTCCTTCAACCTCTACAACCTCTACAACGCCAAACCTTCTAGTAGCGGGTATATCGACGAGGCTCGGGCGCGTACGGCTCCTGTGCAACCTCGATAGGTTCTTCTTCAACATATCGCCTTGTCTGAGGCGCAACACTATAATAACGGCCTTCACTTGCCGGTTCCTGTCGCACAATGCTAACCTCTCGGTACTGTGGCTGAGGCGCGCGCATCAACCCGGGCTGGATGCTCTCGTGACGAATGTATCCCTCAGGTGCCTCCCTCCGCACAACCTCAGGCCGCATACTATATGCTCGGGATGGCACGTACTCGCGAGGCGGAGCCATCTCCTCATACTGAGGCCGATACTCAACTTCTACTGGCCGACGTGAAGGCTCGCGTTGTCGGTACAGTGGTGCTTCCATCACCTCGGAACCCGAACCATCCACATAACGCCGAGGTGGCGGGGGCATGCGCTGTATACTATCTTCCTCATACATCTCTGTTCGGGATACACGCATCGTTGGCTCTCGTGTGACTGCCCGCTCAAAGTAAGGATCCACCTCTATCCGTCGGCTTGGTGGTGGCGCAACTGATTCTCGCGCATCCACAGGGGCGGCGTAATACTTGTTGCCATACTGGTCTACCACAATTCGACGAGGAGGGGGAGCCATGAGCACAGGAGATTGCTGACGCGAGACGTATTCGTGCACAGGTGATCGAGATCGATCGCGAACATATCGCGGCGCCGCTGCAGGGCGGGCCGAGATTTCTCGGTACATTGGCACCTCGTTACGATCTGCAAACGCGTGGGACGCCGATCTTAATTGACGAGGCTCTGCTGCATAAAATTCTCCACCACCACCAGGTGAGTATGGACGGCGAGCATATTGGAGGCTCGCCACTCGTCGAAGATCTTGTTCATCGCGCTGTACCCTGCGCTGTGGCACGCGAATAACGGTTGGTGACGAGGGTTCGTCGTATTCGCGATATGTGCGGGTCGAGGGCTCTGGCTCCCTGTAATACACAGGCTGCACTCTGCCTGGCGAGTGTAAAGCTATGGCTTCTGCCTCATTGGCCAATGGTTGCAAAGCGCGTCGCTTACTAGGTTGTGTTTCGGGATATGCAGCGAAAGATGGTGGTGACTGCGGCTCTTCCTTGATGTAAGGTTCCGGGGACTGGAGTGGCCGCTTGTCGACCTGTTGCTGCTGTTGCTGCTTCTGTTGTTGCTGTTGACGTTTCCTCTCTTCGCGCTTCTCGTCTCTCCGGCGCTTCCGTGGGTTCTGGAGTGGAGGAGCAGGTCCAGTGGGGCTGTGACGGCGGGACGACCTGTATTGTTATCAGCATGCTATACATTTTGATAGGCGACCATGGGCCGTCAGTCTGAGGTAACATCTCAGCCGTGGCTTTGAACCATACAGCTTGGGCTCTGCTGGAGATGTGTGTATACCGAGTATGCTCACTGGAGCATATTCTGATCTACTCAGACAAATAGGCATGTGCCGACAAGGCAGTAAGGAGAAAAAGAAACTTTCCTATCTTACCCGTTGGCGGCATTGTGATTCTGGTTAAAACGATCTCGTGCACGACCTCTGCTAGGCTCGTTGGCGATAATGTCAGCTGGAGGCGGAGAATAATCTTCCTCCTCGGCATCATCGAGCAGAGCTGTAGCCTCAGGCTCGTAAATCTCAATGTCATCGGCAGGCTCGTATGCCTCGTCATCAAGATCGATCACTGCAGGTTGAGCACTAACATTGGTAGCAAGTTTCGCTTGAGATGTAAGTGGCCCTGCAAGATCAGCACTGTGGATGTGTTTAGGATCAAGCTCCTCTGACGACCAGCTGTTTGCTTTGCTAGAGTAGTACGAGTTCTCGTCAAATGACTCTGCATCGTCGCTATGGTTAGTGGTAGACCGTATGCCAGACACGGGCGGGACTCGTAATTGAGCCTGGATCAAGCATTCCTCCACGTTCACGTGGGCTTCGCGCTCGTCTGTGTCATTGCCACGACCCTTTTTGTCAAACTGATCCTTCAGTAGACGTTCTATCTGTTGCCGCTTCAGCTGTGACTCCGCCCTGATCAAGTGGTCAGACTTTGTAAGCAAGACCGGATCGATGCTAGAAGATGCAGAGATGGCTGAGTAGGGTCGTTGTGTTGGTGGAACGGGGAGAACAAACTCGTTTGCTGTCGAGGGAGGGAAGAGCTGGGATGCGGATATGCCATTCGGAGTGCCGTTGGTCGCGGGTCGGCTGGGCGTCGTGGTTTGCGGAAGACGCGGTGCAACCTGTTCAATTACTTTGGCTGGGAGATGAATACGCGGGTGCTTGTTGGTGAAAACATCATCGCGTATCTTCAACAGCTTCTGCAAGAATTCTGCCTCGCGAAGCACCTCTGCGGGTACATTGCTGGCGCCGTTGAAGCGCGGCGGCGCGGCAACAAATGTTGACATGTTGCAGCAAGCAGGCGATGTGCGCTGCGACAGCTACGAGCTAGACTTCAATACTATACACTTAACTAGCACAGGCGATCGGGTTGCCGCGATATGTAGTACAAATGCAAGCAAATGCGCGCCGGTGAGTTGAGGTCGGCGGAGATGGATGAGTACTGTGTGGGTTGCGACACGCGAGGAGAGAAGAATCACCTCAGGCGCGAACATGCATGTGCGCCAAGACACTAGTCCCGAAAGGTGCGTTACATCCTCGAGGCCTCTTTCCTTCCACCTTCCTTTTCACCTCCATAACAACAACAAAATGGCGGTCGAAAATGAGAAGCCGGTTTTCTTTTTCGATATTGACAATTGTGTAAGTGCAATGCCCTGTAATCCGCGCTGATTCATCACTCTGTCTTGCATGTACACAGTCGCAGAGTCATAATGGTATTAGTACTCGCCTCGGATAGATGAGATGCGCAATCCTGCTCGAATAGTTATCTGTATCTTATTACTAGCTACTATATTGCGTTGAAGATTGACACCTACTGACCTGGAAACAGCTTTATTCGAAAAGTACGGTTCCCAAACCATGACGTGCTCATTGCCACTAATACATGCAGGTCTCGATATCCATCGCATGATGGCAGAACTCATAGGTAAGCTTGCTTTACAAAGCCGCTTTCCGAACAAAGTGCTTGTAGATTGAGTCCGAAAAGTTTCTGACACGCAGCAGACAAGTTCTTTGAGGACCATCTCAGTCTTTCTCGAGAAGATGCCAATGAGCTCCACTATAGATACTATCGAGAGTATGGACTTGCCATAGAAGGTCTCGTTCGTCACCACAAAGTGGATGCTCTTGAATACAACAGCAAAGTCGACGACGCACTACCTTTAGAAGACGTCATCAAGCCCAATCCTGAGCTGCGCCGATTGATACAAGACATCGACACCAGCAAAGTTCGGTTATGGCTATTCACCAATGCCTACGTCACTCATGGAAAGCGAGTTGTCAAGCTGCTGGAAATCGATGATTTGTTCGAGGGAATCACTTTCTGCGACTATGGCTCCGAGAAATTTTTCTGCAAGCCGCACGTAGAGATGTACGAAAAGGCTATGCAGCAGGCTGGGATCAAGTCAAACGATAAGTGCTACTTTGTTGGTAAGTTAGACAATATGAATGACACTACCAATGCTAACAAAATTAGACGACTCGTTCATCAATTGCAAGGCAGCTCATGAGCGAGGTTGGAAGACGGCACATTTGCTCGATCCTTCAGATCCAGCGCCAGCTCAGCAAGCTGCCAGACATCAGATCAGAAGTCTGACCGAGTTGAGGAACGTGTTCCCCGAGGTCTTTAAGAGCGCGTAGAATTCGTTCCATGCACATCGGCTACTAGTTTGCAAGAGTTGGAACGAGTTATGTAGAACCTGGTTTTACGAATACCCTATATACAGCGCCAGAACGAGCACGACGCATTCCACCATTGCGAGGCATTAGATGGATAGAGCATCTCAATCCTATTACAAAGTTTGAGGAATTGTGAAGTGCCGTGGTGTGTCGTTCACATAGAGAATCGCTCAGGACTAGTTTACCTATCGACGACTAGCGTCATTGACACCATCATCCCTTACAGCAGTCTTACCTTCACCGCTAAGCAACAATAACATTGTGATACAACGCAATCAAGTTTAGAATCGCGAATGGCGTCGCCGGCAACCAAATACTTTCAGACGATGTCATCAACAGCGGCATCGAGCGATGCCCCACCCCCGCAATCCTCCGCATTGCCTCCATCTCACCAAGCACCAGACTCCCAACGATTCAACTGCAACAGCACATCTTCACATCAAGCTCCTCTAACAGAACAATCGAAAGTCACTCCACTCCGCAAACCACTTCTACGACTCGAGCTCCGCGACCTTTCATCCAGCGGCTCGCGCGCATTCCTCCGCCTCGTCCACGCCTCCACAGCCCTCCAAGATGCCGTCGACACGGTGCTCAAGCTCCTCTACAAAGGGATGCACGCATCCTGCATACCACCGACCCGCTCCGTAACGCTTGTCCTCCGCGATATGGAAGGCGTGGCATACACGACTGGTCTAGATCTCGATGATGATCATAAGGAAATACACCTCAGCACAAAGTACATTGAGTTCGTGCCCGAGTCGCGGCAGAAAGAAGAGATACTAGGCGTTATTGTGCATGAAATGGTACATTGTTGGCAGCATAGCGCGTTTGGCCAGGCGCCTGGAGGGTTGGTTGAGGGTGTCGCGGATTGGGTCAGATTGAAGGCGGGGTATGCGCCGCCGCATTGGAAGAGGCATATTGATTGTGATTGGGACGCAGGATATGAGCGGACGGGGTACTTCCTGGAGTGGTTGGAGGAAAAGCACGGTGCGGACGTGGTGAGGAGGATTAATGAGGCGATGAGGGATTGCGAGTATGATGCCCACAGAGTATGGTTTGGTTGTTGTGGGAAGCCAGTCGATGAGCTGTGGGAGGAGTATAAGAAGAGCGTTGGCGAGGATGATGGGAAGCGCGAGGAAAAGATTGAGCCTGGTGCCAAACAAGAAGAAATGCAGAGCGCAGATGAAGACCAGGACCAACCAGCAGAGGAGGGAGATCGAATGGCGGATCGCAATAAGGCGCAAGGAGGAGGAAACGTTCACATCCCAATCCGGCCGAAATCCCCGTGAAATTCCAATATTAGCGACGACTCTACACTCCAGGCCCTGCAAATTTCTGGCTGGTCTCTACTCAGAATAACAGGACTAATAGATCTACAAACTTCGATCTAGTAGTCTAGCATCATTCTGATGCAATTGGGAGGTACTACAACGAATGAAGAAATAAAGAACTCCAAGCAAACAAAGAGCATCTGTCTGGTACGGTCACCGGTAAAGTCTGGCCAATTTCGCAATTGTCGGCCAACTTTTGGTGTTGCTAGTCTGCAGCGGCCCGCTAGATTGTGATCCGTGGATTGACCGCACACCCGACTTGAAAAATTTTCGTTGGCTCCCACAAATTGGGGTGGCTCCCACAGACTGAGGCAGACTCTACGGTAGAATAGTTTATTGCTCTATATATTATATTCAATTGCCATACCTTCCATCAAACAAAACCAGCCTGGTTAGCTCAATCGGTAGAGCGTGAGACTCTTATGAGTTCACCTTCTCAGGAAGCGATTGATCCATCCACAATCTCAAGGTTGCGGGTTCGACCCCCGCATCGGGCTTCTATTTTTGCTGCTTGCTTCTATCCTCGTTTTGAGAGTTTGGTGGTGGTCCAGGGCACGTGACGAGGTGGGTGAAGGAGAGCCGGCACCTCCTGATGACTACCCCGCCATGCAACAAACATGATAGTACTTTTTGATACTCACAAAGCTTTGTCATACTGTGTAGTGTTGCCTATTTATGGTTGTTATTCTTTTTGTTTGGAGAGATGTGATGGCGAAGTACGCAGGTCAATATTTGGGATGGGTGACTCTACACCGAATGCTGGCGGCGTCATCACTTCTGGAAACCTTTATTCCTAGTATCACTGCACTGAATCCATGTGATTAGCAGATTATTATCTGGCACAGCGAACAAACGGCCTCGCTGTTGATACACGCCTGTCTGGTCACAACCTATCATCTTGTATGTGGACCAGTTGGCATTGTCATTATCTGCAGCGCACATATGCCGTAAGTAGAGAACTCAAGAGTGTTGAATCTTGCTTCATTCATGACGATATTGCTGACTGCTTTGCATTTCGCCAAAATTTGCCCCTCTTCGACTAGCGCACAATATCCGCTGCAGACGGAGAACGACAGCTTGAGTTCCCGCAGTCATCATTTTTTACACTGCTCATCGGATACTGCATTTGGCGTGTTTCGGGAATAACAGACCATCTCTTCGGCCGTAAGTTGATATGACTCCAGTCAATTGTGTCGCAGCCAACAGAGCACAGCACGCTGCTCACAAACAATCATGTGTTCCCACGAAACCACTACTGTCTGTTGTCGCTCACGGCATGCCAATGACTTACTGCCCAATGGATTGTCACCGCCCTAGGAGATGTGTATTTTCAGTCGAACCGATGTTGCAGTGTTTTGAAAAAACCTGCCCGTTGGCATGGTGAGATCGCCTTTCACTCGGACTCTGCCATGGCTCGCTGCGAGATAGTAGCATGGATGTTCAGGTTGCCTCAGCCATCACCTCGAGACCCTTGATAACTCCGTTAGTCGCATACGACACCGATCGTATAGAGTACCTCGGAGCTACCGATGCTTCAACATCTCCTCGACTATGGGTTGATCTGACATACACATGCCCGGCCCGATTGTCAAAGCTTCATGTTTTATCGGCACGTTCCCGAGTTCGGATTGTGAGACCAATATCTTTCAACAGCCGTTTCTAAGCGATTGCTCCAAGTACGGAAAAATTGACGTTAATAGTTATGCATATCTGCCTTGTGAGGCATAAACCACAGCCCTACGTTGACCGGTGTATGCACGATACCTATATTCACCGATCTCAGACACATTGCAGCATGAATTTGACCTGAGAACCAATCGGACCTCGAGAAGCACTGTGCACAAGATGCATATATACACGGGTTGGTGGCGGTGCAACGAGGGCCAGAGAGTAAGCTGCATGAACAGCCAACGTTATCCCGACCGTTTGGGCAATGCAATATGCACATGCAACCCCAACCACGCTGACGGTTCTTGTTTTGTTTATCTGCGCTTCTGGCGGAATTCCCGCTTGCTGTTCGGATGCCGAAGTTCATTAACATCTTGGATTTTGCGACGCGATGTTCATTGGTGATGTAGTAATGGGTGTAGCCAGCGCGCACTTGCTACGGAGCAGGCATGCATTTCTCCCTATCCCCGCGGATCAAACGCGTAACCTGCAGGAGATGCCACAAGTCAACAACTACAACTTTCGACCGCGCAGCTGACCTTCACGTAATGATAGTCCAATGATCTAATACTTATATCAAATTTGTCGAACGTCGCCCTATAAGCGCTCTATCTCCTCAGCTCCAATTATGCTGCGTACTACAGGCAACGCAACATCAGGTGCTGATGCAGAGACTCAATCAAGCATTCATGATCAAGAGAACGTGGCCATAGCTATAGCACAAGATAACTACGCTACCGGGAATACTGAGGCGACGGGCAGGAAGCGGAAGTTACCACCCAGCAAGGAGAAATCGTCCTCGAGGCGAAAGAGCAAGGGCGGTGCAGCGTCTTCTTCTACTGAAAAACCGCAGTCGCCAGAAGATCGACCACGCAAGACGAGATTGACCACTCCGGATCTCGAATTCGACTACGACCGATCTCAGCTACGAGATACACGAGAGACGCCCGGCCGAGGAACCCGTCCTCGATATGGTGAATTCGACGTCCTGGAGGAGCTCAAGGCGCATCTCGAAGCGACCCGTGAGATACCAAAACCAGAAAAGCCACCTGGCCGACTGAACGCGTTCCAGAAAGATCAGTTATATAAAGAAGAAAGTCGGATGAACCCACTCCGCTGCTTTCATGATCTGAACCAATGCTACGACAAAGGTCCCCAGGGGTCTCCTACCTACGATGAAGCCGGCTTTCAGCTCGATTACGACAAAGTCGCAGAGTGGATGAAGCCAAAGGCTTATAGAAAGTCGACAATGGTGCGAGGCATGGAACGAAGGATTGAACAAGCGATGCGCGAAGAAAAGCAGATGTTTGAGTTGTTCTTTCAGGGACCTCCGAAGGACACTGCAAAGATATCGGGATCCGTCAAAGGTTACCTTAAGGACCATGTATCAAAAGATCTGAATATACCATGGCATCAGGTCAAACCAGAGCATTTCAAATTGTGGAGGGAGAAGGGTTTCCAACCTGTGGTATACGAAGAATGGTGGAAGGAGCCCAATGCAGAGGAGAAGAAGCGAATGACGAAGATGATGAGTGGTGCATCATTGAGGAAGGATCTTGAACTCAATTCGTAGAGGTGCCTACAAATCACTATTTCCTATTTGGTCATATATGCCCCAAATTTCTTCCCGATTAAGCCACGGTCCAAACTTAGTCCCGTGGGTTCGTTGCATCAGTTTGCTCTAGCGTACTGTACATGTCAGAAGACAAGGCGTGCCATCTACGTGCAGCACGCACGACAAGTCCCCATGAGGTCTAGGGCGATTGCTGGCGGGAAAGCTTAACCATTCCCACTGTCGCCTGCCCCTGTAAGGCGGACCACAAGGCTCCCAAAACTCGCCTGCACGTTGACTTTGTTTCAATCTCGTCGCCGACTCATACTCCACTCCACGTTGATCCTCCAGTAGTTTCATGGTTTGATAGTCGAGCAAATTGTGCATGCAGATGTGCATGACCACTTTCATCGCCATGACATACTGTCGTGGTCAGACATGTTGCTGGTCTTTGGCGCCTACGGCGCAATATCTTGGTGCTTGTTTGCATGATGCACAGTACTGGGCAGAGTGATTGGGTAAACTGATCAGATTGCTCATTTGAGTGCTTTTGTTTCACCGATCTGTAAGCCACCAACACGATTCGAGAATGTCCATGCTAACGATGCTGCAGCGCTCTATAAGTGATATGCCAATCCGTAGGCGCATATCAGGGGATACGCATTCTGATTATCTGAAGAAATCCCACCGGACATCGGCTGACCATGCTTCCCCGGACAATTAGAAAGCTACAGTCGTATCATGTCATCAGACGCTCATAACAAGTCATTGTGAAAGCGCAAACAAGATATTCCACCTGCGCGTCAGTCCCGAGTTCCATTCTATTCCTTCGACATGAAACAGATCTCACTGCCGTCCGTGCTCACGAGTGCTGTGCATTCTCACAGTATCGTCACACAACAGTGCATCTTGACATTCAACCCCGTCATGCTCATCCTGTCTCTCAGTCTTGCTTCAATGTTCCGAAAGCCGCTGCAGCTTCCAACACCCACCGTCGCGGATCAAGTCAACCTTGCCGCGCGTCTTGTGACTCGTCTAGTACAAGTCAACCTTACTATCCAGTGCGGTGTGCTTGCGTGGCAGCTGCATGGCATGTATGCCATCTCATCACCCCGCAGGTCGTGCCCCACGCGGTAGTATCAAAGTATCCACAAGCAGGAACACTTTTACCGCTGCGGCGGTTGGTCAGGTTTTCATCATGGCGTCAGTCTCATGTTCCTGATGGTGCCGCTACATTGGTACCAGACTAAATGACGGGAGCGGGCCAGGCGTAAATGCTAGGACGCACGCACGGCTCAGGCTCTCAGGCGTAGAGCTATCTATGAATCTTACAGGGACCCGGGTGCACATGAGGATCACAAGGATTACGACTGTCCTGAAGTAGAAACGTTTAACGAGTGTGCCTCGAGTGTTTGTTACATCCTTCACGATTTGCACAGGGCGGATATTTGACGAGTCAATTGGTCCTCCAGGACGTGTTCTGTGTCGAGCGGGTCTGGAATTTTCCCGTCAACTTTAGTGGGTCGGAGTTTCCTGCAACGCGGAGCTCCGCATCCGCATTGGAAGTATACATGCAAGAAAACATTCTGCCGAGGCTCGCATGGCAAAGGTGCTCGATGTAGTGCCAAGGTTCGAGGCTGTGCCAGCGGACTGGCTTACACTAAGTTAAGTTAGCACCGCAGCAAATCTGACCCGATGCATACAGGAACACGCCTCCATCATGGGAAAGTACTATTCAGTGAATTATCTAGCAAGAAAACAACGTGAGCGCGCTAAGTTACATCAGAAATAGTGAACATTGTGACTCCATTCCAATTACCCCCCGTGCTCCACATTCCGACAAGCCAACACAGTCAAACACGTTTCTCTAGCACTGCCTCAAAAGCGATACAAAGGATTCTGTTGGTGCCTAGCACCCGGATACGTCGTCTGTGCCAACGAACCATACGACTGCTGCTCCGACCAAGTTTGTGCCCTAGGCGTGCTAGTCGGAGCCGCGTTCGCTTGCATGCCAGGATAGCTCGCGCGGCCCGGGGATCGTGAGTAAGGTCGACTGCCAGACGGTGACATTAGCGGTTGCCCCCAGGGAGAGTCGTCGTAATGATGCGGCGCAGAAACATGGTAGGAGGTGGGTGATTGGGCCTGCATGGGGTAGGAGGGATCTATGGACGATGTTGTTGTCGATGGCCATGACCAGGAATCGGATGCCTGCACTTGAGGCTGTGCGTACGGGTAGCTAGAAATGCTCTGTGTCGTGTGTGGCATGCTGGATGTGGGATGGCCCACGGGCAGGTAGGAAGGCGCGTTTGACCATGGTGAAACGGCACCTTCGCTGTCGAGACTAGACCAGGAGTGGCGGCTACCGGCAGATGTGCCTTGAGTTTGAGGAGGCATCAGATTATTGTAGGCGCTTGAGGGGTCGTAATAGCTGTCTTCGTCTGCAGAATAATGCGTAGGTGGCGCTAGCGTGCTAAATTCAGATGGTGAACTGGGACGGCTAGGGAGAGGCATGCTTCGATTCTGGTATTGTCGTACAAGCACAGTGTAGCTGAGCACATGTTAGCGTGAGCTTCAAGTCAACAAAGAGATACATACCGGTTCTTTATAGCGTTCTTTGATCGATCCGGAAAGTATTCTCTCTGAATGTCCTTCCAGTGTCTTCCGAGCTGTTGTGTTGCCTCGATCAGGAGTTGGTCCTGTGAGGCACTTAGCAGACTGCAAGACTCTTTGTAGGAGAAATGATTCGGAAAGTACCTCTTCATCCCGCCACACTTCATGATTAATTGCTGGGTCAAGCGAGTGTTGCCAGCGCTTCGCGCATTCTAAATTTGTGAGCGACGTCCAGATTATGCTGCGAAGATTTCGAAGACTTACGATCTGCACTTCGAGACTCGACAGATTCTGCTACTAGGGTCCATCTGCGGATAAGTCAGAGATCATATCGTTAGCAGAGGGTTGTGTGTTAATGCGCACCTTTGGCCATGCTGCTCAACGGCCCTTTTGAGCGATGCATCCTCACTTTTCGACCACTGTCCCTTCTTGAGACCACCAAGGACAGAATTGAACCATCTCTTTCGGCAGTCTTTGTTATTTCGTCCCGGTAGGGCATTAGCGATCCTGCACCTGCGGAGAGGATTGTCAGCTGTGGTCCGATAACGATGCACGAGATTCCGTAATCCGTCAAGAGCATGTCATACCAGTCTTTAACGTCGCCACTGTCCCTCACTAGAAAGTCACAGGTCAGCCAGCTGCAGGTACTGGGAAGTTGAACGCTTTCTTCAGACTGACATTGTGCCTCAACTTCTTCTCGCAGTAGTTGGTCCTCTGCTAGTGACCACTTCCTAGGTTGGCGACTAGATGTTGACATTTCCTTGACTGGTACGATTGCACTCGGTGTGATATGCTTCTAAGCTTTCACAAGACTTTTGTTGAGTGGCGCTCGATGATAGTTCGAAGAGGATCAGCTTCGTAGGTGTAGTCGATGTAAAGCAGTCTGGAAGATCGGACTCGAGAAGCCAAGAAATGATTAAGCGAATTGAGAAGATGTAAAGTTGGTTCCCATGAGCTGTTTTGTATGCCAGCCTGAGGAAGAGAAGTAGTCAAGACTAAGAAGTATGTAGATGGTGTGGCATAGCCAGACAACACCCTTGGCTGAGGTGTATTATGGCCAGGATTATGGCTTCCTACGTAGCACACGAAAGAATGATGCATACGATGTGTGGGCCTGACGAACGGGCTGTTCCTGCTCGGTCGGCCTGCAGGTGCGGTGCTCACGTACATGGAACAAGCCAACTGATTCGGCGACTGGCCCAGGCATGCGCTGCAGCGAGGCTTTGCGAAGCAGACACAACCCATCGAGCTAGCGTACCATAGAACGGCCCGTTGTCGACGAGCCGTATGTACAGCCCCGAACCCACCGCTATGACCCCTGCCTTTGTGGTGCGGTAGGGCTGCAAGGAATATACACCGCTAAATGTTGATTGTTCCCCGAAAGGGATGGTAGATTCTCCTAATCCGGAAATAAGCTTATTGCTACACAACCAAATTTGTATACCTTTAAGTAGGACAGAACGACAGCTCAAGTGGATTCAAGATTGTCGCACAATACAACACTTATCATGGGAGTGCAAATCGTGCCACGCCAAGCTCGAGTTTCGCCTTCAAATAACTACAAATGACGAATTGGCGTGGTGTACCTGAGCCTCGGATGTTCAAAAAGAAGGTGAGTAGGCTTGTACATCGCCAGTCAGCGTGAGAATATCCAATTGGATCTCGGTATTGGCAATAAGATCGTTACGGCCGCAGTGCCCTGAGAGTCGAGTACAGATCTGAATGGCAGCTATACGAGTCTAGCCAATGGAACACCTCGAATTGACAACAGAAGCTTAGCTGTTCTATATTTTGTCAATCACCAAGGTTGATTACGATGAAGGAAGCGGAAGGGATTGCGAAGCGAGAGCAATGGCGAGGCGTAGAGTCAGAGTTGTTCTGCCTACAGTCTCACCAATGTGTACTCAGTACCAGCACCAGCCACAGATATGCGACGTCTAGTCGTGTTACGCCCCACCGGTAACCTGCATATGATGGTGGCTGCAGTCACGGCTATTACGAACTCGTGTTGAAGTCTTGAGATTTGGCCGCGACCTGAACCAACACATTGTTGCTGCAACTCGGACTTAGCGGAGTGGCGTGAAGCAACGGATGACACGGCCGTGTAAGCGAAACCTGTGTTGGAAGATTTGCGTCGAGAAGCTGAATGACATCACAACACTGCGCATATACGATAGGGTTGAGCGCTCAAGGACATGTGCGCGACAGGGAAAGAAGCATGAAGACGCCAAGCGAACTCTGATTCGGACTAGTCCAGCGGCCGTTGTTATTTCCAGCACCAAACAGTATATGACTCGACACGCTGGAGCAACTATTCGACAGCATTGGAGCCATGTAAATATTGGTTTCGGCATTGACCGATGCATCTCTCGAAAGCCAAGCCTCTGCGTGAGCCAGAATACAGCATCTCAGAGGGGCTGTGTCGGTGCTGTAAAAACTGAATTGACTAGGTTTGATGCTGGATTGCGCGTGTCACGTCTAGCACTTTGGATATTACACACGATGAGATCCACCGCTCTTTGCGCTAGGGCTGACAGTACTGCATGAGTTTCAGGTGTAATGTCGAGAAGCAGGAAATCGAGAGAACGTCACAATGTTACCCCAGATTCTTGGAGATGTGATTGTTGCAGAGATGCCACAGCTACCTGCATACATCAAGCGGACCGCAGTCATAATACCTGCCAAGGCTAGCAGGGCATGCTAGCTCTGGTGACTGACTCCTTTTTATAGCACCTAGGTGTTTGCTTGTGGACAGCTGAAGATCCTCTCAATCACACCTTCATGCTGCCTGGCCATTAAGACTCTTCCGTGAATATTCCACATGCCGTGGCCTTACCGGTGAACCAGGTTAAGCGAGGCGCATACCCCATTTGGGCTGAACACGCGATGCTGACACGGTGTGTAGGCGCCGCGGTTGGGTAGCTTCGTATCACGATATATCGCCGAATCGTATGAGCGGGTAGGGCTGGCAGAGACGGCAGGGCTTGCAATGCTTGACAAGCTGACGTAATGCTTGAGACCTGCAACACTCATGTCTTGCCCATCAGTCTCTGGGCTTTCGCAAGGAGCACTGTGCTTTCGCGACCCAGTTTCCTTTGACCGTTCGGACCTCCCCTTGCTTTCGCCATGGTCTTCTTGAAACGCTCTCGCTCCGCCAACTTTGTTGTACGCTCTCGCTCTGCATCATCCCTTGCTTTCTGGCGCGCTTCTGCTGCTTCCTTCTTCTTGCTCGCGATTTCGGTCTCTTTCTGGAAGGGCTGTGGCCGTTGTCGTCGCTGCCTTTGCTGCCTTTGCTCTGTTTGGCGCTCCTGTTGCGGCTCGGGTGAAGTCTCCTCTAGCATCTTCACTCGGTCGGGGTGGGGTTCGAGGTTTGGCTCGGGCACTGGCTCGCTGAGCTGGTTACCGTCGACATCGTCGTCCTCATTGCCGATCTCAGCTTCGCGCTCATACACGGATTTGCGAGGCGGCGCATCGTCGTTCTCGTCGCGTGCCTTCAGCTTGGCATATTGTTGCTTCAATTTAGCCTTGTGAATGAGGTCTTTCTTGATCTTCTGCACTGTCTATATGTCAGTCTACAGGCTGCGAGCGACACGAAGACACTCATCACGAGTGCTTGGATGCATACCTTTGCGTCTATAAGTACCGTCGGGTAGATTGGCAGGACCAACCGAGAAGCCCTTGTTTTGCTTCTTCACTGGTTTCTGTGAATCATCTTCACGGGATCTTTTGGGCGCCATGTCTCGGGCGTGGATGTAATTGTTTCGTGGTCGGGCTGCAGATGTTTGTCAAGTAGAGAGCAATGCAGGGTAAATCTTCGCCAAGCTTTGAGAAGAGTGGGGACCGCTGAGCCAGTCACAGCGCTGGAGGCCCGCGGCAAGCCTCACCTTCCAGCCTCTGGCTTCATTCACGACCTTGCACAATGCACAAGTTATTATCCGAATGACGCCTGTATATGTGGATGCTTTTCTTGTCGTGTGACCATCGCGGTGCCCATGCGTTGGCCCAAACTGGTTGGAGCGGGCGCGGAACCTTTATCAGCGGTACGGCATCTTTGGTCACGCCTTTGTCAAGACCCTCTGCGCGTCATCCGCCCAAACCCTGCCCTAATCCTCTCCGCATCTCGCCGGAAGTACCACGAAGCGTTTCGTCTCAAAACCGGGAAGGGTGACGGCGCAATGAAGGCGCCCACTTGAGCCAACACACTCCTGACCGTAATCATTGGAAGGTTTACCTCATGCCACTTCGCGGGCCAGCAAGTGCTCCAACCGCTTGACTTGTCCCCGCCCGTAGCGAGCTGCCATCTCAGTCCTCTGCGCTGGCTGCTGCGTCTTAAGCTTGCCACTTCTCTTCATACTGTCACATACTTTGCTTTCAATGTTTTTACCTGCCTTGCGTTGCTCCAAAAATGCCCATCTTCCATGATCCGCACGACAGTCCGCCGCGACAAACATCCCCATGTCTGACCTCACGTGGAGGACAACGCAGAGCAGAACCACCGGAAAGTGTACCTGATGCGCCAGCGCTTCATGGCATACATTTATGGGACAGATATGATTCAGGAGCGCGGCCAAAGATGGAATCCGAACCACATGGGTCTGAGCCATTTCAATCCAATCTTGGTCGAGTAGAGTTGATTGAACGTCTAAAACGAGCAAAGAGTCCACAATGGCAGCGAATTCAAGATGTGAGCAGTAATATCCCTGGTGATAGCTCATCGCGCCACCTTGTGTATATTGTTGCGAGTGCTGATATTCAGCCGCAGATCGAGCGCAATCCAGTGAGCCAGGCAGGCCCCCGAGATCGACCAGCCAGTCCACGATCACCGTCGCCAAACGACAGACTTCCACGACTATCCACGCCAGATCCTCTTCGAGACCTTGCCGCTGCAGGTCTCGAAATCGAGCGACCTCGATCAGCATTACACTCAGGTGATTTCAGGGAAAGGAAAGACGAGTCAAGCTCCGGCGTCGGCTCGTCAACGGCCCCATATCTCGCAACCTCGCCTGTGGCTCCATGGAGTCGCTCATTCCCAGCAGCAGCCTTTCCACCGACACATAATGAGCCATCAAACAACTTTGGAAGCCCTTTCGGTCAAGAATCGCACGCAGTGTCGAGAGCACGAGCTATATCACAATCATCCACAAGCTCGTTCGCACTATTGCCCCCAACAAGCCCGCTAGTCCACCAAGCCAACAACACTGACTTGGACTTTTCCTCTAAGCCAGGGTCGCGACAAGTCTCGAGAAGCCCTGATCGCAACACCAGACGCCACACGTTTTCACCTGCATCTTTCCAGACTTACCAAACTACCCCCAATGCTCGGTCAATTTCCGGTACTCCAGCCGCAAGACATTTGCGCTATGGCGGTTCCATTCCTTACCGGGCACATCAACCTCGACGATCTGTTACAAACATCCAATCACATTCGCACTCGACCCCACAATCGCCTTTTCTTCATTCACGGCGGCCTTCATTTTCGTCCGATGCATCACCCTTGCAACATGCCCCAATGGTCGGATCCTACGAAGAATCTATTCTTCGTGGACGTATGTCAACCACGCCCTCTCGACCACTCGATTTTGTGGCGAAGATTGGCGTTCTAGGACGAGGACAGTGCAAATCCAGCCTCAAATGTCCACCTCATGTCACAGTACCATTTCCTGCGGTATTCTACAGCTACAACACCGGGAACGGTCGCATTGCGGATAACGAGCCAAGTCCATACGTGGGTCTCATAGACCTCGAGAACTCGTTGCCGCCAGCAGACCAGAGCAGCGAAAACAGCAAACGCAAACGTCGACATGCTACATCCACGCTCACGAGGGAGGACTTGGATCCTCGGTCATCTCGTGCAACGGATAGCCATGGAGCAGACCTGAAAAGCGACCTGCGGAAAAAGGAGAAAAGAAAAAGAAGGTCTGCCTCCCCCAAAGCACCTCCCGGAGGTAGCTATAGAATACCTGCGCAAGGTCAATTGCAAATCGTGTTGAAAAACCCCAACAACACTGCTGTCAAGCTCTTCCTGGTCCCCTACGATATTTCAGACATGGAACCAGGGCAGAAAACATTCATCAGACAGCGCAGTTACTCTGCAGGGCCCATCATTGATATGCCAACTTCGTCGCGCAAGAACCTTGGAACAGATCGCCCTGAAGCTGCTCTTAGTAATTCGGAAGATCCAAACGATCGACCCATTCTCCGTTACCTGGTCCATTTAAATATATGCTGCCCTTCGAAGGACCGGTATTTCTTGTACAAAAGTATTCGAGTGGTGTTCGCCAATCGCGTTCCAGACGGGAAAGAAAAGTTGCGGAACGAAATTCAGTCGCCGGAGCCTAGATACAGCACCTACAAGCCTACACGCGACGCCACAGCCGCGGTCGCGCAGATGGCCTCTTCAGCCACAGCTCAATTGGCTTCAGAGAAGGCTTATCGTCGTCGCAGTGCAGGTTGGCCCTTGTCAAGATCACAGCAGGCTTACGATCAAGTAGACGGGTTAAATCAACGTCCTCCACTGCCACCACCGGCCCTTCAGTTTACCGGTGGGCTGCTCATACCATCTGCACCGAGCGGGTTCAGCTCGCCAATGCCTGATCTACAGCCAATACCATTCAGCTTGACACGTCTGGCTGCAATCGAATCGCGACCAGTCTCTCGAGATCGCATGGAGATCGACAGTAACAGCCCGTTCCGAACTCCTATTGCATCTCCAAAGTCAGGCGTAGGCAGTCCGACTGGTCAGCAAGGCACCTTCGAGAAACTGAACAAAGGTGATGTTGGTTATGGTGGTAATGCTTTCAGTCCACTGGGCAGTCCAAACTCTCCGCCAAGTGCCGGACTCCTCTCGCAACGGCTCCGCGGTCTAGATGTCCAGCGCAGTGAACCGCGCGAAGCCTGATACCTTTTCTTGTATATATACATCGGAGTCCTCGTTATTTTGTCCTCCACTTCCTTCATCCTCTGTGTGGATGAGGATGCGTCTGTTGTTTCTATTAAATACCCCACACACAGTGACTTGCATAACATCTGGCGTTTACCAATACATATTAAACATGTCTCATGGATGGTTCTTGAATGGAAATGCTTTCTAGGCGTTGAACTATTGGCACTCCTCTCTGGAATATGTTGTGCGCTCCTCGATAGCATTATCACGACATTGCTGTGAGATCACGTTAGTATATACTATCCACGAGATCCATACATACAAACTCTTCGTTCAGAAGAACTTCACATAGTATAAGAATCATCTCACACCAGCGGGGAGCGCAACACCGCGGAACGCGCACCCAACAGGCTCGCCAATCCATGATCTTTTATCTTCACGATTTTTCACTTTCATAGTTACTCACGCTCATGCATGTCTTGACTTGTTTCGTTCGCGATATGCATCCGTCAACAAATTGGTCAGCCATGGAGGTGACGGCTTGAAGCGGGGGTAGAGAGATTGCATGAGGCAGGTGGCGCTGCTTACGGTCTCAAAAGCCCTCAAACACACGCGAAGACAGGGAACTTATCCTTGTTTGGAGTCTACGTGAGGCAATATTCCACAGGGGAATAAGATTGGTTCTCTACTGCTTATGGATTTGCACAGAGGGGTAAGAGTGTTAAAAAAACGCTTGTGGAAGAGCAAGTCACACTTCAGACCAATTGCTATGCTCTTGTCGTTATATTGTGCGCTTAATCATCGACTATTTGAAGATGAGTTTTGATGTCGTTTGGAAAGTGTAAGAATCGGTAGCTGTACTGCGACAAATGCACATACAGGGATGCACGAGGTCATTGCGCATACCACCGAACAGGAAAGCCGATATTCCATCATACCCTGATGTCCAGGTCCGAAGTGTGTCCTCATTGTACTCGAAGGCAATAACGTATTGTAACAGTAAGGAGAATACAAATTGTCTATAGTTTGCTCAATTCCTAATCTAAAGGATGTGATGCTCAGCAGGTAATACAATGTCTATGTGGCTGACAGCGTCAGTCATCCGCCCAGATAGCAAGCCACCCACTTTGTACTCGTGTAATCGAGGCTTACTTACATAAAGCCATCTCGTAAAAGGCTAGAACGATATTAGGACCCAATATGCAGATTGAAAACAGCCTACCGTACCCTGGAGCCCTTGTCCCATGCATTGCAATTTGGAGTACACATGAGCGGCACGCCTGAAAGTATACATAACCGAGCCGGACAAGTATGCACAACAAGCTGAGCAATTATGAGTGAGAAAGTTTCTACAAAATTTCGGGCGTAAATGTGCTATGCATGACAAGTTTGTATATCAAGCTTTTTTGCTTAGCCTAGCCGATCATGCACCTTATAAACAAGAAGTGAACTTCCAAGTTCTGAGCACCGATTTCAAACACGTACTTTCTCGCTACATTCAGCATGGCAGAAAAGGTCCAACTATGGGCGCTTGCTCTCGCAAGTGTGATTAATTCTGCCTCCGCCCAAGGACAGTGCGATTCAGCAACTTTCAAGCAACTTTCGCTTTTCGGAGGCAAGATACAAAACATCGCCACAGTCTCACATTCCGGTCTCTCACTTCAGATTCCTTATGCTCAAAATTACTACGCCAAAAATGTTACGAATCTTGATGCTTGCGAGGTTGCCATCACATACACACATCCTGGATACAACGATGTCATCAATACTGTCGTGTGGCTACCTACTCCTGATCACTGGACTGGCCGCTTCCTCGGAAACGGCGGCGGGGGCTGGTCGGCTATGGTAGAAGATAATGCGACACTTGCATGGGCTGCAAGCGAGGGATTTGCTGTCGTGACTACAGATGGTGGGCACATAGGCGGCGCCGGTCCTGAAGAGTGGGCGCTGCTCAGTCCCGGGAATCTCAATTGGAACTTGTTGACGGATTTTGCTTCAACGGCGCTTGATGACGCGGCTACGTTGGGGAAAGCGGTTACGAAGGCGTACTATGGCAAAGCACCTGACCATAGTTATTGGAACGGGTGCTCGCAGGGCGGGCGGCAGGGATATATGATGGCGCAGAGGTATCCGGAGCAATATGATGGTATTCTTGCGACGGCGCCTGCTGTAGGTTATGGTCAGATCTTCATGCAGTTTTATTGGGCGCAAGCTGTTATGAACGATCTCGGTAACTTGCCCTACTTCAAGCTAGATATCTTTTTACTGACTGTCACAGGCGAATATCCCAGCCCATGCGAATTCGAAGCCATCTCTGTAGCAGCCGTCAAAGCGTGTGACCCCATCGATGGCTTGGAAGATAACATCGTCCTCTCATCGAACGAATGCGACTTCGACCCATCCACTCTCGTCGGTCATGAGCACGTCTGCCCCTCACTCAACAGCTCAGCCACCATTTCCGCCGCAGCCGCAACCGTAGCCAAGGAGACATGGAAAGGCTCCACATCCCCGTCAGGTGAACTCCTCTGGCCCGGCCTCGATAAGAGCGCATCTCTAGCCATTCACGCACGCACACAGTGCTTCAACGGTACTTGTTCTAGCAACCCAGCCCCACTACCGATAGGGTGGATGAAGTACTTCCTCGCCCATGACCCCGACTTTGACACCACCAATATCAGCACCGTACAGTTTGATCGTCTATTCCGCGAATCAGTCGAGCGCTACAGCTCAGTCATCGGCACCGAGAGCACCGACTTGACAGATTTCAAGAAAGCTGGCGGTAAACTCCTGACTTGGAACGGGGTAGCTGATCTGACGCTTGGGAGGAGGTACATCGAGAACTACGTAAAGAAGGTGTATGCGCGAGATCCGAATGCGAGTGACTACTACCGCTACTTTGAGGCGCCGAGTGTGGACCATTGCGGTATTGGACCGAGTGGATATTATCCGGGTGATGCCCTGAAGAGTTTGATTGAGTGGGTGGAGAAGGGGGTTGCGCCGGAGACGCTGGAGGCCAAGGTGAGGAACCAGGGGTTCAAGAAGGCGAACTTGTGTCTGTGGCCGAAGAAAATGGTGTATCTGGGAGGGAACGGGACAGATGCTAGCTCGTTCGGTTGCAAGTAGGTGTTGTTGAAGCTTCAAAGCCGCAATGTAATCATCCGAAAGCCAACAGAAAGCCCCTTCCAATGGTAACTCATGAAGAAAAGGAAAATGACATCGTGAAGCGTCATGGGAAATAGCCGCGCATGAGCAAGCATCCAATACCGACAACGCCCCACGATTGTTCGCCCAAGGCCTTCATCCTCTCCCGTAGCTCAGCTGCCGACTGAGCTTCCGCGGATAAGTTTGCGCACGTCTTAGCGAGTTTTTTAGTACATTCTACTGAGCACTCATCTGCTCTTCTCTGGTGCTTAATGGCCCTGCCTCGCTAGGAGGTCATTCGAGTAATGTCTCCATTCAAAATTACGATAATTACGTCCCGGTCTGATGCATTGGTAGTCTGTCGATTGAAGTAACCACTCCATTGCGAGTTATACTCGTTGATCTCGTTGAGCTGAGCGGGCAGACTGGGAATCGGCGTATTCCTGATCACTTTGTCGGCTTCGAGAGCCTTGTGGGTGGTTTCTACAAGTATCTTGCCTTCCTCTAGTACGGTCATTCTCGTGTGCTGATCATTGTACCAGGCTTGCCAATTCTTGATATCCTGTTCGTGGCTCGTGGTGCGCTACTGTTCTTTGGCAACTTGATCTTCCAACTTTGCCTCGCTTGCAGTAAGTCTCGCCTGGAGATGGTCACTCTAACTTTTCGAACTTGCGTAAGTATCACTTTGCGCGGCGATCGTCGCATCGCGCTGCTGAATTGTGGTTTGGAGACTATCCCAAAGGGTTTGCAAATCATCATTGGCTCTCTTACTATTTTCGAGTTCTTCTTCCAGATTCCAGATCTGTTCTGTTCCGCTCTCATCAGGAACTATTTGCTGCTGGACATTTGTATGGCGAGGATTATCATATCGACGATTGTCGTTATAGTAGTTATTTATAGTTGCCGAATTAACAGATAGTCCGGCTGTATTAGTCTAATTGTGGTTATGTTGGCAGTGGTTGACAATCGCATTCATCCTAACAGATCTCTGGGCGGTCTGCTCGCGAATGGAAATCAAATCAGACACAGGGAGGTCCCGTGTAACGGGAGCAGCTATGCGGGAGATCTCGATCTCTTCCACGTCGTCGGCATCGTCTCTGGTATCGTCTTTGTTGGTCAAAATGTCGGATGCATTTTGATCGAAAACATGGCTTCTTGTCTCCATATAGGCATAAGCAGACATCAACAAGGCTGAGTATTGAATACAAACGGCAAAATAAGTAGGAGAGAATTTGCTTTTGTTTGTTACACTATAGCAGTGAACATTACCTGAAGGCATGTTATACGATCAAAGGCTACTTACTTATATGTTTCGCACCTCCCAATGCAGCGGTACCAATAATGCAGAAAAGCCTACTGAGTTGTCAATCTCGATCCTTATGAGCTGCAACTGATTCCTGAAGCTGAAGCCTCCAGTGTTGGGTAGCCATGCATTCGTTATGCGCAAGCCACTAACAGGTGCGTTGTCACTTTCAGCCTTCTGCCCTTTTTACCTGACGCCTTGTTCACGAAGGTGTAAGTCTCGTGATAGTGCAACTCGAATGTGATTGGTCGCTCTGCCAAAACGTCCTCCAAAGTGGCGAATGCATTGCATCTTGCTGAATGGGAGGACTCTATTCATGTGACAATGACGTTGGTGTGCTATGCATGTTCCGACTATAACAGTAGGCTACTATTGCTAGGTAGCAACATGGGCAGGTCACTATGACGAAGGACGATCTAGCAGAGGAAATATCAGTGGGAGTAATGGACACGAAGGTGTCCAGGTATGTCCTTATAGACCTGGGTGACCCCGCTGGGATGTGTCAGGCCCTGTTCGGATCGTACCGAGGCTAGATGTTCTGCGAGTTATTTGTGGAAAAAGGCTAGAAACAGAAGTCGTTGCAGGATAATTATAGCGATCGACAGATGGCGCTAGATCATGGTGACCAAGTTTGACCAAGTTTGACCAATTTGTCGTTCAATGCGTGACTCGTGCTTGCGAAGCGCGTCTGGCACGCGCATGCAGGGCGGACGCGTCGTACAATATTCCGATATCCTGGTGTCAAGCGGTGATTGATGTTGCGCATACCGTGCAGAACATTTTGCTGGTGTAGAGAATTGTGTTATGGTTGATGAAGTTCCAGCTGGTCGCTGCGCCCACGCGTCGTCATGTCATATGGCCACAGTAACGGCGCGACCACCTGGGCCACCGTTCCTGCGGCCAGAAAATCTCCACAAGCATGTGCTCGGTTTTGTCCATGCACCGCAGTAAGCACCACTTCAACATCTGCGTTTACAAATCGTACTTAAAAAAAAAACTACAACACATTTCAAATCTACTTAAAGTCTAGAGAATATTCTCAATCAGCTCTTGAGGTACTACAAGGCTCGTTATAGCAAGTTACCTTTGATTCACAAGTCTTTCCAGGGACGACTCTGGTGAGCCGGCCTGTGCGGTGCGTCACTGGAAACAAGCTTCTTCGTGGTGGCACCGGAACTCCTGTGAGCCGTGGTTCGATGGAATGTCGCGTCGAACCAAGGGGCGTTTCGTTCAGCACTTCTCGTACTTCCACCGCCACACGTTGCCGGGGTTGGTATGTCCAGCCATAACTCAGCAGGCTGCGCGTCAAACAATACCGCCACGCAAGCGTTGTGGGATGATCGACACCTCAGTCCAGATGCGTGATAGGTTTGAAATTCCTCAAAGTGCTTGCGCCAGCGTCGCGAGTAGAAAATCGCCGTAGCGTCTAATTGGTCATGTCACTGATTGCACAGGGGTGCTATGCCAGTTTCAGCGTTGAACTCGAGACAGCAAAAGGACCCTCCCTTTATTCTCCACTTGCAACGTATTTGTCCACGTCGTTCCCGCCTCCACCACTTTTACTACACTTTTGGTTGCGCGCATCTGGAAACGACCGCAACAAGTTAAACAAAAAGACGACTCGCGCCGTTCGCGAATAAACAACGCAATGTTGTGGTCCAAGAAACGAGAGACAGACATCGAGATGGAGGGGATGAGGGGCCAGAGGAAAGACACAACACCAGACGACACAGATTATCGACCGATCAATTGGAAGAAGATTCTGTTTTCACCGAAATACATACGTATGCGCCACTTTCAACAGATAACTTCATGACGGCGGCTGACAAGAATTGCAGCCTGGCACATCCTCAGCATCCTCATCATAGTAGCGACTGTGCTGATAACGATTAAACATGATCAAGTCGTTGAGGTATGTTTTTATGGACTCCATGATTCCTGGCGACCCTAACGGAGGCCTCCAAGAAACTCCTGCCATTCTCTGAAAAAGTTCGCGACCTCCCAGCTGGGTGGCTCATCCCTATCGCGATCCTCTTTGTCATTTCCTTCCCTCCACTTTTCGGTCACGAAATCATCGCATTATTGTGCGGTGTCATCTATGGACTGTACATTGGCTTCGCGATCGTTGCTGCAGGCACGTTCACGGGTGAAGGTAAGCTTCTCCTTTCATGCGCCAAGGCTTGGCTTACTAACCACATTTCAGTCGGCACGTGGTTTGCTTTCAAGTATCTGTTCCGCCGGAAAGCTCAGGAGCTTGAACGAAAAAATCTCAATTATGGCGCTATGGCTCGATTGACGCGCGACGGAGGCTTCTGGATTGTGCTTGTAATCCGATTATCTGCCGTGCCATCGCATTTCTCAACAGCTGTTTTCTCGACGTGCGACGTCAGATTCTGGCATTTCTTTGTATCGACATTCTTATCATTGCCGAAGCAAATTGTCTTGGTATACCTCGGTGTTCTCCTCGTGGCCAAGGACGACGATAGCACTATCAAGACAGTCATGTTCCTCGTGCTTGGCGTCATTACCGTTGCTCTAGGTGCCTGGATCTACATCAAGATGAGGACTGTCAAGAAGATCCTGCTGGACGAGCAGGAGCAGAGGAGAGTGAAAAAAGCTGAAAGTGTGGAGATGGTGCCAAGCGTCAGGAGCGCCTTTGAGAGACGATATGACGACGTAGAGCCCACAGAGTGGACAATGGTACCAGCTCAACCTGCGAAGATGCTATAACTGGGACCGGGACCTGGATCATCGTACATATTTTTAATGGACTAATGACATCATGAATCTTCCGAGTACACTGTAAACCACGGCGATATTCTCCTCTCCCGCTAAGTAGATGCATAGAGCACAAAGCAGAAGCGCTTCTTGAGACTTGTTGCAAGACATTCTCTGTGACTCACCCGTAGACCTGGCCTACATCTTCAAATCCATCAGTATTGCCTCTCGCATCTACGCCAAGCCGAAAGTGATGTTAAGGAGTTGTGAAGCTTACCGAGAGAAGTGTGAAGCAGGGAGGGGCACAAGGGGATTACGTTACGCTAACCTCTTTCCATCGTGATCGTCAGCATTCTGAATACAGGTCTACCGCACACCTTTACATAGTGTATATTGTACGACGAAGAGCGGCAAACGATTCGCCATGAGCTCCAGCCACCTTATGCTCTTTTCATAGCATTGTCTATCGTGTCTTATGCTGTCTGCACGTTGGCCGAAGGGCAGTTATCATGACTTCGTCACGCTCTCTCGTACGTGTCAGCCTGCAGCAAGACTCACAATTTTCCCGCCGCTTCAGCTGCGGACACGTACAAATTGTGATTCTGAAAGTCTTGGCCATTATCTCGACTAGCCACAATTATCGCTCGAACACACAACGTGACCCCATAGCGTTGCTTTCCGCCCCCAAACTTAGACCGCCTAGATGCCTGTCAGCCCAATTGCATAAGCTTCAATGCTTGACCACTCAAGCCTAGTTGCGCATACAGGGATCTTATCTGAACCTCACCAGCCTCATTCCGGGCAATAGTTAGTGATTAGGGATCTAGACCTGCCACTGCTCTGACCGGCTAATGAACTCTCCGGATTTACGACCAACCACTATCGAGATAACGTTGCACAGAGATCTACGGTTTCGGGGCATATAAACATAAACAGAAAAGCGCATCTGATGGAAATCCGACAACCTGGGATTTTGCTGATGCGTCCAAACATTCTCGTGGTCTGGCCTGTGTGTGTCGCACAGATTCACAAGCCTACCCTGCACAAAGTATGCAGGTGAGCGATGATGCTGACATGGAGAAGTCTCTTATCTTGGGATCTTTGCTCCGCATGAGATATTTTCGACTTTGCAAGAATTTTACAATTCTCCCTATACGACATGACAGAGAAGAAGGAACCCACCGAGACGGCTGTTGATGTCCTGTCCGGAGATGTCGAAGTGCAAGGCTACGATGAGCAGGCTACGAAGAAGTTGCTTCGTAAACTGGATTGGAATATCATACCGTTCATGTCCTTGATCTACCTGTAAGTCCTTTTGTAGTCTCTTCAACCTGTCAACCCGTGACAATCCTCACAAATACTAGTCTTTGCTTTCTTGATCGCACGAACATTGGTAACGCGCGCCTCGATCATCTGGAAAAAGATCTGAAACTCAAAGGCATACAGTACAATGACTGTCTCGCCATTCTCTTTCCCTTTTACATCGCCGCTGAAATACCGTCGAATATGATGATGAAACGTCTTAGGCCATCGATCTGGCTTACCTTCATTATGTTCTTCTGGTCCCTGGCCATGATCTGTCAGGGTTTCGTCTCGAACTATTCCGGCTTGATGGCAACACGAGTGTTCCTCGGCGTCTTCGAAGGCGGCCTTTTCCCGGGAGTTAACTATTTTTTAACTCAATGGTACGTCAGGCACGAATGCGGCTTTCGTATGGCATTGTTCTTCTCGGCAGCTACCCTAGCGGGCGCCTTTGGTGGTATACTTGCGAGAGGGATTGCAGAGATGGTAAGCCCTGTCCCTGTACCGCCTGGATGTTTCTGCTGACTTATTGGGTTAGAGCGGTGTTGGTGGAAAGTCCGCTTGGGCATGGATCTTTATCCTTGAAGGCCTTCTTTCGATTCTAGTCTCCATGATTGCTTACTGGTGCATACACGACTATCCTGCAACGTAATTGTCCCCCCACTCGTGCTTTGATTTGTGCTAATCTACTTCAGTGCACGTTTCCTCACCGCTGGTGAACGCAAAGAAGTGGAGCGCCGGCTTGAAGCTGATCATGGCCACCTGTCCAACGATTTCGACATGAAGTATGTGTGGCAAGCGATCAAAGACTGGAAAATCTGTACGTATTACCAAAAACAAAGTTCTAATGCGATAATTCCTGACTGTTTCGTCTACTCTAGACATCTTTATGCTCATCTGTATGGCCGGCTTCTGTCCAATCTACTCCTTCGCACTCTTCCTGCCCACAATTATCAAGAACATGGGCTATACGGCGAACGATGCGCAACTGATGTCCGTCCCGCCATACGTTTGTGCCTGCTTCTTCACGATCGGCGCATCGTGGTACGCCGACCGTGTCAAAAAGCGCGGTATCTTCCTCATGGGATTCCAGGTCATTGCTATCGCTGGATTCTCCATGTTAGCTGCTACAGGCAAGCCAAGTGTGCAGTATGGTGGAACAGTCCTTGCAGCCATTGGAATCTATCCACAGATTCCTCTAGGCATGGCATGGAATAGTGGGAATATCGGTGGCAGCCTGAAGAGAGGCACTGGTATCGCTATGCAAGTCATGGGTGGCAACTGTGGCGGCATTGTGGCGTCGTATGTGTATCTGAGTAGAGATGGACCACGCTTCAAGACAGGCCACAGTATATTGATTGGCTTCGTCAGGTAAGTTCGCCGTCTCCAGAGAGGTAATAGTGGCTGACTCGAGTTTAGTATGGCGTTCTTTTTGACACTGTTCATGTCAACTTGGTGTCGCTACGAGAATGCGAGGCGCGATAAAATTGCGGCGGAAGTAGGAACGCAGGAATTGACAGAAGAACAGAAATTGCTGGAGAGGGAGTTGGCAGACAATGTTCCGTGGTTCAGATACACGACATAAGTAGTATGTATGCATTGCGGAATCCGCCCTTTGGGCACTAGACAACATTGCACAAAATCGACGTCCGGGACGGTCGTTTAGCATTGGCAGCCAGGTCGAACTCGGAACAGACTTAGGCTAAACCTCATGCAACAACACAACGCTGTAGCTTAAAGCAATGAGACTATAACTTGTGCACATTCTAAGGCCACGCAGGCGGACTGAAACAAAGCCTGCATTTACAGTCAGCGTCGAACAAGCTGACTCTTTGTCGAAGGGGGAGATTAATGCAGAACATGGCAGGGGCATCACGACCAGATGGGGCGAGGCCGTTGTGTAACTTCATGTGATGGCGCAGGCGGCCCGGCGCAGAAGAAGGCCCGGCTGCGGTCGCACCCGTCACTTAACCGATCGAATGCTGCGTGACGACGTTAACTAGCCCTGTGTATCATTGCACCCCTGTCACGTGGACTTCAGGGTCTTTAACCTATGTGTTAAAACTATGAAGTCTTTTGATACCTGCGATCGCGCATGTATGGCACCTGCCGGAGGCAAGAAGTTGGTCACATCCTGCTGCAACGTGCTGGATCCATCGCGCCCGCACGGCCTTGCGGGTCGACATCCCCGCGAAATGCCAAGGTGGCGCGTGGCACATCTACCTCAATGAACCTCCCCAGGACGATTCTCACTCGTAACCACCAAAACCATGGCCGCCAACCAGATCACAGTCGACAGCGAGGAGTCCTCTGACTTCTCGGACGCTGGCTATGCAGAATCGACCTCAACTTCGTACCTAACGTCAATAGCCTCTTCTATTCTCAGAGGCGTTGACGAAAATGGCCGCACATACGCTTCCTACGGCAAGACCCTACAGGGTATGCCCATCGACGAGCAGGAGCAAGATCGCAACGACCTTCAGCACGCCAAGTTCATGCTCCTACTCAAAGGACAACTTCATCTGGCACCTATTGGGGAGGATCCGCAAAAGATTCTCGACATCGGTACCGGTTCAGGCATATGGGCAATCGACATGGCAGACAAGTACCCGTCAGCTTCAGTGACTGGAGTAGATCTCGCACCGACTCAACCGACTTGGGTACCATCGAATCTGCAGTTCGAGATCGAAGATGTCGAAGAAGACTGGCTCTTTCGTCAGGACAGCTTCGACTTCATTTTCGGCCGCGAGCTCTTGATGGCTATACGGGACTGGCCTCGATTAATTCAGCAGGCGTATGACCATCTCAAGCCTGGAGGCTACCTGGAGCTAGAGATGACGTACCCCAAGACATATTGCGAAGACAACAGCATAGACCTCGAGACATCCGCATATGCCGAGTCGGCAAGACTTCTCTTTGAGTGCGGGCGACAAATGAACGTACCTTGGGAAGCACCCTTGGAGTGGAAGGAGAACTTCAAAGCTGTAGGCTTCGAAGACGTCACAGAGACCATCCTACCAATACCCATCGGACGATGGTAAGCAATTTATTGTGCGATCCCGAGCGAATACCACTTTTGCTGACATACTTTCCAGGCCTAAGGATAAAGACTTGAAAAAAGTTGGCGCCTTTGAGCTTGCCAATATTGATCAAGGATTGGATTCATTCCTGCTTCGTGGCTTCACATCTGCGCTGCAAAGATCAGAAAGTGAGCTCAAGATTCTGACGGCACTGGCACGGAAAGAATTGTTCAACCCAAGGCACCACATGAACGTCAAATTCATCATTGTCCATGGAAGAAAAC
The DNA here is from genome assembly GCA_020747045.1 of Phaeosphaeria sp. MPI-PUGE-AT-0046c. NCBI lineage: Eukaryota > Fungi > Ascomycota > Dothideomycetes > Pleosporales > Phaeosphaeriaceae > Phaeosphaeria > Phaeosphaeria sp. MPI-PUGE-AT-0046c. Next base: position 1,081,331 of record JAGTJN010000017.1, on the reverse strand, counting down.
CGGCCGCGCCTACGACCTCCTAATTTCTATTGTTTCTTGTTTCTCATGAGTGGTGGCCAAGATGCGCATTTGCTTGGCTAGCATAATTCCCCACAAGGTGGAGCAGATTTTCCGTATACATATCTTCTATTGCCAAAAGGCTGGTATGGCGTGTTTTCTGGATGATATCTACCCCGGTGCTTTATTCGCTCGTCCACTAGACAGTACCATTCAGCTGAAAATGTTCCGTGCCCATAAACTGTACTCTTGCTCAGCGATTTGGCGTACAGCGATGCCAAATTAGTGGGCATGGATTCGTTGCCCCGCCACCAAACTCCAGTCCCGCGCCTGACCTCCACCGGGCGGTACGTCTAGCCGATGTGTGCCAATCAATGCCAGCAATGGGCTAAGTGCAGAAGGCGTTAGTCTACCCACTGTGGGCCGTTCTAGCGCTCTAGTACTTTGGTCAACTTGAAGCGCCTATCACTGCATACACAGCCCACCATCACCAACCGTTCCCTCTCTATTTCGTCTCACAGTATGGAGTCTGACCCGATTGCACAGATCAAGCAACTGCTTGGTGCTGCTGGTGAGCTGCGCGAAAAGCTCTCAAATGCTGACCGGCTCCAACTTATCGGCCTGACCGACGCACTCAGCAACGAGCTGCAGAGGCCGGACGAGGCCGTCTTCCGCTTAACGTTCAATCAGGTATGTCTCACATGATCTTACCATTCCCCTGGGACTGACGTTGCGTTCCGCATGCCGCTTTGAGATTGGTGCTGACAGCTGTTGTCATAGCCTGGCCACTATCTAGCCATCCGTCTTGCGCTTCAATGGGGCGTTTTCGATGCTCTTGGTGATGTCGGTGAGCCGGGAAAGACGAGTGCGCAACTGGCTGAGAGTGCTGGAGCGGATCAGCGATTAGTTGGTAAGTCCACCAGGGAGGCATCTTAGCTGCATAGCTTAGCTGGCACTATGTTCGGGTCCCACCTGACTTTATTTGAAGCTAGGTTCTTGCGACACCTCGCCGCGAACGGCACGCTCCGTGAAACCGACTTCGATACATACGCTAGCACTCGTCTCTCGGCTTCGCTCAGGCAAAAGTCTTTCAAAGATGCGATACATTTCATGTAAGCACAAAAATCTTATGATTCACTAACGTCGCTCACTCGAGTAATTGACTAGGTTCGATGACTTCTACAATGTTGGGTGGAAGGTTCCGTCCTTCCTTGACTCTATCTCTCACAAAAATCCGGCCGATATCGATAATGGACCATTCCAGCATGCAAATAACATGCCCAATAAATCTTTGTACACTTACTTCGGTGAGAACTCGGGTATGGGCCAGCGCTTTGGTGGTATGATTCAGATGTACAACGCCGGTAAACCTTTCTTCTGGGAGGAGGGTTGGTATCCCTTCAAGGAGAGACTAGTCGAAGGCGGGCCAAAGTCAGATGATGATGTTCTACTCATCGACATTGGAGGCGGTGATGCAGGCGACCTTGGTATTCTGCGCAAGGCGCTAGGCCCGGATGTCAAAGGACGCCTCATACTGCAGGAGCTGAAGCATATTATTGACAACGCTGACCAGGATGGTTACGAAGCGCAAATCGGTGATTGGAACCAGGTGCAGCCCGTCAAAGGTAAGCACTGTTCTCTGTTGTTGGGCATACAAACCCATGCCGAACACAAACTGTAGACCATGACTGACTAGCACGTCCTACAGGAGCAAGGGCCTACATGCTCCAGCATATCCTTCACGACTTCAGTAGCGACGACGAATGCCGCCGTATCCTCAAGAACATCATCCCCGCCATGACTCCCGGCTACTCGAAGCTGCTGATCAAGGAGCTTCTGATCCCTGACCGAAACGCACCATGGGCGCTCACGTCCCTCGACGTGAACGTCATGCAGTCCTTGTCTGGGCAGGAGCGCACTGAATCTCAATTCCGCAATCTGCTTGAGTCCGTTGGCTTCAAAATTGATGGAATGTGGGGACACGGAAATGCGATTGATGTGGTAATTGAGGCGTCCTTGGCCTGAGGATGATGACAGAGACGAGATCTTGGCTATAGATAGGCTCAGCAGTTATGCTTGTGACTTCCGATGATCATTAAAACGTAGATTGCACATGAAGTTGGATGCCATTGCTATTCTCAAATCGATATGTCACCGCCAAGCCTCCCATCACCGATTCCATTGGCTCTGCAATCAGCGATGGTTTGAGATTTTGATCGAAAGCAGCAACGATCAAACATTTTCGCAGGGTCAATATAAAGCAGTCACGTTGTTCCCATCTCAAATACACCCCCACCGTACGACCACTGGTTCTAAACGTACACCCGCAATTAATCTCATCAGACTTCCCACAGCGAGCAATGGCCTGCAATTCCGGATGTTGTGCGCCTCAAACCCAGGGTACACCGGACCCGTCATCGTCTGTCTGCGAAGCAGATGACGTTGGTACCGTTTGTAGCAGTGATTCGTGCTGCCAGCCTGAAGTTGAAGGCGATTCCGGCGAAGACGTCGCCAAATGTTGCGATTCGCTTCCGGCGATAAAGAATGATTGCTGCACTTCAACGTCTACATCCAGTAAGTCCAACTGCTCGGACCGCCCTAGCTGCTGCGAGGGCAAAATATCGCCATGTTGTGACTCCTCCTGCATTGTCAGGGTGGCTGTACGCGAATGTCGATCAGAATGTAAGTGTGTGTGACCCTGTGGATCTCGGCGCTGCCCCTGACATACTCGTCACACAGGCATCGAAGCAATTGCAGAGCCGTCGGAGCCTGCAGATGACAGCAGTAAGAAACCCTGTGTCAGACACGAGAGAAGTGTCAGAGATCGCTTGCAGCCTATTTTGGACAGATTCGGCTGTATATGCCGCTCTCTAATTGCACTTGGTCAAGAAACCTGCTGCCCGCCGCAACGGGCTTACTCATCACTTCATTCACAGGTGTTGGACCAAGGGACCTCGCGATTTGACGACAACCGTAATGCTGCTAAGAGCGATTCTTGTGGTGATGTTTGCTGCGATGCAAAAGTCGAGCCAGTAAAAGAACGAATAACAGGAAAGGTTTCCTCTTGCGCCGAAAGTTGTTGCGATAACAAAGGTACACAATCTCAGATTAGTTCCACACGTCGCGACGTGCCTCAGTGCGTTGATCTTGAGAAGGGCCTTTCTGGCAAAGAGCATGTGGTGCTGAGCATCTCAGGCATGACTTGTACTGGATGCGAGACAAAGCTCTCACGAACACTATCCACTTTGCCAGCGGTCAGCAATCTGAAAACGAGTCTGGTCCTAGCTCGAGCTGAATTCAATCTCGACACTGCAATTACAGCGCCAAACGAGGTCGTCAAACACCTCGAAAGAACGACCGAATTCAAGTGCGAGCTTATCAACAATCAAGGCTCAAGCATTGATCTCGTCTGTGATGGCAACCTCGCCAGTGTATTACAAGCCGACTGGCCGCTTGGAGTCACCGAAATCAAAACGATGGATACAAAGACCATTCGCGTTAGCTACGATGCAAAGGTTGTAGGTGCGCGAGATCTGGTCGAAAAAGGCTGGCCGACACCAATGCGTCTCGCTCCTCCTCATGCCGATCAGAGCCTCGAGACTGGGGCCAAACATGTTCGACATCTTGGATACATGACTGCTCTATCTATCGTCTTGACTATTCCAGTACTGGTACTGTCTTGGGCTCCACTGCCAAACAAGGAAAGTAAAGAGGTTACATTTAGCTCGATATCGCTTGCGCTTGCTACTATCATCCAAGCCGTGGTTGCCGGGCCATTCTATCCTAAAGCTCTCAAGGCTCTTATTTTCTCGAGAGTGATTGAGATGGACCTCCTCATTGTATTGAGCACGAGCGCGGCCTACGTGTTTTCCGTAGTTGCGTTTGGATATCTTGTCGCAAAAACGCCCCTGTCAACCGGTCAATTTTTCGAAACTAGCACACTGCTCGTCACCCTTATCATGATTGGACGATTTGTTGCGGCTTTGGCTCGTCAAAAGGCTGTGGAGTCGATCTCGATACGCTCGCTGCAAAGTTCGACAGCCACCGTTGTATTTGGAGACACAGAGAAGGAGATTGATGCAAGACTACTTCAGTACGGCGACTTCTTCCGTGTCCCTCCTGACACGAAGATACCAACAGACGGCACTGTGACAACGGGGTCCTCTGAAGTCAATGAGTCTATGCTTACTGGTGAAGCAATGCCCGTGGAGAAGTGCAAGGGATCCCACGTCATTGCCGGTTCCATTAACGGCTCAGGACTGCTGAATGTCCGACTCACTCGGCTACCAGGCGAAAACACCGTCAGTACGATTGCAGCGATGGTAGATGAAGCAAAGCTATCGAAGCCCAAGACTCAAGAAGTGGCGGATAAAGTGGCTAGCTACTTCGTGCCAGTGATCGTAGCCATCACTGTCATCGTCTTCTGCATATGGGTAGCTGTGGGCATTAGAGTCCAACACAAATCCGGATCTGAATCAGTCATTCAGGCAATCACGTACGCGATCACTGTGCTGATTGTCTCGTGCCCCTGCGCAATCGGTCTTGCTGTGCCTATGGTCACTGTCGTTGCAACAGGCGTCGCTGCCGAGAAAGGGGTCATCTTCAAATCTGCCAATGCCATCGAAGTTGCGTACAAGACTTCTCATGTTGTATTTGACAAGACTGGCACTTTGACGCAAGGCAAGCTTGCTGTCACTTCCGAGGATTATCCAAGCGCTTCACCTAGCACTAAGTCTCTACTACTGAGTCTTATTGGGAGCAGCAAACATCCTGTTTCCATTGCTGTCGCTCAGCATCTTAAATCGCAAGGTATCAGAGCCAGTACTGTTTCGAACTTCAAGAGTGTACCTAGCAAAGGTGTTGAAGGTACATTTGCAGGCCGGGTTCTTCGAGCAGGTAATTGCAGATGGCTCAACATGGTGGACGCTCCAAGTGTACAGCCAGTTCTCTCTCAAAACCATACCGCTTTCTGCTTCACAGTCGACGGCAAGCTCGCTGCAGTATTCGGACTGCAAGACTCGCTGCGAGAAGACACAGTCTCCACCATCACTGCGTTACATCAACGTGGAATATCAGTACATATCCTATCCGGTGATGACGACGGAGCTGTACAAACAGTGGCTACCAAACTCAACGTCCTTAGCGAAAATGTTCGATCGCGCTGCTCGCCTGCAGATAAGCAGACCTATATCAAGACCTTGCTCGAGACTCCCAAATCTGCGAATCCAAAACAGACAGCTCCGAAGCCTGTCGTCATATTCTGCGGCGATGGCACCAATGATGCAGTTGCATTAGCACAAGCTACAATCGGCGTACACATGAACGAAGGCACGGACGTGGCGCAGTCGGCTGCAGATGTGGTTCTCATGCGCCCACATTTGTCGGGCATCTTGATTGCCATGGCTGTTAGTCGAAAGTGGATGCATCGTGTAGTATTTAACTTCAGTTGGAGCTTCGTGTACAATCTCTTCGCCATCCTCCTCGCAGCCGGTGCATTCGTGCACGCGCGCATTCCGCCCGAGTATGCTGGCTTGGGAGAGCTAGTCAGCGTATTGCCTGTCATTGCAGCTGGCGTGGCGTTGAAGTGGGCAAGATTCTAGCATCTGGCGTGAAGTCAATGCTGATTTCACGTGAGGTGGTGGTTTCACTTTCACCTCACCCAGCCAAAGAAATCACAATAAACAACATAGGCGTCACCGGTGTACTGAGGGGGTTTCGAACTCGTGTATAAAGACGCAAAAAGAACTTGCAAACCTTACACAGTTTATCTTGCAAGCTGAAGCCCGAGTAGAGCTTATCCCGACGACCGCTGCGCTGACAGTCGCCGCCAGTACGTATTTAAGGTGTACTGGGGTGATGGAGAAGTCGAATTAGATAAATTGAATAGCATAGGTGAGCTTAGAAGCTGAGTTGGGCAGGGAGAAGTGAAGCAGCCTGTTTTGCTTTCACGTAGATGTAAACAAGCATAACCAAACGAACGCGCGCGACGTGATTCCACTGAAGCAGTAATATTCAGCAGTATGCAAATAGATACACAAAAAATGGACTATGCCTTTACCACCGCAACGGCGGGCCACGCTGCGAAAAGTATCCGTCCAGCCCATCCTCGTCGTCAAAGTCATCTTCGTAATCGTCGTAATCCTTCAACTCGTCTTCCGAGTCCTTGTACATGCTCGATCGATAGCTTCTTCGCCTCGGTGGATATCTTGACGCGTGTCTGTGATCGCCTCTCGAGTATCGTCCGAAGTTCTGTCTCATGGGTAGGGAATACTCGTCTTCGAACTCGTCATCGTCGCTGTCATCGTTTTCGAAGAGTGTTGTTCTAGATGAGGTGAATGGACTGTGAGGTGGATAACGAAAGGGTAGGTGAGCGGCGCGTTGTGTAGGCATGAATGAGTGTGCGAGCGGCGGGCCTGGCGGATTATAGTCCAAAGGGGCGTGGCGTTGGCAGATGTAGCGAGATTGATTGCGAATGGAGGGTCGACTTGGTCCAGATCCCATTCCCATGCTCATGCCTGTATCAATACGGTGGCCCATATTCATGTATGGACTACCACCCATAATACCCGACCCCAATGATAGATCTGGACACATGCACATTGGAGGAGCAGAGGTGTATCTTCTATGCCCTCCCATCATTGAAACCATTTCGGGCACGAAGGCGGTTGGTGGCGTCCGGGACTCCACGTGCGCAAACGGTGAATGGTGTCTAGAGTTTCCTCCATGTCGCTGGCGTATGAGATCTACGAGAAATCTTTCACGTTCTTGAAGGGAGGCTTGTCGTTTTCTGTCTCTTTGGCCTGGCTCACCATCGAATCTGGGTTGACGGAAATGTACACCACGAGGAGTGCCGAGCATCACAGTAGCTGGTGCCGACACACTGTCCCGACGCAGATGACAGAAATATGTCTAGTCGTGGATGATTTTGTAGTGGCGAAGTCACACACGACCTGGCTGATAGGTAAAATCCCTAGTTGCGGAATTCAAAGCGTCTATTGAGCGAATCTGTCGTCGATGTAACCCTCCAGTAGTATCTAGCAAGGAGTGAACAATTGAGGGCTTATGACTGCAAAGGAGAGTGCATTTTTCATCACAGCGCTGGGAAAGGGTGCAAAAGAAGGGACGGGGAAAGAGCTCGACTTATACGAGCACACAATTTGTGGCTCAACGTTCTACATAGGCGTTTAATGTTTCGTGTGATGAACAGCACAGAGCTGACGATCAAGGAGAAGTACTGTCAACAGTTTGCTGGCCTAACAATCTGATCGTAAGCACTTGGTGCACAAGTGTCGTTGCTCATTGGTGTGACGCGCTGTGCAAATCAAAGCACAAGAGCTGGTAGCAAACTTGTGTCCAGAGACTGTCTCACAAGGATGATGCGCGACTAGGCCAGCTGACACGTTTGAGGCTAGAATACATTGGAGTATGGTCACTGTTCAAAATCAAGGTCAACTTCTCAAGCCCCACGATCTGCAAGAGCGGCGGCAGGTCGCCTGTTGTCGTTCGAGGTGGTTTGAGCTTTGTTTAGTCACATCTCAGCAAGGAAGGCACAACCGGGTCAGATGATGCGTATAATGCTGGAAATCCAATTGAAATGAAAAATACAAAATCATTTGTTCTTTTGCCTCGTCTTCGTCGTCTTCGTGTGCTACAACAGTGACCATGTCTGATCCTTCCGCCTACACGTTTACGACGATGAATGCCAATTCAGATGACTTAGTACATAGAAATGAAGCTCTTGAGCCTGAGTTACTGGAAAAAGAGCGTGCATTTTGAGTTGTACTGTAACAAGCTGCAAGCACACGTAATTTCGCTCACTAAGCAGCCTCAGCAACTTGTTGTCCAGACGGTGTTGAAGAGGAAGGCCGGATCGGAATCGATATCAAGCAGTTGAAGAAAGAAAAATCATCGAATAGCAGTATTTTGATCGGGCGACATAATGGTGGCAGTGTTGAAAGCTGCAAATGCACCGTCGAGGCCTGGTTACCTTCTTCAGCATATTATCGACAATCGCCCGTCTATAGATGTGTCCATACCGCACACCAATCGTGTACTGGATTTCGAAGACCGCCGCATTGTTAATAGTACACGAAACACAGACACAGAGACAATCGAGGGAAACATGCGCAAGGCTTCTACTATACGCTGGTGAAGTGCTCGCCGCTGATTGGAGGGCCGTCCCGAGGAAGCTCCGGTCGCTGCTTTCTGAAAAGTTGAGCCGCCTTGTGCTGCTTGCATAACGACTGCTGCACACCCGTTGGCCTGTACCACGACCCTCGACCTCACCTCACCACGCGAACTTAATTCGAGCCGCCTTCAAACTTGACATCTCCCCGACCGCACGTACCCACAGACACCAGAACTTTGTGTTCCCCTCACCATCTCGACCTGTTCGCCCCACAGCCACTTCCTCGTCGAACACCACCACCCCAACCGCCACTACCAGAATGGCTCCTACTTCATTTGCTGCAGCGGCAGGAAGCACTTCATCGCGCGCCGACACGACGAATGCAGATTGGTGAGTTGTCCTTATTTTGGTGTTTTGTGCCTTGCATGCATGCCCACTTCCACCACCCACCCTAGCATCAGAGCTATCCAGCATTGTTACGAGCCCCAACAACTACCCCATATAGCCCTCGCTTTTAATGCACACTTATCTGCACCATGGCCAATGCTCTGCCCGCTGTGCTCAATGCTCACGAGACTGCTTCTAGGGCGCGACGGACCAATGGTGCCACGCAAACATTTCGGCGGCCCTCGCACGCGACCTCACTCTCTGGATCCACCGCCCACTCAGCTTCTCGAGACGCCCCTACCCCCTCCAGTGCATCAAATTCTGCCGTCTACGTTCCACCGCACGCACAGCCGGGACGCAATGGCAGCTCGGCAGAAGGCCGCTTCTCGCGGGACCAACTGACGCAGCTGTTCAGAACACAACAAGACGGCGATGAGCTTGCAGATGTAGCGAACCTGTCGATGGGCGCATGGGAGTCACACGCGACAAATGGGGTCACCGGGGCGTCATGGGGCCGCAACCACGAACACAGCAGAGACGCCCAAAGCGGGGTCGAGCAGTGCTGGGACCGCGACGGGAGCATAGAGCCGCTCAGCCTCAGAGACCTGACCGACGTGGAACGTGAGGTATGTTACCGCTCTGTGTGTATGTATTTCGCAGTGTCGCCTAACGTCCATGTCTCGCTTAGGTCTTCTTGTCGTCAGTCAACTCCCCACTAAAGCCGCCCACCCAGAACACCAACAAGGACGGCACCCCCAAAGAGGGCCTGTCAATACGCAAGGCATCCATAACGCAGGGCGGCGGCACCCCCTACGGCCTATCCTCGCCAACCACCACCCGCCCAGGCGGCCGTCGCCGCGACACGAGCGAGGCCTATCCCTTCCCGCAGTCGCCGGCGACATCGCGGTTTGCGCGTGAAGAGTCCAACACGGTCACGCCCCCGCCCGCTCTGGTGCGTCGCAGAACCGACTACAAAGAGCCTACCCCCAGCGGCAATAGCGAGGAGCGCGACAAGGACAAGGGCGCAGCTGAGAATGCTGGTCCCTTTGGCACCCTGAAGCGCACCACCACCGCGCCATTCAGCCCAGGTGGCACCGCCTCGCCATGGTCCGCATCTGCAGGAAACTCTTTCTCCCCCATGGGCGCATTTGGGAGCTTTGGAAATCCGCAGCCCGAGAAGAAGGCCGGTTTCGGCAGTTTACGGGGGGAAAGTAGGTTCAAGGGACTCATGGGTAGAAGTAGTGGTGAGGACTTTGAGAAGGAATCACGGGAGAAGGCCTCGCTTAGCAACCTTGGTAAGCTTAGCGAGGCTGAACCAGGGAAATCAAATGCATCGTGGATGGAGGCTCGTTCAAATCGATCCATGACCAACGACACCGATCCTTTCCCCGAAGACGACATGCCATCTGGAAGTGCAGCACTGCGCGGAGCTGACGACAGCCCCCCTCGACGACAAGGCACCGGCGCTTTTGGTACACCACAACGACCAGACACACGTGAGGAGAGTGGCTTCTCTGCGTTCGGCATGACTACGGACAACACCGGCATGCGCGACATGTTCCACGGCCGCGAGAACTTTGCACACCAGACACCCCATCGTGGAGGAGACGGTCAAGAACCCATGAGCCCTACTAACACCAACCCGTATCAAAGCCCGGATCATGTTCGCGATGATCGCGACGAGGATTCAGATGGCTCCGATGCGCAGAACGCTCACTATCCAGGTATGGGTACTTTCCAGGCTGACTCGTCAGGAGCTCATGGCCTACATAATGCCTTTGGTGGGCTCAGCGGCCTTGGACGAGCACCTGGAGCATTCGAAGCTGCTGCAGGCGATCGCAGTCAGACATCAAGTGTAGGTCCGTCACGAGGCTTCCCAACTCTGCCCGGACTGGGTGGCCTACCTGGGCTCGGCGGTCACGCAACATGGGGAGCTGGGCCACAAACGCTCGGGACTCCCATTCGCGAGCGTGGTGTGGGCGCTTTTGATAGTGCGTTCGGCAACACAGGAGAAACTCAATCACCCTCCCTCGCAGGTTTAGGAAGCAGTTCGTTCTTCGGACCCAACTCTGGTCTCGGTCATGGTACAGTCGGCCGGTCGAGCAGACTGGGGTCATTATTTCCAACGGCTATGCAAGATCAGATGCGAAATGAGCATCGGCCTTCGGTGGACGATGGATCCTCGCATGGCGACCGCCAGCAGAGCATGACTGGCCATTTCGGAAGAGGTGCCTTCAGTGGCCAAGCACCCGGAAGCGGCATGCCCCCACGTGACACCGACAGTCCCTTCCGTGCGAATCGTAACCTATTCGACGACTTTTCTAGCGCATCTGCCGAGGACCATGGATCTGCATTTGGGCAAGGCCAAACGAACGCAGCAACGACATCATTATCCATGGCAGCCCTCAATCCGACTCGCACAGCTCAGCCTTCAACCCCTGGTGTCGGCAGTCCAGCGTCAAGCCAGCCGCCCGCACCTCAACAACGAACCATGGTCATGCCTGATAGAATGAGGTGGATTTACCGTGACCCCTCAGGTAACACGCAGGGCCCGTTCTCTGGTCTGGAGATGCACGACTGGTACAAAGCTGGCTTCTTTTCGCCGGAACTGCTCGTTAAGAAGCAGGAGGAACCCGATTACGAGCCCCTCGCTCAGCTCATTCGGCGCATCGGAAACTCTAGGGAGCCTTTTCTCGTGCCCCAGATTGGTATTCCCCATGGCCCACCAACAGCTCAGTCAGGCAACTCGTGGGCTGGGTCTGCAGGTCCAACACCAACACCGGGCGCGCAGCCCCCCTTCGCGAGCAGCTTCCCAAGTTTCGGAACTACTTTGACCGCGGAACAGCAGAATGCCCTGGAACGCAGGAAGCAAGAGGAGCAATATCTCATGGCTCGTCAAAAGGAGCATCTTGCTGCTCAACAGCAAGCAATTGCCAGATCAGTTCAGATTGGTGGCATCATGCCAAATCTGCAGCATCACTCCAGTGCCCACAGCCTACATAGCCAGCCGAGCTTTAGCAGTATCACATCTCCGGGCGGGTATCAGCCTTCTCCCACACAAGGCGCGGGAGCTGCCGTCCCTGGTGGTATCGACAATGCTTTCCGAGCAGGACCTTCCGGCGTTCCAGGTCTGGGACCGATTGGGCCAGGCTCAGAATCCATGGGCGGTGCGAGAGAGGAAGATGTTCCGGCCACGATGGATCGCTTGAATCTTGGACGTCCCAACCAGTCTGCCTTTGGTGGCGGATTGCCATCTTTCGGGCAACAACAGCCAGAGGGTAATCTGCATGCTCAGCAGGTCGTCGCCATGCTCAGCGATCGTGCGCGCCTCGAGCGTGAACAAGCCAACCATGATCTCCTGCAGCGACTCGGCCACAATGAGCTGCAAGCGGCGCAAGCGTCCGCAGATCGTCTTCAGCAGTTCAAAGACTTGAGGCTTGACACTGATATGGAGCAGCCATCCAAGGTCGCGCCTCCACCGGAAGGCATCATAGGAAAGCCATCGGGCTCTGCTCAGCAGCAACAAGAGGAACATGCCGAGCCTACGTCGACCAATACTAACGAGCCCCAATTTCATGCACAAGATGCGAAGGCGGACAATATATCAGCAGGCCAAGAGATGCTTTCCCTGACTGAGCAGGTTCAAAAGGCACAGTCGGCAAAGCACTCGCCTCAACCACAATCAGCCTGGAACAAAGTAGAACCGGCCATCTTCCCCTTCCCACCACCACCTTCTCAGTCGCCATTACCCGCGCCCGCTGCACAGAGGAAGCCAATCATTGCAGAATCTTTGACCACTGAGTCTCGGTCCGGTGCAGCAACTCCAGCCGCCGATACCCCCAGTGCTTCGATCGCACCTTGGGCCAAGGAGCCAGTCGAGGCATCTAGAGGGCCGTCTTTGCGTGAGATCCAGGAGGCAGAAGCAAAGAAGGCGGCGGAGCGAGAGGCTGTGGCAGCCGCTCTTCGTCGTGAAGCCTACGAGAAAGAGCTTCTTCGGGCTCAGAACCAGTCTCCTGCTGCGCAGCCAGGTCTACCATCTAGCGCAAACTGGGCTAGTGGCCCCTCTCCCGTCACTCCCGGAGGAGCTGGCGCATCCGTTTGGGGAGCCAAGCCTGCACCTGGTAAAGTCGTTACCCCATCCGGTTCGATATCGAAGAAGACTCTGCAGCAGATACAGAAGGAGGAGGAAGCACGCAAGCAACGTGCTGCTGCTGCTCAAGCTGCGCAGGCTGCACAAGCTGCCGTCACAGGAACTGCATTTGGTGTCACTTCGTCACCTCTAGCTGCTGGCAAACGATACGCTGAGCTTGCTGGCAAAGCTACGCCGGCAGTTCCCAGTGGTCCGGGAGCCAGCGCGTGGACTACTGTAGGTGCCAGTGGCAAGACCAAACCCCCCGGTGGCACTACACCGGTGCCCACTGCTGTGCGTTCCACTAGCACGACAGTAGTACCTGCAGTGGTCAAAAAGCCCATGGTGACACGCACCACGACCATTGGTGGCCAGACTGGGAAGGTCAACGCCGAGGAGGAGTTCCGCAAGTGGGCCGTGAATGAGCTTCGCCACGATCTCAACAAGAGCATCAATGGTATGTTTCGTGACCTATTTGTTGAATTGACATGCTAACTTCGACCTAGCCGAGGACTTTGTCTCATCCCTTCTCAGCTTCCCTGCAGATGCCGAACTAATCACCGAATCTGTACACTCTGCTAGCAGCACCCTCGACTCTCGCCATTTTGCCGAAGAGTTCCTGCGTCGTCGTAGGTTGGCAGACAAGGGTATCATTGAGGATCGTAACACATCTTCGCCTGCTGAGAACAAGTCGTCTACGAGCGGATGGTCTGAGGTTGCCAAGAAAGGTGGTGCCTCTACGCAGCAACAGCAACAGCAGCAACAGCAGCAGCAAGCGAGCGCACTGGAGAACAGCAATTTCAAGGTTGTTGCGGCGAAGAAGAAGGGCAAACGCTAGAAGCTGCTTGACGTGAAGTGGGATACGAGAACGCCTGATGATTCGGAGAGTATGGAATATTAGGTACACGGATGTGGTTATGATGTGGTGGCTGCGACGCTCATGTATGGCAAGGCTGATATCACGGCTGGATGCATCACGATAGCTTAGAACGTTTAGCTCGCCAGGTTCTTTTATGAGCCACGCTTATTGTGAAGTAGTATCGCAATCAGAGAAGTCGATGTGCACACGCAGTATATCAAGTTTGAAAGTGAAATATAAGGCATAGTTTGATTATGCTGATGTAAGTGCTGAATGCCAACGCCTGACGCCTGCGAAAACAAGAGGTATCTCATAGCAATTCGTCGCAACCGTTCCCAACCAACCATGTGCGATGAAGAAAAGTAGCTCAAGCGCCGTCTTACATGGTCCGCCAGAAGTAGTTTGTGTAAAAGTGTCGTGAGAACTTTGGATCGATCTGCACGACATGCACATCGCCCTTTGCCGCATTCCTCACCACTGCCTTGTTATATTCTCCCGTCGTCTTGTCCGCCTCGACATCGATGCCGAGCGTGCGGTAGAGTTTGAGTTTCAAGCTACATCACGACGTGTTAGCAAAAAGAAAATCGCCACTTGCATCTCGCTGGTGAGAACTTACACAGTCGCATCCTCGCCTGGTCGTTCAACGACGCCGCCCTCGATGCCCTCCTCTTCCAACTCGCCGGCCACATTACCTAGGCGGCCCAGGTCAGCGGCCAACCTCTCGCCCTCGATCTCGAGATCGCTCGCCTGCTTTGCAATCTTGAACTTTTCGGTATCGAGGCGCAGGATCTCCGAGGCGTGATCGACGGCGTTGTGTTGCGACATGGTGTGGCTGTGGTTTACGCTGAGGGTGTGGTGGGTGCGCGAGAGTTGGGAGAGCGAGGCTTGTAGCGAGGAGAGGTGTTGGGCGCGGAAGGTGGAGAGGGTGCTGAGGGAGTCGGAGATGCGGAGGAGGGAGGCGGTGTCGTTGCCGATTTTGAAGTGGGAGGTGCACTGGGAGATGAGCTGGAAGGGAGATGTTAGTTGTGTTCTTGTCGTGGTAGTCCAAGGAGAGGGTCGTGTGCTGTGCGAGGCGGGAGAGATAGAGGACAATGTTTGGTGCGAAACACGGGATGGAGACGTACAGCAGCGGGATCTTCGTCGAGGAGCATTTTGATAGATGATTGCGTGTCGCGTGAACTCGCTGTATTATTTTGGATAGTTCGTAGTGTTCTGAGAGGTACGCGCAATGCTGGATGGTGGGGTGTCGATGTCGTGTCGCGAGGGTGGTGTGGTGTTTGTTGATGTTGCGTGCGCCCGTGCGCCCCTGGCAACCCGCCACAGCAGCTGGAGCGGGCCACGAGGCGTACGTCACAGAACGTTTTCACGAGGCGATACTTTGGCCATCTGCCTGTGCACGCTACCTCACACCTTGCTTTTGACCCTCCGGTTTGCGCACAATCTCTCTGCATCTTCCACGCTGCAGAATCCCACAAAGATGTCGCCATCTCTGCCATGTGCGTATTCAAGTTCTGCACGCGACGCACAAGCTGATGTTCTACAGATGCCGCCGATGTCGAGTCGCCGCTCAAGCCTGAAGAGCTACAGGTCCTACGAGCGCAATACGAGAAGGAGGGCGAATATGTCGGACTGCAGACAAAATTCAACTACGCATGGGTATGCGATGCCCCGCGCATAGTGTTGGGCACAAACTCACCGCTCTCTAGGGCCTCATAAAATCAAACTCCCGCCCCGACCAGCAAGAAGGCGTCCGTCTTCTGTCCGAGATCTTTCGAAACTCGCGCGAACGGCGGCGCGAGTGTCTCTATTACCTCGCGCTTGGAAACTTTAAGCTTGGCAACTACGCCGAGGCACGGAGATATAACGAGCTGCTGCTGGAGTTGGAGCCAGCGAACCTGCAGGCCGGCAGTCTGAAGGGCCTTATCGACGATAAAGTTGCGAAGGAGGGAATGGTGGGCGCAGCCATTGTTGGTGGACTGGTTGTTGCAGCGGGTGTTGTTGGCAGCATGATGATGAGGGGCAGGAAGCGATAGTGCAGGCAGCCACTTGAAAATGTTCACGAACTTTGATGATTTCTGGCATTCGGGCATCAAGAAGAGGCGATGCATAGGCGTTTAGTGGTTCGCATGGCTTTGGCTGAGATTGTAACATAACATCCGAGCGATTCCTTCGTATATCTATAGCATAATCTCCAACATATATGGATTGTATCTTTCCAGCTTTGTGGGTAGCCAAAGAAGCACGTGGAAAGTAGAAGAAAACCAAAGACAACTGGCCGAACAAACGCGGAGTCAAAGCAAGGCAATCGGTTGCCTCGATTCATAAGTAAGCCAACAAGACATTTCCGTTCTGGTAGCCTGCACGACACTGTTTTCTCCGTTACAAAGGCAAAGTGCACATCTGCAGCTAAGAGCATCCCACGCAGCTCGCGGAAAGACTAGACCCTGGCTCGGGCGCCCAACTTCAGATCTACCCGCAATAACGTCACCGGTCTCGCGAGCAAGCTTCGAGATACCAAACTTTGCCGCCAACTCCATCGGCGCATTCGGACACTTTTCTGCCCTTACAAGCATTGCCACATATCTGCATCCATCACCCGCACCTGTCGTCGAGTGCCACTAGCCACATCGTAGCTGCTGGTCATCACTGCACGGCGCATGACGCATTGCTAACACACCGAGGCTCAACTTGCTCTCGACATCCTCGTGAGTCTCAACTTGCTGAGACTACACCTTCCCTACTCACTATTCCTAAGCGTGCTAGGCTACATCTGCATTTTCTCTCTCCTTTACACATCAACCCTACCCCACGCGAACCCACACACCACCATGGACCCATCAAGAGCTCAATCAGAGCCGGCAGCGAATGCACCAGGGCACCGCGACATGATGTTCTGCCACGAATGCAACGACGAGTGGTATCGAGACGAACACGGTTTGACGTGTCCAGAGTGCGGCTCGGACTTTACAGAAATTGTGGGTTGATATCGTGGATCAGCTCATTTCCCTAGGCTGGACTTTTCGCTGTAAGCAGTTCGCTAATATACTTCAGATCGAAGACAACAATGACCCGCGTGATAGCGTCATGTATTCCGAAGGCGACGATGACAATGACTCGATGCCCGACCTAGAAGAAGCTCCGCCGCACTTTCACCCTCGCCACAATCCCTTCGCGAACGATGATCCGGAGGAGGGCGATATTAGCAATTTGCAATTCACACAGACTGCGCCTGGTAGATTCAATGTTCAAGCTACTATCACGCGGTCCGTCTCGCCACAACAGTTCCGCGCTGCAGGAGGTGTTGCGCCAGGCTCAATAGGTGGTATCATGTCCATGCTTAATGGGCTTACAAGAGCTGCAGTTGGGCAACAGGGTCAGCAACCGCAAAACCAACAGCCGCAAGGCCAGGGAGAAGGGCTGTTTTCGGGGCCAGGTCAGAACCAAGATCAGAATCAAAGTCGGAGTCAGAGTGCAGATGGTCAGCCTCGTATACACGCCTCGCGCTTTACATATACTGGTGGAGCTCGACTATTCCCTCGGGATGCGAACAATCCAGAGCCACGGATGGAGCCTGTTGACGACATTACAAAGTAGGTCACACATATGACCTACTTGCTGGCTTTGCTAACAACATTAAAAGTGTAGTCTCTGGCCTTATGGCTGCGCTGGGTGCTCCACCCGGTAGCCTGCACGCCCAACAACATCGAGCAGGCGGAGCTGAGGCGCACTTCCATGGCGATCACACTCATGGCCACGATCAGCCAGGACACATACATCCCGCGCATCCCTTCCTCCAGCTCTTCAGTTCCCTCGGCATGGTCGGCCCGGGCGGTCAGATGGGCGACTTTGTCTACTCGCAGGAGGGCCTTGACCGCATCGTCTCACAGCTCATGGAACAGACCGCTTCATCAAATGCCCCGGGCCCGGCATCACAAAATGAGATTGATAGCTTACCACGTAAGAACGTGGACGAGGAGATGCTTGGAGCAGAACACACGGCTGAGTGCAGCATATGTATGGATGAAGTCAACATCGGCGAGCAAGTCACCGTCCTACCATGCAAACACTGGTTCCATCATCAGTGCGTCAGTGCCTGGCTGAGCGAGCACGACACCTGCCCTCATTGCCGAAAGAGCATCTCGAAGCAGCCTGAGGACCAGACGAGTAATCCAACTGTGGGCGGTCAGGCAGAACCAGGCCCAGCAGCGCGTGGTGGGAGACAAATGCCAGGTTCCTTTGATGCCTCTGGAAGCTAAATACTTGAAGACAGTGTCGAGGCATTGCGGAGTACCAACCCGCTTTCAGATGGCGGCAGCATGAACGAACGTATGCGCAGTGGTCCGTTCGGTTATCAGGCATAAGAATTAATCCTGCGTCTGTAAGGCTGAGCTAATCTCTTTTCATTTGTTCAGGTCGATCGCGATTGCGGACCAGTCGTGGTAGACTGCGGCATTGGCGGCATGGTCGATCATTGTCAGACACAAATAACACGTCGGTGCTCGTGATCATGGCTACGCAGGTTCCGCCGTTTGGACCGTCACCGCGTGCCTCTTCGACAACATCGTTTGGTGAACGGAGGAATATGATTGGCGGTCAGGGCTCTCCATCTACGCCGCAGTGAACATGATATCGACGTCTTCTTTTTCTTGGATATGCTCTCTGTACAGGTTGTGGAAGTCCCTCACCCCGGCTAGTAGATTTTAGCGACTTTTTGGAACAGCATCATGTGGAGTTTGGGAAGTTCTTTTTTGAGCCAATAGGATATGCGACTTTGCGAGGAGGTGCTGAACGAGCGAGAGGGCTTGCAATTATTGATTCAATAGCACCAATTTTCCTCCTTTCCTCTTCATAAGAAAGTGAAGCACATGAGGCTGGGCTGAAGTGATAGCAAACTCGCGTTTGGCATGTCTCGCAATGTTCAGGATATAGAAGTAGTGATTCTACATGGAGTGTCCTTGGGTGTGGAATTAGTACAGGTCCACAGGTAAGGAATTCGATGCCTCGACTTGGTGCGGCGGGCCGTGATTTCGGGGTCAGAAGTGTCTTCAAGATGGCTGTAACTATGCGCCTGACTTGCTCTAGATTATGGGAGTGTGGACAAAATGTGTTGCATAAAGCTGATTTGAGCCAATAGAGTGGCCGAGTTCTCTTGAACGTGCTTTGAGCACATGGCATCATATCGTTTATTGGTTCAATAATGTTTATTCCCACTCGGCCTCATGAGACAGTGAGGCGCATCAATGGCGACTCGGATCGACTTGCTTCTCGCCGGGATAGCCCTGTACGTATTGGGAATGGCGTCCAGCATCCCCATCTGGCAGCATCTGTCTCGCAGATTGAGTTGGGGCGCACGAGCGATTGCAACGACTCGACGACACGTCAATCTCGGCTTCACGTGTGCGGCGGTCGCCGAAGTGAACAGTCACCAGAGCAACGTGAAAAAACTTGTGCGAACTCTTGAGCAGTGTGTGATCTGATCTGCGAGATGGCGGTGGCCCAACTAGCGCTAACGGGTGCGGTTATGCAGCAGGGGGAAGGAGACTATGACGGCGGCTCTGGGGTGCATTGGCGGTGAAGAGATTTGCTTTTGCTTGATGGGCCTTACAGACTTGATATTTCTCTACAGACCTCAGTCAGGTAGCTAGTCCTACGCATGCTGAAGCTGATTGAGTACCGTGCCTGACGCGAATGCCCAAAGTGAAGAAGTGAGGGCAGACGGAGACGGAGCCGTGGTAGACACGCGTGGCGTGGCATATGCAACTTTGGCGAAAAGACCGGGTGGATACCGTACAACGCACAACGCACAACGCGCCATGGCCCTGCATAATCGGCCTCCATCATCTGTCACCAGTTGCAGAATTTCGCGCCGCGACGTGTCTCAGGCGCGCCCGATCCCCGTGGAACAGCCTGGTTGATGGGCATGGTGGGAGGTCGCCTCGAGGCAGTTGCGACGAGACATGCAGCGACGCCGCCAGCAATTGGACGGCCATGTCGAGTTACACACTCGACGTACCCGCCAGCGCGCGCGCGCGTAGCTTAAGTCTTGCAAATATACCTCGTGCATCCGTGCTCAGGCTTCATCAATCATCTCATGTTGTGCAACGCTGGCACCAGTCCACGACCACGACACAACGCACTCCCAAAGACGTCAAATACCCACGTCCTGCCATTCTCCCCTCTCTGATTATCAAGACACCCAACAAGCCGCCCCATTCTACCGGACCTGACGAAGCTCCACATCCCAGCGCAACGTGCACCCCGGCAATTGGTCGCCGCGTTTGGTTGTGCTCGTACATAAAGCGTCCCCATCGACGGGACTTGACCGCTCTCGCACGCGCGCGCAGCACGGAAGACAGACGTGCTTCTGATAACGCAATTTTTTCATTCGTTGGGATTCTTGGGCTGTCCTGAATCATGCCTAGTTTTATTCGCAAGCAGAGCTATGAGTACGTGAATTTCCCCTCCTCCCGTTCACTTGCTTTCGTCTACATTTGCTAGAGCTTGAGGTTGCACTCACCTCTACGTGTGTACATACAACTGCCTTTTCTCCTGCCCCTCTACTTTCTTGTAGGGCTTGTTTCTCCCGGCACACACAAACGCTTGGTGAGAAGCTTTTTGTTCTGCGATTACTTTCCGACTTTGTTGTCGTTGGCACTTTCCATACTTGACGCCGCTGACCGCTATTTCTCCAAAACTAATTGGACCATTGCTAACAAATCCTCGCAGTGTCTCTCGGAAAGAGCAGAAAGAGATCCTCGCCGACATACAGTCGGGATCTCAGAAGTTCGGTCGCCGCCTAACTCGACCATCTCAAAAGCGAGAACAGAGCGGAGACGTACTAGTCCCCGTCACAGTTACTGGTGAAGGAGCCGAGCAACAAGAACGAAGAGGGCGCAAATCAACGAGCTCACAGCGCCCGGGTCTTCCCAAGCGTACGAGCAGCATGAAGCGAGCATACAACTACTTCTTCGGAGGTGCCCAGCCAGTGCCGGTGCCGCCTTCGCCTACCGCTCCCGTGACGACGACAGAGACGGCACCCCCCAGCAAGATTGAAGAGGCACCGCGCGAGAATGGCATCGACACACCGCCTGAGACGCCCCGCGAGGCCCAAATACCTGGTGGTGAAGATCGCATTGGTACGTGCAAGCTCTTTCCTCTTTTTCCCACCTGCCCAATAACACCTTGCGCAGCAAACAATGCCAGTCCTCACCACCCATTTTCACTTCACGTAACTCCGCAGTACATCCCTGCTTCCGCCTTACTAACCCGTCGCTCCCCAGTAGTCGATTCGGAACCACCCTCGCCCTCACCCGATGACTCGACTGACGTTCAGCTCGAGAAGCTGAAGAAGCGCCTTGCACACGTCGAAGCGCAGCTCACCGAGGCCCAGAGCGTCGCTACGTCACAGGACCAGCACGTGAAGACACTCGAGGAGGACCACCGCGAGCGCGAGAAGGGCTTCGAAGAGCGTGAAGCTACCCTACAACAGGACAAAAAGGACCTCGAGGAGCACATGGTCAGCGTCGTGGTACAGCAGGTACGCGAGGCCAAGACAAAGGAGCGGAACACGGTGCAGGCCGAGATGGAGGGCCAGGTCGCTGAGCTTCAGGCTGAGATTGACGCTCTCAAGGCAGAGATTCAGCAGCTGAAGCAGACTATTCAGAGCCTCGAGAGCAACAGCACCAAAGACTCGACATCGCAGTCCGAGGTTGAACAGCTGACCGCCGACAAGGCTACCGTTGAGCAGGAGCTCGCCGCCGCCAAGGGCGATTTGGAGAAGCTCACCGCCGCACACGCTGAGAAGGAGACGTCGCTGTTGCAGGCCAATGCCAGTATCGAGGACCTCAAGGCTACGTCCCGCGAGGCGAGCGACAAGGACGACAAGATCGCCGTCCTCATGTCTGAGATCACCGCCCTCAAGTCGCAGATCGAGGACCTCCAGAAGCAGCACGACGAGGAGCTTGTTGCCCGCGGTACCAAGCTCAGCGACCTCGAGCAGTCTCACTCCGCCACAAAAGAGGAGGCCGAGGGACTCCGCGGCAACATTACCGAGCTCAAGCAGTCTCACCAGACCGAGGCTGATGCCCTCCGTGCTCAGATCACCGAGCTTTCTTCCGGGTCCAGCGATGCGTCGTCCAAGGTGTCCGAACTGCAGAATGCTCTCACCGAAGCACAGGAGCAGCTCGAGACGGCCAAGGCTGACCTTGCCGCCAAGTCTGATGAGCACAGCGCCGCGGTTGCCGATGCTTCCAAGGCTACCGACTCTTCCAAGACAGAGATCGAGGGCCTGAAGGCTGAGATCGCTGATTTGCAAGAGAAGCTCAAATCTGCCGATTCTGCAAGTGGCGATGCTGAGGGTCTGCGTGGCAAGGTCGCTGACCTCGAGGCTTCATTGAAGGAGGCCCAGGACAGTCTTGCCGCAAAGACCTCTAAGCTGGAGGCACTGACTTCCGACAAGGAACAGGCTACCAAGGCTGCAGACGAGGCTAAGAGCAACATTGATGCCCTCAATACCAAGGTTGCCGATCTCGAAAAGGAGTTGGAGACTGCAAAGGGCGCTGCCAGCACTGCAACCGGCGAGTCTGCTGCTAAGGTAGCTGAGCTCGAGTCCTCGCTCAAGGAGGCACAGGACGGTCTTGCTGCTAAAGACGCTGAGCTGGAGACTGCCAAGGGCGAGATCTCTACTGCTTCTGAATCGTCGACTGCAAAGGTTGCTGAGCTTGAGAAGGAGCTCGCGGCTGCAAAGGAGGATGCGGAGAAGGCCACATCATCGTCGAAGGAGGAGGTCGAGGGTCTCCGCACCACCGTCTCGGATTTGGAGTGCAAGCTCGAGGCTGCGCAGAAGGACGTCACCGCCGCAAAAGATGCAGCCAAGGGCGATAGCGACGGTCTCCAGGCGAAGGTCACCGAGTTGGAGCAGTCACTTGCCGATGCAAAGGCCGATACTGCCAAGGCGTCCGAGGCTGCGAAGGAGGAGACTTCAAGCCTTCAGAACAAGATCACTGAACTTGAGTCGTCGCTCGCCTCCGCAAAGGAAGAGGCTGCTGCGGCCAAGGAGGAGTCTAGCAAGGCCGCAGATTCTGCAAACGACGAGCTCACTGCCAAGATTGCCACCCTCGAGGCTTCGCTGAAGGAGTCCAACGGCAAGGTCGAGGAAACTGAGAGCAAGTTGAACGACGCGCTCAAGGCTACCGAGTCGTCGAAGGGCGAGGCTGGTGATCTCACCACCAAGCTTGAGACGCTCGAGAAGGAGCTGGCTGATGCTAAGGCTGAGGCTGATAAGGTTTCCGAACTCGAGGCATCCCTCAAGGAGGCTACCAGCAAGCTCGAGGCCAAGGATACGGAACATGCTGAAGCTCTTCTAGTCGCCAAATCTTCGGGCGGCGAGGCGGAAGAGAAGATTGCCGCTTTGGAGAAGGATCTCGCTGCGAAGACATCTGACCACGATGCCGTCAAGGAGCAGCTTACCACCGCAGAGGAGGCCAAGGCCGCCACCGACAAGGCCCTCGCCGAGCTCAAGGAATCCATTTCTGTTCATGAAGATGCTATCAAGGCTGCCGACGCCTCACACGAGGAGACCAAGGCAACCCTGTCAACTGCTCAGAGCGAGCTCGAGGAACTCAAGAAGTCTTCCGGCACCCACGAGGAGAAGGCCAAGGACTTGCAGACCCAGCTTGAGAAGATCACCGCTGACCACGAGGAGCTCAAGGTTGCCAAGGAGACCGCCGAGAAGGATCTCACCGCCGCGAAAGAGGATGGTGGCAAGGTCACCGAGCTTCAGAGCCAGCTTGACAAGGCCAACGCCGATCTCGAGACTTCGAAGAAGGCTGAGGCTGAGTTGGAGGACACGAAGACTAAGCTCAGTGCTGCGGAGGAGGAGCTCAAGGCATCCAAGTCAGTCAACGAGGAGGCCGAGTCGCTCAAGACCGAGCTCGCGGAACTGAAGGCCGCCAACGAGAAGACTGCTTCTGAGAAGGCTGAACTCGACACCAAGATTGCTGAGCTCGAATCGAAGCTCGGGGAGTCTTCTAAGTCTGCCGATAGCCTCAAGGAGCTTGAGGCATCCAAGGCCGAGGTCGACGCCCAACTCAAGACTGCCCAGGAGTCTCTCACTGAGTCTGAGTCTCTCCGCGAGAAGCTTGAGGCCAAGGTCGGCGAGTCAGATGAGAAGTCCGCTGCGGTCCAGAAGGAGCTTGACGAGATGAAGACGGAGATCGAGTCCGCTAAGCAGGACCTTGCGCAGGCGAAGGGCGATGCTGAGAAGCTGGAGAAGCTGAACGAGGAGGTTATGGCGAAGCTGAAGGAGAAGGAGAGCGCGGTTCCCGAAGTCGCAACCAAGGCTCCCGAGGAGGACGTCAAGCCTGTCGAGAAGGAGGTTGAAACTCCCAAGGAGGTCGAGGCTGTCAAGGAAGAGCCTGAAGCTCCTAAGGAGGTTGAGGTTGTCAAGGAAGAAGTCAAGGAAACCGAAGCTCCCAAGGAAGAGGAGGTCGTCAAGGCTCCTGAGGAAGTCAAGGCCGAGACGAACGGAGAGACCAAGGAAGAGACTCCCGCCGCCGCTGCTCCTGCTGAAGAGGAGGTGAAGCCTACCGAAGAGCCCGCCGCCACCGACGGTGCCGAAGACAAAGCCGACTCGCCCGTTGACGCCGAGCCCGCTGCAGAGGAGGCAAAGACTTCTGAACCCAGTACGCCCACGACGTCTTCGAACAAGAAGAAGAAGAAGAAGGGCAAGAAATAGATGCCCAGACGTCACGCAGAGTCTACTCATGAGTAAGGGTAGAGGTGGCTCAGACTGAGAGATTTGTTTTATCTTGCGATTGATTTTGCGCGCGTCTTTTTTTACTGCTCTGTTGAGAATGGACAGGCATTATACCCCTTTCTGATGGATGCTAACGAACGAAAGGAGGTTGCGCGAGGCTTTAATGATTCTAAACGAAACGTATGATGCTTGGATGAACGAGCATGATGTTACGGACCGAGATGGAGTGTATGTAGATAATGATTAGCGATGAAACGCATAGCTAGCCATGCGTTTGTGAACCGAGTATATATTTTGTTTTCTGCATTGGACGGTTGCTGGCAATGTGTTGTGTGGTGACTGACTTGTATGAAGAATACAACCATGTAGATTCTGTTGGCGTAGACGTCGTTCACTGCTATATGTTTGTGCAAGCGTGTTTGCCAACAACTGCTTAGTAGAACAAATCATCTTCTTGCCAACATGTATCTCGAGTCGACTCGACTCCAGGTCAAATATGTACCATAAAGTATTGAATATCACTTGAAACAGACCGAGCAATAACTCGACGAAGCTGCATCGTTTTTCGCTGGATGGCTGTTCAAGCGTCCAGATCTAATGCCCAAAGGGCTACTTACTACTACTCGATCTTTTAATATGACTCGTAGTCCTCATAGTCAAGAGGCGATACTTTGAGAAGCGCTTGATGTATGTCGAGTTACGAGTATTGCATGGTACGAAGATTCAGTGTATTACCATGCTTACCAGAGCAGACGACAAAAATCGAGGCAACATATTTACGTTTTCCAGGAATCGAGTGTACATCCTGTGACTTCAGTCATGCAGCTCACATGACGACTTCAGTTATGCAGCCCACATACATGATTGAGACAAAAGCGTTGCTGGAACGTACATTCTTGCCTTTTGCAAATGCCTCGTCGAAATGTCTAATTGCCGTCACCGTTTGGTCGAGGAGCGTCGTCGATGTCATTTGTGGCTTACTTCGGAATGCTTATCCTGATGCCGAGGCAGAGTACATCACGTGTATGGTGGCTAAGGGGATGTGTTGTACTGTGCTACATCAGTGTCGATCGGCTGCAAGGGCATACTTTGCAGATCCTGCAGGCGGCCGATAGTCAACGTGTGCGAGTTGCAGCTACCAGTGCGCGTGCAACAGGACCAATGTCGCACGCCGGTGATTAAGCACCTCTTCTGTCTTGTATCTGAAATGTGTCGAAGGAGAAATGTGGGTGGCAGTCAGCTCGATCGTGGAGCATGTGGTAGACCGAGCTCTGTGTCACGCAATGTGGAGATCGGACTCCCCGTGCTGCCCACTGTGGCTTTCCAGGGACTACAGGTCGTGCAAGTGCATGTAGGTCATTCGCGGAGGTGCAGGGAAGCAAAGAATGATCCCTTTCCCCACAGGTGTGCTTTCCATGGGACTTCGATGACCTGGACCCGGGTAGCTGGAATTGGCTCCCTTGCTTGGTTTGCGACTGCACATAATAACCTGCAAGAGGATCCCAATAACCGGGTTAGGGAGAGGGGGAGAGTTGCCGCCACAGGGCTCTCGGCTTCCACCGAGACAAGAATGCGCAGCAGCCCTACCGGCTGCCTGCTGCAGAAACGTGTTGGCGGATGGTCGGGGTTCGCTCGCGACCCGTGAGAGTGGGCGCCGGCACATGCTCCGCTTGTATACTGACTGAGGTAGTCTAATAGTTTGTATCGCTTGACAGCGTCGCCCATGGACTCATCTTGAACGCATGGCGGTCGGCTAGACGCGCTTTTTTGGAGAAGAGCAAGCAACAGAGGGCAAACAACGAGGGTACAAGTTTCATATTTGCAGGGGCTTGCTTGTGCTCGGTGAGGGAGTGTGGTGTGATTTTGTGCCACTGGCAGAGCTGAAGCAGGTAAAGACCGTTTTGGTGTAGTTGATGTAACGACGGAAAGAAACAGCACTCGCGCTGTGCGACGACAGCGGAACGCCAACGGCACCTCGGACCCGTATAAAGTATCGTTGGTCGATGACAGTCGCACAGGGTCTGGCCATATGGGGTGGTTCTGTGACGAGGTGCGAAGCCAAGGGAGGTGGGGGAGAAATGCAAACAAAGGTATTGCGAGTGGTGCTGTATGGCTCGGAGCTTATTTGAGGTTGTCAGAGTGGAGAGGCGATTTTTTTCGGATAGCGACATGGTGGAGTGGGTTGGGTTTATATTGATTACGGCACATGCAAACAAAGGACCCGGGACCATGGCGCGCTATCCTGGTGGATCCGAGTGTTTGCTATGAGCGAACGTGCTAGCAGCCAAGGGCGGTCCATGGATGTGTTGTCGACAGCAATGATACACGCAGTAGGGGTGGATGCAATGGGAGAAAGTTTGGAGGCCATGCTCGGACGAGAAGGCGGTTGGAGGCGAGGTGCAGGTGCGTCCGGATGGGGAAGTCACGACAGGCGAGGGCCAATGGCAAGTATGGTGAGTGCAAGTGGTGTTGTCGCCATGGCTGTTGCCCTGGGAGCAAGGAAAGCAGCTTTGTAGGGACAGGCAATTGGGCAAGAGGACAATGGTGGTGATTGGTGGTGAGGACATGGACGACAGGGGCGTTGCTGTTGTAAATCTGACGCGCCGCTACGGTCTGATGGGCAAACGGTGGCCCAGACGGGCGGAGCAGGCGTGGTTGGAGGAGACGGGGAGAGGGTGTGCACAGGTGAGGGTGCCTCGCAGCAGGCCCCGTCCACGCGAGACGAGACCCGGAGAGCGGGCGTGAGATGGATGATAGCCGACAGGTTGCATGCGGGCTCTCAGATGGGTTCCTGCGTTCGTGTTGCGATCCGCGGCGGCAGGGATAGACACGCGACGTCACTGCTCATTGCCTGGATCTGGGCTGGGTAGGGACGGCGCCGGCGGGGGTCTTGTTGGTGAGGGCGGAGGAGGCTGACTTTGGGGGACGTCGTCGACACAGCCGCAGACGAGAGCCTGAAGCGGCAAGAGCGTTGAGCGACGCAGCAAGAGCATTGGGCGGAGCGGCCATCAGCGTGCTAAGAATACCGGCACCCTGCCTGCCAACGGCCGTGTGGGCTCGTCTGGTGCTGAGATGACATGCCACGGCCTCCATCTCGAGCTGCTGCGTTGCTGCAACTCGGCGCTGCGTGCCATGGCCAGCAGCGAGAGCACACAAACAACGCCACGGTGGGACGCGCCGACGACTCCCTGTGCAGGCCGTCTAGACTACCGTGTCGTCGTGCGTGCAGAGGACGCAACCTGGGGTGGCTTTCTGGCGATGCGCATCAGGCTGCAGGGATGCGGATTAAGGTTGGCTGCAAGCCACACCAGGAATAGACGGACCCAGCACTCGCTTGACCGCTGGTGCCATGGCTCGCGCCTCAGTGCTCACCACACTCCTACAGACGGCCTCCCTTCCTGCACCCTCGCCCTCACCACGCAGCTCAAATGGGGCCATTGCTGAGAGGGTCCCGTGCACTGGCTTGCCTGCCGTCATGGCAGCCACTCACCATGCTGCCTCTGCCTCTGCCGCAGACGCTCCATGGCCCGCCCTGACAGCACGCTGCAGTCGACTGCCATGGACTGCCCGCTGATGCTCACGGTAATGCTGGGCCACATGTATATCATCGTCCAAGGCACCGCCGCGCTGGGCTCCTCTGACTCTTTTGCCGTTGAACCGCCTTTCTGACTTTCTGATCCCGCCTCGATGCCATTCATCCCCCCGTTCTTCTCTGCAACACCCCCAGCAACATAACTCGTCGTTTGCAACGCTGCACAACTCGCCACGCCATACTGACAAGCACCCTCTCCTCCGGACGCCTCGCGGATCGTGTCTCGACGCTTTGGCCCTGCTCCTCCGCATCCGCGCCGCCTGCCATTGCAGACGTCTTAGAAAGCCCCACTCGACACCTCAGTTGCCGGCCACCGCACGCTCTGCTCCAATTCCACCTCGTTGCTTTTGGCACCTGCAGCTCGGTGCCTGTCTCGTCGCCGCCGCTGCTCGCAGCCACGCCCGTCCGCCGCTCTCGGCCACTCCCAGGCAGCCCTGCGGCTCAGCTTACTACTCCTGCCTGGGTGACTGCACTGCGCCGTCGCCCGCCCTCCTTCACCCTCGCAGACCTGTCAGGCTTTGCACAACGTCGTGCCCAACGGCGAAGGCACTAGCCGTTCGAGGGCGTGCTCCTGCACTCACTGGCCCACTAGCTTATCCAGGTGGACGGGCCCGGTAATCACCCAGAGTCATCCGAACCCCCCAATGCTCACTGTGTCCGCCCTGCCTTGCATTTGACGCCCATACTGCTTCCCCCCCGCTGACCCTGGCCAATCCCACTTCTTTCCACTACCCTGGGTTACCTGGCCCATTCACCCCCCTCGCCAACCATATACGCCATCAAAGTGTCGACCATTCCCACCGTCATAGCTTCACCCTCTTGCCGTTCGTCTTCCTTCCCGCTCCGCAAGGCTGCCGAGCCGCGTTCATATTGGCCAGCCCTAGGCCCATGTCTCTGCTCCTTTGTCCCGCAATGTAAGTCAACACACGTCTGTCACATCGAAATGCGGGTCGCGACATGCGACATTCTGTCCAAGGCACTGACTGTCATTTCCAGCACCTGGCATGCGCTCTGAATCACTCTTGCTTGCAGCTACAGCCACGCTTCTCCTTGCCCTTTTCGGCCTCTGCCTTCTGTTATTGTCTGACGTACCTTGGGCGAAGAGCAGGACTCGCCGTCTCCGACACCCACACTCAAATTCCCCCTGATTCCCGAATGAATCCATCTTCTAAACATCCTGCTTGCCTGTCTCTGCGTAGTTTACGTTTGCCGCCTCTGCTGGTCACAAGATTCACCCGACTCGCTCTCACATCTGCTTCTTCTTCTCACATCTCAAACACGCCATCAAGGTTTCTTGCTGCAACAATCAAAACCAACAAGGCTGCATTGTTGATCTCGTTGACCCCGCGTCCCCACAAGTCCCGCTCAAGGAAGACCCTTCTATTGCGGACCCGTGCATCTCTCACCCTAAAAGTGTCAGAATACCGTCAAGCTGGCCTGCACCGTAGAACTGAGCTATCAGGTAAGTTTTTTCTCTTCAGGCCGACGACTATACAGCCACCCTACGGCGGTGGCCTTTGATGTCCACCGGGGTACTTTTGTTCCTGCTGCCTGAACTCTGGACCCCAAACCAACTTCTGCCTACTAACGAACCGCAGCCCGATAGCTACAGAGCACCCTATTCTTTCGGAGACGTACCAGCCGCCTCGGAACATTTGCTAGCACAGTGCGCGCAAGGCCTGAATAGTCGGCCTCAGACTGCGCACGCCACCAAAGGCGCAGATCTGACGTCCATGTCGGGATACAGCAAAAACCAGCAATATGTGTATGGTAAGTCGTGTGCGGCTCATCTGACGCCTTTAGACGGACACCTGCCACACTGTGGTCGGATGGTCCCGAGTGCATCCACGTGAGCGTCTTTAGCACCTTGGACTGACCATGCCACCCCACAGATGCCGAAGCCACAAGATCGAATCAGCTACCAAGCTATACAGGCATTGCACAGCCTTCGTTCGCCTCGCAATACGCGGGTGCATCCGCGCGGCTCCCCCATGAACCTGCCAGGGCAGACATGCCCTACATTTCGAGCTCTACCTACGAGTCACGCGGCATAGCAGCGCACCAACCCGAATCTCCATTTATTGATGCAGCATCTCGTCATCCCGTCTCCCTTTCCACTGCTGAAACGGAAATTTCCGATTACGTTACGCCTGCCCAAGGCGTTGCTGGTTCCACCGTCTCTCTTCAGGTTCGGGCGAATTACGATCTCACAACAGAACCACACAGCTTCATCCTCATGTTTGGCATCAAGAAGTGCATCGCCGCACTTCAAAAAGTCGAATACGACGATGAATACTACAACTATCTCCTCAATGTAGAGGTGCCACCCTTCCCTCTTACCAACCACTACAACCCAACCATGATGCTGAAGCTGCAGATCGAGGACAAGAACGGACACTTGCGATCGCAGAGCAACGCTGGAAATTTCACCTTCACAGACATGTCGCCAAACCTCACCTACCAGTCCTCTCCAGGCGTCTCGAGGAAGCGCAGATTCTCGACCGAGTTTTCCGACTCGCAAGACTATGTAGACACGAATCCTGTCAAACGGGCGAATACCATGCAGTATCAGCCAAAACAGCGCTCCTTGTCCGGAGCATATTCTGCAGCACAGGTGTCGCCGCTTCCCGCCCAATCTTCTTTGTCAAGCGCATATGGTGGTGCGTACGACATGTCTAAGCAAGCCAGCTACACCTCCCAGCTCTCACAAAAGGGATTTGCGGTTCCAGCCGGTGCCGGTCTCACGCAAACCGATTTCAAGCTCCCACAAATGTCTCCCAGCCTACACTCTTATGGCCACTATACCCTTGCCAATCCCGCGCGGAATCCTGCCTCCATGTCCATACCTCCACCTCCAAGCGGCAGCTCTGTCTACACCACACAAGGACCACTGCCAGCTCCCGTCTTGGTCCGGGCGACATCGCTTCCGCAGACAGGCGCTGCATCGGCCAGTCAATCTTTCAACCCATACTCCATGTACCAGACCAAGGCGGTGCTTAAGATTGATGGTGACCTTGACAAGTTGAGCGAAGAATGGACGCAAGACGAACTGGACGCCAAGAGGCGCATCGTGGAGTTCAAGCGGTCGCAGCATGGCAGCACGATAACGACTTCATTTGCCCCGGTGACTCCAGAAGCTCGACCAGCGCGTAGTATCTGTGTCAGTTGTATATGGTGGGAGGACAAGGACGAATGCTTCATCACTAGTGTCGATACCATCTACCTCCTCGAGCAGTTGGTGAATGTTCGATTCACTGTCGAGGAAAAGAATCGCATACGGCGGAATCTCGAGGGGTTTCGCCCATTGACGGTTTCCAAGGCAAAGGCAGATAGTGAGGAATTTTTCAAGGTCATCATGGGCTTCCCCAACCCCAAGCCCCGCAACATTGAGAAGGACGTCAAGGTATTCTCGTGGAAAATCCTTGCCCAAGCACTTAAGAAGATTATCAGCAAATACGTAAGTACCATTTCGATAGAGCACAACATGAAACTAATATTCCACAGTCTGCGAGCTACTCATCCACCGCTGGTGTCGGATCCCTCCCCATCACATCGACTTCATCGTACGTGCCGAGCGCCATGTCACACGGAAATGTGGGTGCGCATCGAAACTCGTCGCCGCAATCGGTCTCAGCATCCACGGCATCGACTGGATACACACCACATCTCCAAGGATCGAGTCTATCACCGCACCTGAGAGTATCAGCAGGCCTCGAAGGATCAGCAGGCCATGGGTTACCGTTGTCCCAGAGGACATCATCGGGACACAGTATGACTCAGTGGGGTCCTTCTGCTCACCAGATGCAATACCCAGCAAGCCTGACCCAGGGGAGCCGGAGTTCTTGGGACTATCCATATCTCAGCGTGCCCGCCCCGGTCGCTCCATCTGCCGCACAGCCCCTACAAAAGTCCGATCTGGCAGCAGAGATAGGCCAACTATCGGCAGAAAACGCCTACAACCCGTATGGAGAGCGCACGACGAGGGTGTAAAGGTGTGTAGGAATGCGCAGTGGCGCACTCTCCATTATCGTTGCGATGATCTGTGGTGGGCTGAAGAGGTGCGTCGGGTGATCACCACTCAGCGTCATGAGATCCGTTCGGCCTTAGCCGCATTGGGCATCGTACCACACCCCTCTTCTCGTCTGCCTTGCTCGACGCGCAACCTCTTCGCGACACCCTTCCTTCGATACACTTTTCTCGGTACTCAACACTATTAGGCATCATAGAGGCGTTGAAATGGACCACTTGTGGCACTTGTGGGGCCTTCCATGGCTGGACACTGGACCGCATCATACACAATACCCTGGACGGGGCGTTTTGGATTTCTTGGACATATATACACAGCGGTATCACTTATCAAGACAGCATATACTACGGCGTACGGAGGAAGGATCAGGTGGCGCAAGGACGCATCACGTCTTGATTACGACTGCATTCTTGGTTGGGGACGACTTTGCATCATCTCGGCGTACTTTTTCTTGGTTTACAGAGACGCTTGGCCACTTTCTAATTCTTGCTACATATTTTTACGGTCTTCACACTTCTCCCCCTTCATTTTTTGCTATTTTCTCGTGCAAGGATACTTTTCGAGATCTGTCATGTACGCCCCATCATGTATTGCGTTCAATAGCCGCGAGTGCTTACGCACTGTATCCAAGAGAGTGGGTCAATTCAAGCTCCCGGCCGGGGCTAGGCAGACATTCCCTACCTCTCAAGTTCTACAGTTCCACTAGTCTATGATTCCCCCTCTTCTTTGCTCGTCCCGACGATACCAACATACACAGCAAT
This sequence comes from Phaeosphaeria sp. MPI-PUGE-AT-0046c, assembly GCA_020747045.1. NCBI lineage: Eukaryota > Fungi > Ascomycota > Dothideomycetes > Pleosporales > Phaeosphaeriaceae > Phaeosphaeria > Phaeosphaeria sp. MPI-PUGE-AT-0046c. Next base: position 1,048,695 of record JAGTJN010000017.1, on the reverse strand, counting down.
GCATCTTTAGCTCATCGCACACATCGTGCCCAAACCTTAACCTGCACCCGTGAACATCTAAGAAATTCCGCCGTACCAACGTTTCAGCTAAAGCACGGCTTATGGCTAATTCAGAAACGCAGTGCATATATGCGAGCGAGCTTCGCCACAGCTATAGGTCGACGGGGATGTGTGTGTGGGCGCAGCAGGAGCAGCAACCCGCGGGTGGCCCCACGCCTGCCTAACGGGCGCCAAGGCACCTGTCCCATGCCTGCTGCAGCATGTAGGCATCAGCTTACCCTTGTCCAATGCCGCATTTGGTCAGATGGGCTATACTGGGTTCGTTTTGCGAAGTGCGCTTGGGCAGGTGATCATCTTGCGTGAAAAGGACAGAATGGTCGGCGAGGTCATATGGTCGGATGGGTATGACGACGACTTGATGTTGAGGGTGTGTATGTGTGCGTGTGCAATATGATACGAATTGAACTGATCTGAACTGAAGTGAACTGATCTGCCGTCGGGAAAGCACACAGACATGTTACTTGAGCATGACTGTGCCACGCGCCATCGATGGCGCGGATCTGTCTGCGCGTTGTCCGCTCACGTTGTGTCAGTGTCAGTGCGATGCGATGGGAGACGAGACGAGACGAAACGAAACGACGGACATGTCGATGACGACGAAAGAGGAGATGCATAGATGGCGGTCGAATCCGCCTAACGCGCTTCAAGATGGATGACGCCGCTCCAGACCTCCGGCGCCGCCATATTTGGCCATGACTGGTTCTACTTACGGAAATAGACAATCTGCTGACTGTCGGACTGCCATTTACGGAGACCAGAGTTGGGGCTGCTTTTGGTCGTGATGGATTCTGGTGGATCGGATTGGATTGGAAGTAGAGCACTCATCACGACATGACGACATGTAACGCGGAACGAAACGAAACGATATGATCCGAAACGAATTCGGATTGTGCAAACACTACCTTCTACTTGCATACCTACTGTTTCTGTACATATTATCGAGACAAAGCTCCCCTCTTTGGCTGTACACCGACCTCTAATCCCGGAATATACATGCATCAAACCCATCCCCCTCCCACTCACCTACTCACTCACTTCCCTACTCCCCTTTACTGACAAATAGCAGCTTACCTCACTCAAGCCCCTCCACCAATGCCAACCCATCTCCCTTTTCATCTCACGTCACACCACGTGCGCAAAACACCCATCATCTCACGGCCTCGACCTCACACCACACCACGCCACGTTACGTTGCGTGCGTTCGTGTGCGTGCAAACATACATGCGTGCAGAGCCGATCAAACGCCCCCCTCGGCCCCATCGTGCCTCTGCGCTGAACCAACCTCATACCTGCGGCTGCGGGTGCGCACGTGGCGAGATGCTGGGGTAAGCAGCCCGTGCGAACGGTCTGTGCATGTGTGTGGATGAGCGTATCGGACAAGGCACATGGGGGCTGAGGTCGAGGAAGTGAGGGGCTTACGTTCGGGATGGAGATTTTAGTCAGGCTTTGGTGTCGTGTTGCTGGCGGTATAGTTTTCTATCGCTTGTTGGCACGCTCAGGGCTGAGATCTGGTCGTTGGACAGATGGAGTCTGCATATTTTTTGTTCGCTGCTGTGCGTAACGTAGACTAGGAGGTGAGGTGTGGAGAGACGACAGCTTCATGATATGGTACTACTTGTGTAAGACTACGAGACGGTAGTCGCTTATTCATTTTATAAGGTGGACTTGATGGACAATCAAGGAAGAAAATTCTGGTTGTATGCCATGTATATATATATAATTTAACCCATGTATGTACTTTAATTTGTATATAATCGATGGAATTGCACACATCCATTCACTCCTTTTACACCCAGAATGCAACGACGCCATCGATAACTTTCGAAAGCCCTGGTCACGAACACACGCCTGAAACTCCTAATAACCATGCCCGTTCCTATATACTCCACATAAAGCCTGAGAAGCGAAACCAAATGACAAAAAGAAAGATAAGTCTACGAACTCCCCAAAATCCTCCCGTACGCATCCTCCACCTCCCTCGCCACTTCCAACAGCGTCACAATCACAATCTGATGCGTTACGTTCGGCAACCGGTCCCGATGTAACCCAATCCACTCCAACGGCGGCGTCGCCTCGCCCATATCTCTCAGCTGCGGCGTCTCAATGAGCGGCGGCTCTAGGGGCGTGTACTCGTACTTTGACTGTGGGACATTGACAACCGCTGTGATCTTTTCCTGGCCGCCTGCTTCAGACTTTGCGCGCTGTCTTGTTGTAGTCTGCTTCCCGTCGTCTTCCGCTTCTTGCGCAGGATCAGGCAGCGTCTGCGACGTGCTGATCTTGATGTTAGATTCTGGCAGGGGTTTGCCGAGGCGGGACGCGAGGGTGCGAGAATGGTTAGACCACATGGTGCGGATGTATGAGATGCGCGAGTAGTTCCAGCCGACGTCGACTTTGCCTTCGAGAGACGAGCGGAAGAGATAGTCGATGTGATTGCTCCTAGGGACTTGCCATGTATGCATGGTGGCCACGACTTTGGGCACGCGCAGGATAGTGCCGCCACGAGCGGAACTGGCGCTTGCCGCAACGTCTGAGACGGTGAGGTCGGTGATGGGGATAGTCTTCTTGGGAGACGGGACAGATGAAAGAGCAACACTGAGCTGTCCCAGCGTCATGCCCAATGTGGAGTGAATCTTCTCATTGTCGAGGGCAACGGCGAAGCGTGCTTGCATGTCGCCGGCAGACAGGAGAAGAATCTGGGGGTCGACGAATGTGGACGGGAAGACACCAAACCTGATCGAGCGAAGTGTAACAACGACATCTGTGTGCAGCGAGATAGGGGCTTTGATAACGGTGTCGTCCTTCGGTGTGATCATGCTTTGCGACGGTGAACGTCCAAACGATGTTGTGACTGAAGACTTTCGGCGTAGGAATTTCTCGATATCTTGCAAAGATTGTCTGTATGCTTGCTGGTTCTCTTGCACAAGACGCTCGATGGCTTGATACAATGCGAGCCCTTGCGCTGCACTCGTAGCATGACAGAACACATGTACTTGATCGCCGTCGAGGATGGCGACAAGACGATCCTGCGCGTGCAGACCCTCCTGCCGAACATTGTACATCAGGAACCCAAAGTTTTCGATGTCTGCCATGAGGAAAGATTGATAGTCGAACCCAGATTTGACCCGTAGCTGCTGGAAGGCGATCGAGGCTTGGATAAGAGGTGTTCGACGAGTACCCCGTGCTTGATCTGGCCAGCTGATGGACGTTCGTACTTTGATACCATTGAGCTCCACGAAGCCACTGGTGCGACCCGTGCTTTCCACGCCAATCCGCTCAACTCCGATGCACAAATTTTGCTCCCAGTTTGTACTCTTTTTAGAAGAAGCCCACATGTTGTTGATATGAAGCGAAGATTTGCCAATGGCTTGTCCCAAATCCAAGTCCACTTTAATATCGGCGATTGCGATATTGGCGTTCCAAGGGAACGCCGTCGCCGCAGTTACTTGCTCATAGCGTTGTATGAGGTAGTCTTGTGGCTCTGCCTCCGTGGTCTCCGTAGAAGGCTTGGATGATTGTCGAATCTCTGGAGGATACCAGATCTCACGGAACAGCAAGAAGTCCTGCAGCTGACGAGCGTTGACCTGCATGGTGGTCGGATTGATCTTGAGGATGGTCGAGATGCCACTTGTGCCGCTCAGGTGCTTACTGTTCATCAACGAGAGAACAATAGACTCTACGTCCAGACTGAAAGTTGATTCCCGTGAGTACACATGCTGTACCGTGACCTGTAACTTCTCAAAAGCGGCAGAAGCTGCGAAGAAGTGCCCATGTTCCTGAGATTTGACACTATTAGCCGTAACATAGATATCCTCCAACTTCGCGATCGCCGTAACACGCGCGATTGGCTGGCAGCTGAGACTAAATTCCTGTTTGCAGATTCGTAGACCGAGGTTGAGGCTTGTCCGACCCAGGAGAGCCTCCGGATCTGCTGAGATTATGTTGTTGTCTCCTTCGGCGGCCTTTACGACAGGTTTCGTCTCAGATGTTAACTGTTCTGGTGATGCTGGCGACCTGGATTCATCCTTCTCACGCACCACGGCTTTGATACTTTCCGAGATATCGATTATGATAGGCACCACGGTTGGCAGCAGAGTGTTGCTGGATCCATCCACACGGACTTCGGCGTTCAGTGATGGATCGCGTCCATCGTCCTGGTATTCTACTCGAATGGCAACGCCGGGTGCTCGCATAGCTAGACTGCTGGCAGAACCATCACCAACAAACTGGCTATATCTGCCCTTTTGCTGCGCTCGGCTCGAAGAATTCTGCGCTGACGAGCTACCTGCTCCATTGATATGCACAACAGCTCCAGCGAAATTGGCGTCAACCGTCGCAGAAGCAAATCGTTTGTTTCCAAATGGGTTTTTCCGCTTAGCCCCAGTTGTGGTGGGAGTCATGCTCCAATTCGCTGATGCCCTGCGGAATTTCTGGCCTGCCAGGGCAATCGACCGTTCGATGACATTCGCTGGAATGAGGAAATGTGAATCCAATTGGAGATCCAGCGATTTGCCAGCAGCATGGAATGCAACCTTGCGGGTGTCTTTGGTTGACGCATAAGCTACATTGAATACTACCATTGGCAGAAGGGCCGAGTTCAGAGAGCGCTTCTTCTTACTTGCGGAAACTGGAACCATTTGTAATTGCATGTTCTCGATCACGAGACGGGCTGCGTCGTCTCGATGTGTCGACAGACCAATCTTTTGGAAAGACAGGACAAGGTCTTCATTCTCGTTTCGAGCGATGGGAGTAACCGAAGAACCCACAATCCAGCTGATCTGTAAATCGAGGAGCTCAAGAGAGTAGGTAGATGTGAAGAGTGCACCAGAGCTAACACTTTCAGCGTCTTTGTCGGCATCACTTGCTCCACTTTTGCCACGTCCGTGAGATATCCTACTTTTCGTGTGCCGGAGACGTTTGAGGTATTTCTTCTCCTTGGATAGATCCAGGTCTTTGATTTTGTCTTGAAGATGGTTCACGACATCGACGACGGCCGAAGCGGTGTCTGCGAAAATGTTCACTTCCAGACCTGTACTATGGAGACGGAATAGTCTGCGAGGTGGCGAAGATTCTTCCTCGGTAGTAGCCTGAAAAACTCCTCCAAATGTGAGATTCCCACTTCGGCGCACGGAGTCGGCGTCTGTCAACACTAAGCTCACGCTGACCTCGTTCACCAACACAGTAGCCTCTGGGTACAGCTTGATCTTCTCGTTTGCATCCATGTTCGTTGCCTTCAGCTGAACTGACGATAGACGCAACGTAAGGTTAGCATTTGGCGAGCCAGGACTTTGGCCAGGCGCCATTGCCGTGATATGCACGCCCGAAAGGGTCATTTGGACGCCGAATAATATTTCGCGCGAAGGACTTGGAGTTTTCAGTGCGGGTGACTCCATGTTTGCAGGGAAAACTTCTTCAATGTGCGTTTTCAGGATCTTGACATCGTCTTGGACTGCCTGTGCCATATGTGAGAACTCTGGCTTGTTGATCGTGCTGATAAGTGTTTGCAGCTCAGCGGCCTGGAGCTGAATAGTCTCGATGATACCGGAAGCGAGTATTCTGGTATTGTTCTCTGTTTGTGTGACCGCCAAGCGCCCATTCACAGGTGGCAACCTCAGCGTGCTTATTACATTCGAGCCGTCAGAAGAGGTGCTGTACATCCTATGAAAGCTAGCTTCGAGGTCATAGTCGATCTGCAAGGTGACATTTTTTCCGAGCGCAGGCACAACAGCAATGCGTCCCGATGATCCCGAAATGGACCAGCCGAGTGGTTGAAGCAGAGAGAGCTCGATACGGTAGGCATCCATGAACAGAGCTAACGTCACGTTTGGCAGCTGTGCTGAACTATCCACGGGTGTCGAAGCTGCACTGGTTACACTGGTCATGTTCCGTATAGCTTCGGCTTGTCGAACAAAGTAGGCTACCTCGTCCTTCAGCACAGCATCGGCGACCTCGATGAATCCAAGAATATCCTCGTCAACTTTGACGTTGATCATACGACTCGCAGCTGCAGCCTTGATTTCCTTGGGGGTGGTACTGCCATTGCCATGTTCGAGTAAGGCGAAATACACGCTTGGTTTCTCGAATTGTGTCTTGGCCAGTGAACGACCTCGGCATGATAGCTCACTGACAGCGACCTCCATGTGAAGATGAGCACTCAGAATGTCTCCATCTTCGGAAGCACTTCGATCGTTGTCAACAAACGCGAACCTTGTGCGGCGACCAGTGGTGATGCTCCGTAGGTTGATTGTGTCGAGAACGATTTGCACCTTTTCTGTCACATATACGACTTGTATATCATGATCGGCGTTACTGAATATGCTCGATGCATGCTGTGATGACCCAGCAGGCGCGGTTTTATGGACACTCAAATTCTCGTTTTCGAATAGCTGCAATAGCACTTCGGCGAGCTCGCAGATCTCCCATTGAACGTGCACAATAGCATCTCGCGAACTGGCTTGAATTGTAGTCGTCTTTTTAGGAGTGTCCCTGTCTAGCAACATGAGACCAGAGGGTTGCGCGGGAGGCAGTAACGCTACGTTGATGACCAGGTAGTGTAGCGCTACCTCACTTTGGCGTGGGCCGGGATCGACAATTAGTTTGATCTCAGCGGATTTGAGGTCGAGCTGCAGAGGGGCAGATTCTGGTGTTGGTAGACTGTCTGCGAGATGATCAAACAGCGCTTTCATCGCCAAACTCTTTTTCACATGAGCGAGATCCCAGGTACGCCATTGATCCCACATGATGATCATCTTCTCTTCCGCATCTCCTGGGCAATCGACCTCTTCCTGTGCGCAATTTTCCACAAGCTGGTCTCTGTCGTCTGGAGCAAGACACTGCCATGTATATCGGAAGCGAGATATGATCTTCCACGAATCGTGGCTACGCAAATGGTCTCTTGTTGCGCGAAGTGCATACGATGCCTTAATGAGGAACGCAGGATCGGGGTAGTGGTCCTGAACGCTCGTCAAGTACCAGGCCAGATAGCGAAGTCGGTGCTTTTGTCTCTGAGAGGCCTGTGTAAATCGGAGAACCAGCTCGTCCGCAAGAAGAGTCGTTCGGTGGATCAGCGAAGCCAAGTAATCGACCTTTTTACTGGCCGCTGCAGTCTCGAATGATCGAAAAGAGACGTTGAGTGATGTGACTTTGTTCTGTAGCACCCATACCAGGACGTCACTAATCTCAGCTTGGATGGCTACATCCTGACTCGACACTTGTGACGTGCGTTCAGTCACAGAAACCCCTAAAGAGCCAAGAGTCGTATGCAAAGCAAGTGAGTTTTCTCCGGCACGTTCGCCGGGATGCTTCTTGATACGTGCTGAGGCTTTCCAGTTGTTCAGAATGACGTCGTATTGATCTTTGCCGCCCATTGAATGATGGTCGAATCCGTGTTGGAACCGTAGGTGCGTATAGGGTATGCGAACATTGAACTCAAGAGAACTGCCTTTGCCTTCTAGTCGGTTTCTGTTCTCGAGAATCTTGGTCATGACGCTGACCTGAAAATCATCCAATAAATCTTCTGGGTGCTGAGGCTGTAAAAGTTCAATGAGGTCCGCAACACAATGGACGAAATTCGGTGTACAAAACACACGGATGCCTGGCTCTGCGTTGATCAAAAGGCTCGTGTGTGTAAAATTTTCGTCCAAGTGCTTAGTAGAGACATCATTGAACACGATGCCCTCGGAGTCGATCTCTTCCTGTTGAGAAGGCATTGCTGGGAAGGTGGGTACTTCAGACATATCAAGCTCAATCGCGCTCAGAGGGAAGTATGGTGCGGCCAGGGAGCTAGACAACGCTACAGAGGAAGGCGCGAGGTTGCTTCGCCCATAGTCTGCTTCTGTAAGGCGGGGTTCTTGACGATTGCTACTGTTAGCACGCTGAAAAAAATCCTGAATGACTGCACGACTTGTACTGGAGGCTTCGGTCCGGGCGTGTGCTCCGTGTCTCATGCTTGATCTTATACTGCTCGTCAAGGAAGAGCTGGACACGCTCCGAGTGGTCGTACGATGGAGTCGTTGGCCAATCGAACCAAGTGACGATAGTCGCGATGATACTATCGAGTTGCTTGGACTGTTTTGAGGTTGACGCAAGAAGATTGGATGGGGAATATCTGGAAATTGCATAGCAGGAGCTCGTGTGTCTTCGCGGCCACTCGAAGCTGGCTGAACAGAGGAGGCCATGTCCTCCATCACCATATATTTGGTGCGACCGGTGCGTTGATCGTGATGGTGCATGTGAGCCTGCTGTTTGTTTCGCTCTCCAGAGAAGTCCAACTTGCGCGTGAGCATGTTAAGTGACAAAGTTGTCTGTAGCAAAGCATGTGTTTCAATCATCTGTGCATCTCCAGTGCGGGTCTTGTGCCGCGACGCAGATCTTGCGTCCACCGCAGCGATGGTCAGATCTGGAATTTTCGCAGTGAGACGCTGCGAGAAAGTTTGCCCTGCAAGATCGTTGAAGTCGAGGGTAATTGCATCAGTCTTTACGAGCAGGGCCTCTTTGCCGACATGCATCCAGACATGAACGTCATGAGTCCGCAGTCTGAGAAAGGTAGCATCATGTATTATCTCAATGTCGGTCATGGGGACTGAGTTCTCGTCATCGTCGAACGTGAATGCGAACGCACGAGCTGCACCTGCGGCAGTTTCAATGAACTCCGAAGTACACTCTCCAGAAATTCGTCCAACATCAAAGTCCCAATTACAAACATACGTTGGCTCGGTTGGTGGTAGGCCGAACAGTCGATGACCGAAGATGACGGTCGAGTCGAGGAAAAGCTCAGTGCGGCCGCTGGTGAACTCCCTGGACAGTTCCGGATCCGGAGCTGAACCTCCTAGCGCAACACTTATTGGACTGAAGTTGACCATGAGGTCCATATAGTAATTGGTGAACCTGAGATCTGCTGATGCATAAGGTAGATCAGCACGAATGCTGCGCTCGGCTGTGTACAGATTTGCAGGTATCAAAACGCTAACTTCATCTGCTGAGACGCAAAGAATCACGTCGAGGTCATTTGAGAGCTTCGTATGTGGAACATCGGGTCCCATACCATCCACTGCAAAAGATACACTGGGAATGCCCTGAAACTCTTCAAGCGTCTTGAAATGCAAGTCGTCTCCAAAATAATTGTCCTTGATCTTCATGAAATGATGTACCAGCCATCCATACAACTCTAAATTCAGACGATGGCCTTGAATATCCATGTAAAGTCGGTCGGTGTTCATTGTCGAGGTCTCGGTCATGAACGTATGGCTACCTTTCAAGGTCAGGCCGCCCAGTTGCGCCACGTTGGATGACTTTACAAAAGTCTTCAAGGTGTTTTTCGGCGGCATGAGGACTTCAAGTGCCATTTGGTGACCTGATACATCGAATTCGATCTCGTTCTGAAGCGGTCGAAACTTGTCTAGTGGTATCACCACGTCCCCTTGCAAGTGCTGGCCGGCTAAGATCACAAAATTGTTGTCCTCGAGATCAGCTGGGTTGTTGACGATATTGGAGTCGTTCGTGTTGAGGTATAGCTTGAAGTTGGTAAAGTCGACGTTCAGACGATATTTGAAGGGTACAAACAAGAAATAATCGGGCGGTGGCCCGGCGCCCCAGTCCGCAACCAGATCTGTCAGGAGAAACAGGTGATCTCGGAGGATAAATAACTCGAGGTCTCGGCACTTGATGTTGAACATCCAGGTTCGCAATGTATTCCAGGCGACAGGGGCAGAAAGATCACAGTTGAGAGCGATGGAGCCTGAGCGCCACAACAGACCGTGGTTCACACTGGAGGATATTTCGGTACTGCCAATGTCCACATCCAACTTGTTCTGGAAACCTTTCAGTGAGGCATACATATCCATAACATAGTTGACAGACGAGTTTCCAGCGACCTTTACGTCGATCCATGCGAACGGGCGCACATTTTGTGCAGCTGTGTTATCACGCTGTTTTCCTCGTCTTCGCCGTGCTTTTTGCCTTCCCTTGTTCTTATCGACACCTGCTTTGTCGTGTGCCGCCAGTGTATGAGCTTTGCCTTTCCACCTCCAGTCTTTTGATGATTCACGAATTGGTATACGGAGCACCGTATCTTCCTCAATGCTCAAGAAGAGCTTGAAAACGGTGAGAGCACGGGATTCGCCTGTCTTGAGTGATGGTGCGACGTCTGCGTCAACATGAGAACCAGGGAAGAAAAAGGACTGAAAGATGCCACGATGTCGGTCTGCCCAAGGACCGTAGTTGATAGTACCTCCGTAGACCTGAATATCAGCGCCGTACTCCGGCGGAATTGCACCATTTATGTCATCAGGTCGAGCTGGGTCAATGTGTCTGCTGTTGTCCGCGGTGCTCAATACTGGTCCACACACATCCCAATAGAAGGAAACGTTCACACAAGGAACATCTGCAATCAATGAAGTCTTTGCATATTCAACTCCGTCCCATTCTCCATGACCATCGTTGACACTGTCGTCGAGATAGCGTGCCAACCCTTTCCAGCGCTCTTGGCCGGGGAAATGCCATTGAGGCACGAATGCGCCATGGTTTTTGCCTATCCCTGATTTCGTGTGGGTATGCACAGAGTCTGATGATTTTGTGAAAAGTCCCGAGAGACTTGGCAGAGAATTTATCCATCGCTGGCGACGTGTGCGACTTTTATCCTTGCCTCGATGGCCTTCCAGAGAATCATGATCCACGTTGTCTTTCAAGTGGGCAGCTGCATCAAGCTGGCTTATTTTATAGTCGGGATTCGGCTTCATGTGCACAATAGGGTGCATGACCTGAAAATTGAACAATTGCTGGTAGACATCCAGAGGCCCACTAGGCCCTGCATCAAGGGTCCCGCTTGCCTTCTCGAATTGTGCAGTAATGACAGCCGGTGTGTTTTCGTTGCCGACCACAATGGCACCCTTGTTGACGTCGACGTGAATAGGAAGCAGTCTTAAAAAAGCGGGCAGCTCAGGCAGCTTTGATTTCGAGTCCGTGGAGCGGTCGGTGTCTGCTCGAGTAACGTCGTTGTTGTCCTCGGTATGAACTTTTTTGGGCTTGCTATGGCGATGCTTGTCATCCTTGGGCGAAGTATCCGAATCTGCAATAGAATCATCACAGCTCGTCTCCTTCGCTTTACCACTGCCATTTTTGCGTTTCACTGCTTCTACAATGCCATCATACGCCGGACTACGGTTGTACATGAAAGCCTCGACGCCGGAGACCTTGACAGAGATGCGACACGGGAGCTGCTTTGGAGTCTGTTTGCCTCCTTTCTCGGCATTGTCCACATTTCTGCTACCGCTCCTTGAGCGAGTGGTAGGCGTGCTAGGCCTTCGACTGTCTGCATCTCCCGGGGCTTCGTGGTCGGCGTAGACGCCGGCTTCTCTTACTCTGCGCAACCAGTAGTTCCAGGTTATGTGGCCACCGTGTACCAAGATAGTCTCATTGTGGCCGTGATAGCGTATGTCTTTGAAGAAGATGCGGCCGCCGAGCAGTGAGACTTGTAGCGAGGTGATGTCGATGTAGGCGTGGAAGGTGCGCCAAGTGTATGCGCGTATCCCATACGATATCAGAGTTGCGAAAAGGCGATTGAAGTAGAAGAGAAAGAAGATGGTGAGGATGCCGCATATGAGCAGCTCAACCAGGAACACCCTATCCACATTAGCAGATGTAGTTGATGGCCTGGTCAGATCCGGCGTACCAGTTGAAGCCGTCGCGCGGGTCCAGCGGCTCCGGAACTATGGATTGTGCCATGTTTACAGCGCGAGGTGTCGGCGTGCTTGTTGTTCATGGTGATGCTGCGAGGAAGGTTCGCATTGCTGACGAGGCAGGAGAGGGCGTAGATTTCGGAGGCAGGAACGATCTTGAGTCCAGTCACGTGGCTCTATGTTGAATTGATCCCGAGGTTGTGATGTGGACATGGAGTTGATCATGGGCACCAATTGAGCGCGAGGCTGTCAACGGCTCTCAAGCTCGTGCGTCAGGGTTCGCGATGCGGAGGATGCGCGTCATGCGGCTAAGGAAGCTTGGGCGTCCACCCGCCTTCAAGCATCTCGACCACCACCGCAGTCCAAGCACAAGACCACGAGCAGGTCGCCATAGCAAGCACGGCAGAATGACTGCCACGCGCTGTTGACACCACTACTCACTTTGATACCGCTGCCCGACATTTGCGCAGCCCAAGTCACCAGAACTCCTGCAACCACTCGTCATGGCTGTAGGCAACCTCGAACCAGAGCTTCGGCTTACAGACCTCTCAGGAGGCACAGGTGCACGATTTGCGCGCGCCATCATCATCGTGGCCGGTGCCTGTGCTCTCGTGGCCAGTCTCATCACCTTTGTGTGCGTAGTCTGAAGTCGTTTCCATCTTCTGTTTACTGACGTAGTGCAGCGCCGTATGGCTCCAGACGTACGAAGCCACTTTGCTCACTTTCCATGACACGCACTAAAGGTATATAGCAAAAACTACAGGAAGCCAGTGCTACAGCGATATGTCGTCCGGATTCTGCTCATGTACGTACCCGGGTCCATCACAAGACTGTCACTCACGCCTATAGGGTGCCTATTTACTCTGGAGCGTCATGGGCAAGTCTGGTTTCTATCACAGCGGCGTCCTATGTCGACCCCTTGCGAGACGTCTATGAAGTATACATCTCCAGTCCCACAGCTAGAGGCCCCTCGCTGACCAAGACAGGCCTTCACCATCTACACGTTCTTGCAGCTCCTGGTCAATTTCATTGGCGGCGAGCGAGCCCTCATCATCCTCATGACCGGCCGAGCACCCGTTGCGCATCCGTGGCCAATGAATCTCGTCTGTGACAAGATCGATATATCAGACCCACATACCTTCCTCGCCGTGAAACGCGGTATTTTGCAGTACGCATGGGTGAAGCCGCTTCTTTCTGTGGCTACTATCATCATGAAGGCCACTGGTACATATCAAGAGGGATACATTGGCTGGACTTCGGGCTACTTTTGGAGCGGTATCATCTACAACGTCAGCATTACAGTCAGTTTGTACGCGTTGGCCATGTTCTGGGTCTGCATGTCACAAGATCTGCAGCCATTTCGACCCATGCCGAAATTCCTGTGCATCAAAGGCATCATCTTTGCCTCGTATTGGCAAGGCTTTTTCTTGTCTATCCTCGTCTGGCTCGGAGCCATACCGGATGATGTTCCTGGCTATAACCCCGACAACCTTGCCGCCGCTATCCAAGACGCACTCATCTGCTTCGAGATGCCTCTATTTGCGCTCGCACACTGGTATGCTTTCTCTTGGCACGACTACGCGGATGATACAATCTCTGCCGCGCGCCTGCCCGTCAAGTATGCTTTGAGGGATTCCTTTGGCCCGCTCGATCTTATCCAGGACACCAAAGAGGTCTTCGCTGGAAAGCACTACGAGTACCGATACTTTGATGCACGCGACAATGTTCTTGCTCACGAAGGGTCAGCGTCCCGTGCTGCACGCATGGCTGAAGGAATGAGATATGAACGAGGTGGCAAGGGCAAATACTGGATTCCCAAGCCAGGCCAGTCAGAACATGAGCCTCTCCTGTCCAAAGTCACATCAAGCAGGGCCCGAGCTATGAGTCCTGGACCTCACCGAGCCCTCTCAGGAACTGGCAGCAAATATGGTACAGATGATGAAATTGAGGATCCAACCTTGAATCCTGAGGACGAGCGCCTGTTCGAGAATGCGCGCGGGCTGGAGTTTGGTGACTGGAACTATCCAGTCATCGAGGCTCACCGAGCATCACGGGAAGATCGCCTCTATGGCGAGCCACCAGTAATTACGGCTGCCACTAATCGCAACCTGCTCCAGCCAACGGCTGAGCACAGGAAAAGACGAAAGAGTCAGATCAAACAACTCCAAGCAGCTACTGACAAGGGCAAACAACGTAGCGACAGTAGCGCTGGAGAGTCATCCAAGTCGAAGACGCGCGTGCCAGTTGTCGGCAAGCTACTGCGTAAAAACACCTCATCGTCGAGCTCCGCGAAGTCTGACAAGAGTCAATTGGTAGATCTGGTTGTTGAAGACCACGATGCAGAAGAGGTGGAGCGTGTCCGCGCACGGAAAGAGGGTGGTGCGGCTTGGAACGAGGAGCCAGCAAAGCACTTTGTTCGCACATATCCTTCGGCAGGAGCTGAAGAGGAAGTGCGGGAAGGCTTCGCACCTGACGTGCCAGAGGTGCACAATCCTGAAAGTGTCCATAACCTCGACTATCCGTTCACTGTAGAAGAGGCAAGCGAAGAGGAGCTGAAGAAGAAAGGCATCAAGCCACCGATCAACGAAGAAGCCGAGAGATGGGAAACGCGCAATTTCGACGATGAATCTGACCACGACAATGGTGATCGCCCGAGTCCGCAGTATAGCAGTTTCAGAGAAGAGCGAAACATCTGGAACGACGATGATCGGTGATGAAGGTTGCGCTGGTCCCTGTTCTTGCATTTTCCTGGCCTGTCAAATTGTTCTATACCCGACTATGTTGCGCACAATGAGGTTGTTTTACCTTCTCACGCATAAAGGGAACATGCCCATTTACATTTCGGCCAATAACGCTGTATCGATGATGGCCATCGGCATGAAATGTTCGGTCATGCTTCCTTTTACCTGTAGATCTGTACTTGTTCACGTATATAGTTCCTCTCAGCGCATGAACACCTTTTATCCTTAAGGCATTACAACCAGGCAAACATATTATGGTCGTCTAAATTTGTGGCATGTCAAAACCTCGAGCAGTGTATCTTGAGCGGACTTCTCCCGGTGCCTGAGCGCATGAATGCTGTCAACATGGTTAGTGTCGTGTCCAATCAACCCAAAGCAACCATTGTGTTTGATCACAACTGTCCAATGCGGTAAGGCTCCATGAACTCGTTGAGCGGCATCCAGACTTGGAGACCCCACTGCGGCTGCTAAAGAACTTCCACCTTCTTCCCGAGCTGCGTGCGTTGGCACCAGCAACGCGTAGTCCGAGGTAGAAGCCTTTTCGCAAAGTAGGATTCGAGCGGTCTGGTTGGCTGTTCGGGGTTGACTGCATGTTTCATGATTCGCAGACTACGCCAATGAGGACAGTGCTTTCTGCCAAGTCTGTGGAATCTGGCAGTGGTTGGTCGAGAATTTTGTGTGGAAATGCTGCAACGCAGAAGCACCAGAACTCCGGCAGCATCGGTGCTCCAGACGGCATCTGCACACGAGCTCAGCCTGCCATCGAGAAGCTGGAGCCATGTCGGCGTCATCATGTTTGCGGCACGACTTTGCACATCCTTCTCTAACTCGAGGGTCGTTTCATGGTCAGTTTCGATCTTTAGAATAGATGTTGGTTGTCCAGGCATCCCCGTGCTCGTGCGCCCCGGAAAGTCCGTTACCCACCACACGCGACTCTACGCCGCGCAACCTCCTACGCCGACAAGGCGAACTTGAGCGCGAGACGTGAGCAAGAGCATGATGATCCCAGAAACGCCACGCCAGACGGCGCAAACCGATGCAGCTACCAGTTTCAAGCCCGAAGCGCTATTGCCTCCTGAGTGGTCCATGGCCACCAGCGGCTACAAAGCCCTGTGGCCAATCGCACGCCAACCACAGACATTAGCAAGCAATGCCCGCAAGCCATGAGCCAGACTTTCTCCACAGGTTGACGAGCACTATGGTAGGGAAGGCATGCCATTGGGCGCGTACGTTGGCGCATCAGAATGCTCATCTATAACACCTGTGTCTGTCGTCCTGTGAGGCCAGTCTGGTCTGCGGTTCCTGACGGCCGTAACTGCGGGCTTTCATGCACCGAAGCGAACGCTGGGGGAACAGCTCATCAGGACTTATCTAACCGTAACAATCGAGCCTGCATATTCCTGTTGCGCTCTTCTTTCATCTTGCGTGGTTCGCCTCCTTCCTACCACTTTCTTCTCTCTTCTTTGCGTTCACGCGGTCAGCCTTAGGGCATCACACTCCCTTGCAGTTTCGTTCGATCGTTCTTCGTTTTGATATGGATTACTAGCTGCCTGGACGCAGTTACAAAAAACACCATGGACTTTGGAAGTCTGCAGAAGAAAGAGAGGGATGGCTGGCTGGCTATGAGGCTTGGGTGCTGTGCATCGACCAAGGAGGTTGACGATGGGAGCTTCGCGCTCAAGGCAGATGGTATGTCCTGCATCCTCTACTCTCTTCTCAAAGCATCACGACCCTCTTCACGCGTATCTGTTTCTTTCGTCACTGTTGATATTTCTCTTCGACGCACCTTCCAATTCACGCCTCTTGTCCCAATGCATTATGTAGGCTATATCGCCTCGCTTATGCTCTCCTTAATCTGGTTAATCACCTCTACACGCAATCAATATACCACTCCCAGCATCCACTGTACCGGAAACGCATATCGTTATCAGCCGCAATGCGAATACTAACATTGGCCAGGAGGCTCTTCAAAGCAAGTCGTATACGACCAACCACAGGCTGTCCCGCAGCCCCGCGCCGAGCCTTTCCATCACCCTCGTCCTTCGACCAGCCAGTCTATGAGCCGTCATGTCTCTCAATGGGTGAACACCAGTCGCGATATTGCGACTCGTGCTTCATCACGTGCCAGCTTTTCTACCCTTACACGACCTCGTCGATCCCACTCTGTTCACAAAGTGCGACCCAGCATCTCGCACCCAACAAACTTTCAGCACTTCGACAATGGCCTCAGCTTCGACGGTATTCAGTCGATGATTGACGAAGCACCTATGCCAGTTCGCCGTAATCGAAGCTTCCGTCGACTTGAGCTGTCCATCTACCTACCCAATGGCTGCGGACGCCTTTCGCCGCTGCCAGACTTTGATGATGAGGAGATCTGGAGTGCGAACACGGCCAACTTGGAGAAGCCAGCACAAGCCCTGGTCCGCGTGAGAGATTCGCGCACCAGCTCGTTGTCCTCCAACCCTTCGAACTCTGACTATCTCATGCAACGCAAGCCTGTCGCCTCTTCTTCAACTTCAATCTCCCATTCCAGGCGCTCAAGTGTACAGAGCCAGAAGAGCACCGCAACGGAACGTCGTCTCTCTGGCACCACTATGGCAACAATGCAAACCCCGACGCTCTCTGTGTGGATGGAAGAACCAACCAGCTCTGCTGCCTCCATTGTCGAGAAACCTACAATTCGCCGCTCCAACACTTCAGGAGCCCTCTCTCCTGCTCGTGTTCTTTCCCGTCTACCTTCTCCCTCTCGTGGCCGATCCAACACGGCACCATCCCGTCCTGGTTCTCTCCGTCGCACGAAGACAGACGTCGATGAAGCTATCCGCGAACTCAACACCATTGTCGAGGAGCGTCGCGCGTCCGCATACCGTTCGCAGACCCACTCTCCCGAAGCCTGCCACCGCCCACCCCCCTCGCCATCTCACCACGTCCCCTACCTCGCTCCCTCAATGCGCATGCACGTGCGCTCCGAGACACTTTCCGATATAGGCTCCGCCTTCTCTGCGCCCATCAAAGTCGACAACAATCCCGCCTATCAAACACCCACCCCAACCCGTCGTCGAGCCACAAACCTCAGCCTCGCACCTCCATCCCGGAACAGCACGATGGCACTGTGTTCCAACCCCATCACGCCTCCCGCGCCACATACGCCCACCAAATCCATGACGCGCCTCACAACATGGCTCAAGCGCTCCATGTCCTCTACAACCACGACCCCCACCTCCCCAACTTCTTCCTCCACCCCATTCTACCAGTGCGAAAATACCGCCACAGCAAACACCACCCGCCCGTCCACCGCCACAACCTATCACGCCCGCCAGGACAGCCAAGAAAGCCAGACCGTCACGCTCTTCAGCTCGCGCTCCAGCATGTCCTCGCTCACCGTGTCGCCGCCGCGCAAGACGAAGCGCGTGCCCGCGCCGCTTGTGCTGTCCAAGGAGAAAGAGGTCATGATCGAGGGGCCGATGAGGAGTGGAAGGGAGTTGAAGCCGCCAGTGAGCCCGTGTGCGAATCTGCTCAGGGGCATGGAGATGGCGGCGAGAGACGTAGGCAAGGTTCGGGGCGCGATGATGCCGAGCCCGGGGGCGGTTGGGGTTGCTTTCTAGAGCGACGAAGGGGACGAGGTGTGGAGATTTGGCGGGAAGATTTTCTTGGGGGGATGTTTATTCGATTCGTGATGAGGTATCGGGCATATACCCTCCGCTTCTGCATGTCTCTTGTCTATAAGGGCTGCTGGGGCGGATGCTCTGGATACCTATATTTAGTGTACTTCTATTCTTCAATTGTATACCCTTGATTCGTTGCCGCGAATTGCAGAGGTTTGAGTGCTAGTGTTGTGTTGTAATAATTCAAAGATATGTTTCTCATTGAGATGGATGCTCAAGAGGGCTTGTGCCGATCTATACTGGAAAGAGAACGACATTCTCTTACTTGCAAGTGTCGAGATTGCTCTTGTTGCGACCAAAAATGACACTGATGACCAACGTCAACCATGGCAGGGAATACACGCCTAACAGATTACCAAGTGCTTTCTGTGTCCCATCTACATAGCCTCTGCCTTGGGCAACTACTTATATACAGCTCCACCCAAGCGAACCGTGATGCTTCAAACCTCTATGAAAAGTTCTAGCCGCAAGTTCCGAAATCTGGACGACAACCATAGCTGAGACGACAATAATCGTCTTGGCTGCCACACCATCCATAGTCACTGCAACAACGTCCAAAAGTCGATCCCAGACAAGTCATTCCACTGCCTTCTGCACCACAGCGCCCATTGGTTGACACATTCGTTGGCACAGCTGGTGCGGCCGAAGAAGAAGGGGATGGAGAAGGACTGGGCGTCGGCGTAGGCGTCGGCGTTGGAGTCAGAGTTGTTCTTGAAGACGAGGTAGGAATTGGAACTGGAGACGACGATGGTCTTGATGACGAGCTCGGTATTGGAACGGGAACAGAAGATGATCCGGGTAATGAGGCGCCGTTACATGTGCCAAAAGCACTACGACAGCCAGTATCACAGTAGAGGGCACCGCTGCCGCAGAAATACCACTCTGAGCAACAGTTGCCGAATGCAGAACCTCCGCAGGTTGTGGCATTGCCACATTGGCCGTTGGGAGAGATAATCAGGGTGCCTGATGGTAGTGGAGGTAGACCGGATGAACTCGTTGGAACAGGTCGCGAGCTTGATGGCGGCAATATAATGGAGCTTGAAGATGTTACTATGACTGAGCTGGAAGATGGCGAGGGGGTG
This sequence comes from Phaeosphaeria sp. MPI-PUGE-AT-0046c, assembly GCA_020747045.1. Classification (NCBI taxonomy): domain Eukaryota; kingdom Fungi; phylum Ascomycota; class Dothideomycetes; order Pleosporales; family Phaeosphaeriaceae; genus Phaeosphaeria; species Phaeosphaeria sp. MPI-PUGE-AT-0046c. The sequence goes on along the minus strand of JAGTJN010000017.1, from coordinate 1,029,475 downwards.
GGCGTTGGAGTAGGCGTCGGAGTAGGAGTAGGCGTGGGTGTAGGCGTAGGCGAGGGCTCTGGTGCTGCGTCACCGCATCGACCATATTGAGGTTGACAGCCCACAAGTATAGCGCAATGTCTGTTCAAGTCAGCATGTGTATGTGTTGGCGAATTCCGAGGGGACCGACTCAGCGTCATTTCCACAATAATCGAACGTGGAGCAACATTGGTTGTTTGGGCATCGTGCTCCACCACCGCTCTGTCCGCATCGCCCTTCTGTCTGTCGTGTATTGAAGTGGTGGAAAAACAGCGAGAATAGATTCGAGGTGGTAGCATTCCTGAGCACGAATGGATGTGAAAGCACGTTCCGTGGGTTTACTTCCAAGGCAGGTCGCAAGTATGTCTCAGCACCTTGTATGGTCTCCCTCGAGAGAGAAGCTGCCAGAGAGACTGAGGCTCCCACCAATCCGAAAGATAACCACTTCATGTCTGATCTTGTAAGGTCGATTGGAAGATAACAAAGAGACAAACCTGGGGACGTCCACGAGATATATGTCGGGAATGCACACAGCCTTTCGGAAGTAGCACATAACTACGCGTATTAGCAGACGCGGCTCATGAAGGATAATATCAAAGATAGGTAACCGAGCCTTGGGCCAAGTGCAAATGGAGACATGTCAGGTAAAAGCGACTTGGGGACCTGTGACTCGGTCCAATCACGACAAGTCTTCCAAGCCGATACAGTATATCCGTATACTAGAATTGATGGTTGTACAAAGGTCTAACGCCAGACCACGTTATTGCTAATATGGAATTAACGGCTTGGATGGTTTGTGGGGCTTCTGCGAGCCATGAGGATGTGGAGATGTTCACGAATGAAGCATTTGGTATACTGGTCTCATGCTGAAACTGTTTTCCGCGAGCTGGCTCTCTCTGATGCAAGCAGAGGTAGTCTATGTCCTAGTCAAGCATCTGATGCCGTGCATCTGAGCCTCGTGGAAACATGCAAGTTGCATTACCGATGACCAGGTGGGGCCACCAGGTCCGTCCTTGGCGTCAATTGCTCCAACGAGCATGCTGGAGGCATTCAAGCGGTACTTCACGAGACAAGAGAATTGGCGGTCTGCCCGCAATAACTGGATGTGGTTGTTCATGAAATTGTGCCGAGCCCAAGTTGACGCGATACGATACGATCTACGGCCGTGAAGACATGTTCTCCGCTTGCTGCCGGACCACACATGAATCGCCGTAAACTGGCTTCCATTCCTGACCGCAGGAGAAAAGATGTGACAGGAATCTACGAGGTGGTGAAGGCTGAGGTTGGTGAATGGTCATGGACAGGTTGGGCTAGCGGCATCCCATCGTCATGCCCCAGATTTCGGAAAGAGCTGATCCTGGTCGCCGACCGCGCAACCGCAACCTTGCGACACGCGCGACCGTAGACGACCGTTCCGCGAATTGACAATTGCGAGTCTCTCCTGAGCACATCGACCATCCGCTTTCTAGCGTTCTGCTTACTGCACAGGAGTACCAGCTACTTGTAGCTTGCTCAGACGTGTTGCACCTCTTCGATCGAAGCTCTACAGTTCTTGCACCGCATTCACCCTCGCCCTAGGCCTTCACAATCGAGCGAAAATCACACGTGATAGAAGCATAGGAAGGCCTAGTCGACGCAGTATCCTGCATATACCCTCAAGGATCTCGAAATATGGCCACCTGCACTGTTGTCACCGTCCACCCATCATAGCGAATGTGCCTCGACCGAGATCAGCGCTGTGAGAGGACGAAGACCAGTTACGTTTACGCGCCTTCAACAACCGCAGGTTCACCGTATACTCTTCCATACCAAGCCACCGCGCAGAGACGATTCGAAAGTTGAATACATTGGCAGGCAGGATGACCGAGTCGCACGTAAGGCGCCTTCGGATGGGGCTGCGTAATCCGTGGTCATGTTCGATATACACGCTAGCTACTACGGTGGTTGGGTTTGCGGCCGCCTTCCTCATGGTTCAGTCATTCCTGACCAAACAATTGGACATCAAGGGCTGCGAGATGTCTTACATGCGACCCATGTACTCCAAGTTCGATGACTTCGATACCGAGCACACGCGCTTTGCTAGCAAATACTCCCTGTACCTCTACCGTGAATATGGAATTGACGAAGAATTCACCGGCAAGGGCGTGCCCGTCCTTTTCATTCCGGGCAATGCAGGCAGCTATAAGCAAGTGCGGTCACTTGCCGCCGATGCCGCATACCATTACCACAATACCGTTCAGCACGAGAATGATCCAACGAAAGGGGTTAAAAGATCACTCGACTTCTTTTCCGTGGACTTCAACGAGGACTTTACTGCATTCCATGGACAGACATTACTAGATCAGGCTGAGTACCTCAATGATGCCATTCGGTTCATTCTATCTTTATATCACACCCCAGGTCGCTCCCAACGCGATTCTGATCTGCCAGACCCGACTTCAGTGATAATCGTAGGTCACTCCATGGGGGGAGTGGTGGCGCGTACCATGGTCACAATGCCCAACTATCAAGCAAATGCGATCAATACGATTATCACCATCGCTGCACCGCACGCTCGACCACCCATATCGTTTGATGGAGACATTATTCGAATTTACAAGGGAATCAACGAGTACTGGCGCGACGCGTATGCACAGCCAGGGGCTGTCGACAATCCACTCCAACAAGTAACCCTCGTCTCCATCGCCGGAGGTGGACTTGACAACATCATATCTTCCGACTACGCCAGCATCGCCTCCTTGGTACCGGAGACGCATGGTTTCAGCGTCTTCACCTCGTCAATTCCACATTGCTGGACCGGTGCAGATCATCTTGCCATCACCTGGTGTGACCAAGTGCGCAAGAGTATTGTCAGGGCATTATACGATGTTGTGGATGTTTCTCAGGCAACGCAGACAGTATCGCGTGCACATCGTATGCGTGGATTTAAGAAGTGGTTCTTGACAGGGCTGGAAGACATTGTTGAGAAAACCATGCCACAGAACGAGATGAAGACGCTTTTGACACTGCATGTGGATTCAGCCATTGTTCCCGAAGGCGAGAAATTGGTATTGAGAGGCCTGAAACAAAACCAAGGTCCGATCGCCCATCTTTTACCAGTACCGGTATCAGGAAATCCCCAGAGAAGATTCACATTTCTCACAAATGAGAAGCTGGACTTCCACAGCACACATGGCCAACTGGAAGTCCTCTTCTGCAGCGTTCTCCCGTTGCAATCTGCCCAGACCGACAATACGTTCTCAATAGCACTAGATCTCTCTGGCAATGACCCAGATGCGACCAGGCTGGCTTGCAAGGATGCAGCAGCAGACGTCATTATCTTACCAGAATCTCTCGCCGATTCTGACCTCCCTTTCCGTCCGGACCAAAGTCCATTCTCGTATTTACAGTACGAGCACAAAGATCTAGCACAACACCAGTTTGTAGCTGTGATCGAAAAGGGTGGTGAAGGCGGTACGGGATGGGTGGTTGCAGAATTTAGCAGCGCTGCAGAATCTTCGATAAAAATCGACATGAGTTTGCAGCGTCTTCTGTACACTGGAGTAACGTTGAGGCTGCCTGACGATCGACCTCTCACATCCGACATCAGCATACCGGCGTTGCACTCAAGTCTCCTGGCGTACAATCTACACATAAGCAAGCAGGTGTGTGATCGCAGAGAGCTTTTTGCGCCTCTCGTACGACAATACATCACCGATATGTATGAAAGCAAATTCTTCGTCAATGTCGAGCATGCCAAAGTCAACCTGCACGGCGTGTCACCATATCTACCACCTGCACTGCACTCGAAGCAGCCATCGAATGGTTTGTCACTGCAAATTTGGTCTGATCCTACTTGCGGGAGCAGCGTCAACGTTGAACTCACAGTAGATATTCTTGGCAGCATGGGCAAGCTGTGGATGCGCTACCGCATTGTCTTTGCGGCCTTTCCTCTTCTCGTTGTCGCATTGGTCCTGCGGCAGCAGTTCCGCACATACGACGCCACCGGGGTGTTTATAAGCTTTGCTCAAGGGCTCAATGAGTGTGTCTACTCCTCGATTCCTCTCGCCCTTACGGCTCTGACGTTCTTGTCGGTCAGCCTGGCAAGCGCGCAATACGGGTCAAACAAGCATCGGCCATCCGAGGAGACGCCCAACAACGCCACCTCGACCCTCGACAATGCAAACAATGAGCTACTGCTCGGATCAGATGATCCATTTTTCTGGTTCTTGGTCCCGCTCTTCGGTCTCATGTGCACAGCAATATGCGTCGCAACCAACTACATTGCTCTGCTTCTCACATATGTCTTTGCCTCGATATATGCCATGTTCAGATCCGCTCAGCTTCAAGACTCTGATGGCAGTAGAAATCCTGGGTTTCTCGCGGTCACGTCGCCAGGACGACGCGTTGTCACAACACTCATCTTGTTGTCGATTGTATCGAACGTCATACCATATCATTTCGCCTACGCTGTCTTATGCATCCTGCAGCTGACTACTTGTGTCCGCGCTTTTCGGTTGGCAGAAGAATCCAGCCTTGACGCCAATTACAACTTTTACAATTACGCCCACTCGATCTTCATTCTCATGCTCTGGATCCTCCCAATCAACTTGCCAGTATTGGTAGTGTGGGTACGCAATCTCGCCATCCAGTGGCTGACACCATTTTCCGCGCACCACAACATTTTGTCGATCACGCCCTTTATTTTACTCGTGGAGACGCTCAGTACAGGGCGAATGATCCCCAGAGTCGGCCCGGGGTTGGCGTTGTGCACCAACGTCTTCTTATTCGGCATCGGTGCCTACGCAGCAGTCTATGGCGTCACTTACGCCTATGTTCTGCACCACCTCGCCAACATACTCTGCGCCTGGTTGGTTACCATACACTTCGATGTATCAAGACTCACCACCACTGTTACGAGCGACATGGACCGACCTGGTATGATTGTTGGTGAGATGAAGAAACACCCTTGAATCGTGTAAGGTCTACCTACGCAGTCCTGGTCAGCCGGGCGGCATCACTTTCGCCATATTTCTCCTCTATCTTTCTTATTTGTTCATGTTGCATAGCGTGGGGCGAAGCATTCATCCAGCTTATACCTATTTGGTCGGCATTTTGGGCGCATGTCTTCTTTGCTCGTAGGGCATATTATAGCGTGGACTGTCTGTATAGTTCCTACCGCTTCGTGTATGCGAACAGCTCCGATCCCCAAATGTTACAGATAGTGGAGGGATCGAAGACCAGTGAAAGCGAGATGTTTCGATAAAAGCATGAAGAAAATATGAAAGCACACGGATTTCTGAGATCAGAATTATTACAAAAATGCCTTGTTCGATTCAATTCATGGGGGTGTGTCAATGACTTGCCATGTCTCAGCTTGACCCCACGCTTCTAATCAGGAAATTTTTCAAAACAGCATTGATCGCAGCTTAGTGTGCTGACATTATTCAAGCTTACTCATACTAGCACTAGACGCACTACAGATATACACCTCCCATCATCCTCTCAATCTCACTTCCTATCCCCTCAACGGCGCCCAATCCTTCTGCTGCTGCTCGCTCATAAACGGCCCCACATAAACGCCCTTGCCCAACTTGAAGCCCTTGCTTCTCAAAATCATGTACATGGAGTTCAAATGGAAATACGCATTCGGCACACCGAAGCTGTGCATGTAGTCCGCCAAACCGGTCATGGTCAACGTCTTGCCCGCGCTCTCAAAGGTCACGTCGACACTCTTGCCCGCTGCGTCGTTGAAGGCTTTGGCGTCGATGCTCTCGTACATGGCCTTGATTTGCTTGAAGAAGTCGACGACGGCAGACAGGTCGGAGAAGGAGGGGTCGAAGGCTGGCGAGGGGGCTGATGTCAGGCCGGTCTTGCGAAATGCTTCGGCGGGGAACTTTGTGCCGAGGATGGGTTGCACGCGGAAGGGGAGCATGTCGCCGAAGCTTGCGTCGAGGATTTCTTGTTCGCTTGGCAGTGTGTTTGCTTCGGCTTTGGAGATCTCATCTTTAGCGGTGGTGAGGATTGAGATGGCGCTGTCGCAGAGGTTGATGAGCGTGGGAACGACGGTGCCGTGGAAGGTGTAAGTCACTGGGTCCGACATTCTGATGAAAGCGAGGTTGCTTGATTTCTAGAAAAGAGAAGTATTTGGTGTGTTGGGTGTTTGTGCAAAGAGGCTGACGTTTGGTAAAAGAGATGGGATTAGGCGACAAGCCGGCTTTTGAAGTTACACTCGCACACACTAACTCACACTGCCCCACTAGAATACGGTAGTTGCTTGCTCCTAGACAAGATCGCCTGGCTCTCGTTCAAGCTCGATGCACCTGGAATCGTTCTTTCTGCTTCTATGGAGACGCTGGCTCGGCCCGATGGGTCACACCGCAATTCGATGCCTCGGCCTGCGCGGTTCTGTTCTGGAAAACGAGCCTCGAATGAGAGATTTGATTTGGTCTTCTTCGACGATGAGTGGTCAGGGAGTCAGAGAGGTATAGATACGAGATACCGAGTACGCAGTGGCGCTATACCACTATCACTTTGGTCGCCTGTCCAGACGCTCCCAGGCTGATTCGTCCAAATCATAACGTGTACCACAAAACCTACCGATGAGGGCAATGATAATATCTCAGGGTGCTCATGCGACTATTCAGCTTGATCGAAAACCTTGGCCCTCCCAATCTCTTTGCATGACGATGGTCAGCATCGCATCTGTTGAGCAGTAAGGCAGCCGTGCATAAGTAAATTTCGGTTTCCGAACCTAATGGACACGATGTAGACTAACATAATTGAGGGTAATATAGGCGTTTATAGCACGCTAGACATATCGTTTAGGAGGCGCATGTGCCTCCAGAAGAGGCCTGAGTAGAGAACTTCTGCGGGTGTTGAAACACGTAGGTAGAAGACTGTACATGAATGCATGTAGCCGTCGCTTGAGGACCTGGAAGAAGTGTTTTCGATTGTCAAACCAACATGGGAGCAAAGGCTGAGATTGAGAACTTCCCGGCGGTTGGCTCGGGGCCAATCAGCCTAACAAAGACGGAAAGGATGTATGATGCAGCCAAGAAGGGACTGATGTGAGGTTGTAAGATCTGGATCCGGCTTTCGTAATCTGGTCGGAGGATGCGATGCCTAGAGCGATTTGGGCATCGCAAGCTAGCCTGCATTCATGCAGCACCTGAGCTGGAACAATTGTCAAAAATATGTGTCACATGTCTCGTCAGTCCCCCGCGAAAGTTGCTTTTGCCGTATGCAGGTGGAATGCGCGTGAGGTCCATGTGATCTGAGGCTCCACACCGCTCAGCAGGTCGCATCGTCCCGCATAAGCTTTCGGGAAAGCTTCGCCTGCTGGTTGCAATGGTATACTTACCTGTTGTGAAATCAAGCAGAGGACAATAACCTAAGACGTTGTTCTGAACAGCCATATTTCGAATCATTCTCGTGTTCCAATCGATTAAGTAGCCATCGAGTGCCACACGCGACGGTCCCCGCCAACAACAACATCACCCTGGCTACCTCACGAGCGAGGGGATACAAGACAGGCGCTCGCACAATGGGAAGGTGGAGATAGAGCGACAATGGCACACGTTCAGCGACCGCTGATCATACAATCGCACATCATCCGACTATGTTGTCCGCGCACGACTCGAAGGAGAATCAGCGGCCCATTCGCCAGACTGCAGAGCCGCAAACTGCACACGGAGACAGTCACCGACAATGACATCTCCCGCCTCGCCAGTCTGCCGTTACACCCACTGACTCTCACGGATCTCGCCAAGTAAGCGCATGCCAGTATCACAGTCGACATCCATGGCTAACAGCAGTCGCGAGCAGGCACGGAAGACCACCCCTCACGACGCAGCAACTACTCACCTCTGCCAATTTCACCCTCTCTATCCTACCCGCACGACTCGCCCATCGAATTCAGTCGCTTCGGAACCTGCCCTTCATTGTCGTCTCGAATCCCCACGTGTCCAAGATCCACTCAAACTACCTCCACAGTCTCTCCACACTGCTACCATGGGCCGAGCACGAGATCAAGACACTCGACGAGGAGGTCAGATTCACTGAAGTCATGGCTGATCTGGTACAAACCCACGCAAATACTATCAGCATACTGGCAAGGGGGTTTCTGGAGGCAAGAAAGTACATCCAGCCCAAGGATGTGACGCACTTCCTCGACGAGCATTTGCGGGCACGCATAGGCACGCGCTTGATTGCTGAGCAGCATCTGTCGCTACACTTCTCGAGCCAGCCACACAATGAGGTCATGCACGAGACGGACGAGACGCCGGGCTACATTGGTGTTATTGACACCAAGCTCAAGCCTGCAACAATTGTCGAGCATTGCGCCAACACAGTGGGCGAGATTTGCGAGCTCAAATATGGCGTTCGCCCCACGATTGTCATTAATGGCGAACCTGAGTACACCTTTGCCCATGTGCCGGTACATCTCGAGTACATCATCACAGAGCTACTCAAGAACGCCTTCCGCGCCACAGTAGAAAGCGGCATGGAGCGGGAGCCCATCGAAGTCACTATTGCGCCGCTACCTGAGCTGATTCCGGAGCATGCCAATAGCAAGGATCCGGAGAGTTCCAGCAGCAAGCGAATCGAAAATGCCGATCAGGGCAACGTAGATGTGGCGTCGCATGTTTTCACTGGCTTGCACGGAGGTACATCTTCCTCAACAGACTCAAATATTCTTCCTTTGAAGCACTCTACACCTGGTGTCACGATCCGCATTCGCGACCGTGGTGGTGGCATTTCCCCTGAGAACCTTGGAAATATCTGGGACTACAGCTTTACGACATTCAACGACGACCAAGCGTCCTCTACACTGTCAGGTGGTAGCTCGCACACAGGCATGGATGCGCTGAACGCCATGTCTGGGCCTGGCGGTGATGGTGCACACAGCCTTGCTGGGCTTGGGTATGGACTACCTCTTGGAAGGGCATATGCGGAGTACTTTGGAGGAGGCATTGCTGTGCAGAGTCTGTGGGGCTGGGGTACAGATGTGTACCTTAGTCTGAGGGGCGTGGGCAGGGTAGAGGGCGAGGATCCTTTGAAGAAAGAGCACAAGAAGGAGAGATGAAGGGCATGAGAATAGGTCATCTATTAAAATGTATACAAGCTACACACCCACCGAGTGTTCACGCCCTATCATGCTATGCCATGCTGTATGCTTTCCGATAGTCATCCATATCAAGTCTTGTACCGGCCGTGTCAAAGACTCTATTGCGTCTTGACCTCGCCGTCAGCCTCGACAGTGATCTTGTCGTTGGATTGGAGTGTAGAGACGGCGTCGTTGGGGATCTCGGCGCTTGAAGGTGTCAGCACAAGTACTTGTAGTATCAAGGGTGGGCTGCTAACGTAAAGCCCTTGATCAGGGTGAACTCGCTGACCTGGCGGACATGTCAGCAAGTAATGGAGAGTAATGGCCATATTGAACATACGATCTTGCCGCCCTGGTCCTTGACGTGCTGCTTGGCCTTGTCAAGCTCATCGTGCGAGGCATCCTTTGCGAGGGTGATCTAGCTCTCAATATCAGCATGTTACAACATGAAGCAGACCACAGTGACGCGTACGTTGTACTGAGGCATGTTGAGAAGCGTTGTAGATGGAGGTGATAGTAGAGTCAGTGGAGTTGTGGTGAGCACAGACACAGATGGCTCAAGATACACTTATATACTCGAGGCTATCAAGAGCACGAGCACGACACCCTGCACGTCTACTAAAGCCTTGGATATGCGCCCTCACACGATGACGTGCGCCTTCCTCACAGCCCACCATCTGCCCCACCAGCGAGGAAGCCGCGGCTTATCGATAACACATCCCTGCGACTTCGTTAGCGCGGAATGCTAGCGTCGAAATTTTGGGACTTTTGGAGCGCATCGTCGCCATTTGACGACTCTGGCACGCGACGTCTGCCATTCACTCTTTTTGTGAGCTTGTATTTAGTGCAAGACGAGGCGTAGAGTCGCAGACATGGCCGACCAAGGAAATCGTCCACACAGGACTACCAAGGAGAAGAAGGCGCATACGGGAGGACCGAATCCAAAGGCTTTTGCATATGCGGCGCCCGGACGGTTGCAGAAGCAGGCGTCGCGCTCACACGATGTATACCACAACATAATTCTAGCTCAGAAGACATACTAATCGAAACAGGTCAAAGAAAAGCGCCTCCACGTTCCGCTCGTCGACCGCCTCCCCGAGGAAGCACCACCCATTATCGTCGGTGTCGTTGGCCCACCCGGCGTAGGGAAAACCACCCTCATCAAGTCGCTCATCCGTCGCTACACCAAACAGACTCTCTCCACGCCGACCGGACCCCTCACAGTCGTCACCTCGAAACGCCGACGCCTCACCTTCATAGAATGTCCCGCCGACTCGCTCGCCAGCATGATCGATATCGCGAAGGTGGTTGACATCGTGCTGCTCATGATTGACGGCAACTACGGCTTCGAAATGGAGACGATGGAGTTCCTGAACGTATTGAGCGCAAGCGGAATGCCGGGTAATGTTTTTGGCATCCTGACGCACTTGGATCTGTTCAGGAAGCAAGAGACGCTCAAGCTGCAGAAGAAGCGCTTGAAGCACAGATTCTGGAGCGAGCTGTACCAGGGCGCGAAGCTGTTCTATTTGTCGGGTGTGAGCAACGGACGATACCCGGATCGAGAGATTATGAATCTGAGCAGGTTCTTGAGCGTCATGAAGAATCCGAGACCGCTGGTGTGGAGAAATAGCCATCCGTACTGTTTGGCAGATCGTATGTTGGACATTACGCCCCCAACCGATATGGAGCAGGATCCAAAGTGTGATCGCACAGTTGCACTCTACGGATATCTTCGTGGCACGAATTTCCCAGCTGGCGGATCGAGGGTGCACATACCTGGTGTGGGCGATTTGACCGTTACCTCGACCGAAGCGCTTCCAGATCCGTGTCCGACACCGTTTGCTGAGAAGCAGGGCGAGAAAATAACAGGCAAGAAAAAGCGGACGAGACTGGGCGAGAGGCAGAAGATTTTGTACGCGCCCATGTCTGACGTCGGTGGTGTGCTGGTCGACAAAGATGCCGTGTACATTGATGTCAAGACATCGACATTCGATCCGGATGTAGATTACGCTGAGCGAGGTCTGGGTGAGCAGATGATGGTCAACCTGCAGGGTGGGCGGAAACTGCTTGGCGAGGACGACAGAGGTTTCAGGCTGTTCAGCGGAGGCGACTTGGTCAACAAGATTGAGGATGATGTGGAAGATACTGGGCGAAGATCTCATCGCACAGCAAGAACTGCGAACACAGAAGAGGTCGACGATGCAGAACTTGACGGAATCGACAGCGATGACGAAGAGCTGCAGCAGAGTGATAGCGAGGCGGATGATGATGAGGATGACACTGGATTTCTCGACACAAATGGTGCTACGAATAGCAAGCCCAGGTTTGCGCGAAAAGAAGTAGACAAAAATGGGGATGACGCCGAAGAAGTTGCATTCGCAGATAGCGACTCGGATCTTGGCTCTTTGTCTGGAGACGAACGTGACCTGGACGGCCTCGAAGGAAGTGACTACGATTCGGAAGAGGAAGATGACGACGATGAGGGTGCTCTACGATGGAAAGACAACCTCCGCGAAAATGCTGTCAAGCTGCACGGGAAGCAGCGCTCATACCGCATCACTGACCTTGCGAAAATGATGTACAACATGGATCTTGCACCTACGGACGTCATCAAGAAGTGGACTGGTGCCGAAAAGGAAAGAGACATCGCGGCTGAAGACGATGAGGATGACGGCTTTTTCAAGAAGTCGAAGGCTGAGGACTCTGCCAACGCTGAAGACAGATCTATTCCCAAGTTCGACTATGAAGAGCTAGCAGAGAGATGGGAAGACGAGGATAACATCAATGCTCTGCGCGGTCGTTTCGCTACAGGCCACATGAACGGCAAGGGTGGAGATGGCGAGGAGGAGAATGACGACGACTTCGAAGGCTTTGACGAAGACGATGAGGGCGACGGCGAGTTCGAGGATCTCGAGACTGGCGAAAAGTTTGGCGGCGAAGAACCCAAGTCGGACGTGGATGAAGCTGCGAAGACGATTGAAGAAGAGCGGGAGCGGAATGCCAAGCGCAAGGAAGAACTCAAGCTGCGGTTTGAAGAGGAAGATCGAGAAGGGTTCATGAACGACAAGGCTGATGGCCGGAAAGAGGGCGAGAAAGAAGAGGAGTTTGGCGAGGACGATTGGTACGATGCGCAAAAAGCCATGATTCAGAAGCAACTCGACATCAACCGTGCGGAGTTCGACCAGCTGGACGAGCTTTCCCGTGTTCGCGTTGAGGGTCATAAAGCTGGCACCTACGTTCGCATAGTCCTCGAGAACGTACCGTACGAGTTCTCTGCGCACTTCAACCCTCGATACCCAATCCTGATCGGTGGTCTGACTCCCACAGAAGAGCGCTACGGTTTCGTCCAGATCCGTATCAAGCGTCACAGGTGGCACAAGAAGATTCTCAAGACCAATGACCCCCTCATCTTCTCACTGGGGTGGCGCAGATTTCAGACTACGCCCATTTACAGCATTTCAGACTCGCGAACGCGAAATCGCATGCTCAAGTATACCCCCGAGCATATGCATTGCTTCGGAACCTTCTATGGCCCGCTTGTCGCCCCCAATACAGGATTTGTCTGCGTCCAGAGCTTGAGCAACAAGACCCCAGGCTTCCGAATCAGTGCCACAGGCGTAGTCCTCAACGTTGACGAGTCCACTGAGATCGTCAAAAAGCTCAAGCTCACCGGACACCCCTACAAGATCTTCAAAAACACCGCCTTCATCAAAGACATGTTCAAGTCCTCGCTCGAAATCGCGAAATTCGAAGGCGCTTCGATCCGTACCGTCTCCGGTGTGCGAGGCCAGATCAAACGCGCCCTCTCCAAGCCCGAAGGCAACTTCCGCGCCACCTTCGAAGACAAGATCCTCATGAGCGACATTGTCTTCTTGCGCGCGTGGTACCCCATCAAGCCTCGCCGCTTCTACAATACCGTTACCAACCTCCTCGCCCCACCGAGTGCAGAAGACAAAGAAGCCGGTGAAAGCACCAGCTGGACGGGTATGCGTTTGACAGGCCAAGTCCGGCACGCCCTCTCGATCCCTACCCCCTCAGAGAAGAACTCGGCTTACAGGAAAATCGAGCGCCCAACCCGTGTCTTCAACCCACTGCGCATCCCGCGCAAACTTGCCGCGGACCTACCTTTCAAATCCCAAGCCGCAACCATGAAGCCGCAGAAAAAGGCCACGTACATGCAGAAGCGTGCCGTTGTGTTGGGCGGGGAGGAGAAGAAGGCGCGGAAATTGATGGATCAGGTGATTGCAATTAGGAATGATAAGGTGGAGAAGAGGCGGAAAAAGCAGGATGAGAGGAAGGATGGATATAGAGCCAAGGTCAAGGAGAACGAGGAGAAAAGGGGCGAGAGAGAGAAGAGGGAGAAGCAGGAGTACTGGGAGAGGGAGGGAAAGAAGAGGAGGTTCCAGAACGAAGGGGAGGGAGGGAGCGGTGGTGGAGGAAAGAGGAGGAGGTAGGAGTGGGACATGTAGTAGTGTGTGGAAGGGAGAAGTGGCTAAGAGATGTTGTTGTGTTAGAGATGCATTTCCACGGCGTATCCAGGCTTCTATCAAAATAACAATTTACAATGCTGCTCTAAAACCGACTCCATGGCCCCAGGGTATGGAATCCGAAATCCATGCTTAGTATACTCATGATCAATCGACATACATGTAAGCTAGGGCGTTCAGTTCAGCACATTGCGACGTTTGAGTCCTCGCCCACCAAACGATATTCTTGTGGCATAGGCAGGGACTCAATCCTCAAACGTAGAGCTTCAAACAAGCTCAATGGATTGTCGACGACATTGCAGCCAAACCCCTGGTTCCCAGTAATCTTGTCGTATGCGCGCATTTTCCTCGTCAACGACTGTAAACGAGTCCACAAATGCCCACCGAACCACTCCTGCGCGCTCATGACGTTGGTCCGCAACGTGCTTGAGTACAAACCCTTTCATGTCGCCGTCCTTGCCGACCCAGAAGAAAAGTGGCCATGTATTTGTGCTACTGGGCGATGATTCGCGGATATATGGTGTCAGAAACAGCGCTTTGGCCAATACTACATCGCTTCCAGCGCCCAGTAGGTTAACATTCGTGGTATGTTCGAGGCTTGGCGCAATTACAGGCGCGAGACGGACATTGAGCACCCAGCTAGTAAGGGAGATGGCAGGCTTGAAACGATATATGTCCCAAGAATCACTCATGCTTTTGATGTAACTTGCGGGATCGTAGCGATTTCCAGCCACGTCTTCGATGGATATTGAAACATGTTCGCTGTCCATGGGCCAGAAAGAAGGCACGTAAATCTCAGTAATGTCACGCCATCCTGCCCATGTCCATGATGAGAACCCCTCTCTTCTTGATAGATCTTTCTTGGGCCCATCACCCACAGGAAGCCAGAAGAGAGCAGCTAGAAATTTTCCGACAACGATGTGGAGTCCCCAGAAGTGGTAGATAGGATTATGCGCATACCAGAACTGACGCAATATACCCGAAAAGGCATTCAATATGTCTGAGTCGTAGGTCAAGTTCCGATGAAGGTACTCATCGAGGCGGCGCTTGAATGTTTTTGCCTGTACGGTGTCTCGGCCGGATGGAAAGACCTGAAATGTCTCTGCTATTTCAATACGAGATCTCGAGCCACAACGAAAGTTGGCAGCAAGACTTTCGCAGCAATGCATCCGGAGGCATTGAAAATAGACTTGCGAATTCGTGAACAACAAGCGTCGGTTGGAAAGGAGACCCTCCTGGTACGTCCATCCACGAGTGTTCCAGTGATTCGACCTGACCGTGCGAACGACATTGGGCACTATAGACAAGCATTGCCCTTGGACATTGACCCATCTCGGTGCTTTGCGAGATACTTGTGATACGCCTGCCAGTCCGGCTGATGAGTCGGTACCCTCGGCATCAATAATTGTGAGTGTGGCGTCGCTGTAGATTCTGTCCATACCCTGGATCATGAGGTGCTTCGTCTCGGACGCGTTCTGATCAATGCAATAGCGATCTACCCATAGGTACCAGAGGTCCAATGCTTGGACACATTTTATCGCATCCTCAATGGTGAGTGGAACTGGATCGGGCAGTGAGAGATCATCAGCAACACCGTTTTCCCTTGTAGTACCCCAGACGTAACTGAGAGCTACATACTTGCAACTCTTTGGTGCATTGACAATCTTACGAGTTCGAATATCAATGACTTTGAAGCCAGGTAAGAAGTCTCCTGGTACCGTACTCAACATGCAACCATGATTGTCGTTGCAGGTCTGTAGCCAATGATGTATAATAGTCCAGTGAATCTTTCCTGGGTCGAGTTTTCTGTTGGATAAAGTATATAGGTTGGCAGGAGAGTCCTTTCGCGGCTGATACAAGGCGATGTAGCCATAAGGCATTGCAGCATGGGTTACTTTTCCAACTCGTAGAATAACTCCAGAGGAAGCCTGGTAGTTTATTTGGACGTTTTTGGCAAGTTGTTTACCGAGGCTTGAAGGTCCATCCTCCACCGCCACCTCGATCCTGAGGTTAGTTTCACCGAGCTCGTACTCAGTAGCTCTATGCGTCAATAATGTCAATGGCGTCATCTCTTCTGTTTGGAAAGCACCACACACCACGACCGTGGAGGGTCCTGGAGGACTTACGCTTCACGAATTATAGAACAAAGTTGACACGAGTCTTTTCCGATACGCTGTATCATGCATACTGTAACCCAGCCATCAAACCAGGCTTTCTTCGAATCTGCGTCGATCAAGTTTCTGAGATCGCTTGGGTTCAAGGAGATGACTGAGCAGCGCTCGCACAACGCGTCAACTAGAGCAGGCGATGGATCTGAGCTTGCCATGTCCCGAAACGAAGTGACGAAATCTTACTCGTAATGTGTGATGATGGAGCAAAAGGAATAGTGTGAGTGAAGGCTGCTAAAGCTGAGATGTGAGGTGCGATGGGCTGACGAATCAACAGGCGCGCCACGAGCCATGCTCAGGCAAGAACGCCTCAAGTCGTTTTGCAAGGGGCGAAGCAAGCGCAGGTCTTTTCCTCCCAAAAAAGTACCGGCCGTTCATAATCAGTAATGATGCATGTACATGTAGAGTGAAGAATAACAGTATACATTGACAGTCTGCATCACACGTGCGCAGCGCATGCTGCATCACTGTGACGCATCCATTCTTCATCTCATTTATCGTGCGCGTTCCTCATCTTCTCAAATTGCGCCCTTATATCTTCGCCCAATCGTCCCTCCACATCCGCCAGAATGGTAGCTACCAAACTGTAATTATTACACAAAAATCTATCTCTTTTTCTAGTGTCACTGATGGCCTTACTCATCTTTGTGAGATAGGCCTCATACTCCGATTTCAAGCGTCCCACGCTCACAGATACCGGCTCATCATCTCCAGCTTCTGACGACAGAGCCAGGATACCGTGCAATAAGTTGGCGAACTTTTGTGTGAGGGGTGTTGGTGCTGTTGAGACTGAGCTCTGCGAGCCCGAGGTAAGGAGGGCAGAACCCGTAGAAGGTCGACCAGGGAGGGACTGAGTGAGTTTTTGGAGAGAGGTACAGTGCATGTCGAGGACTTGCTGATAGCGGGGCCAGAGTAACATGTTGGTTCCGTTGATGTACCCTTCAACCGTTGGTACTTTTCGTCGTTGGAGCTCGAATGCGAAGTGCTGATTTAGTCGGACGCAGAGAAGGATCCCTAGCGTATCCGTGGTGGTCGCTACCAGTGCCTTCGTCAACGCCTGGCCAACGGCCATGGTAGGCTCAAAGATGGTTGCGAAGGTGCGGGAGAGGGCATGGAAGTTTTGGGACGGCGCGAAATAGGTCGAGATGAAGGTATACTCGAAGCATGCATTGTCAATGAGCGCAAGATTGAAGCTGCGGAAAGATATCTCGAGGTAATGTGCTGACTTTTCTTCTTCGGCGATATAGGCTGTTAGTGCGTTGGTGGACGAGCTTTTGAGAGCGTCTCGACGGCGTCCGAGGGAGAAGGCATCGTAGGCGGCTGGTGCATTTCGAGACTGGCCAAGGATACTGCCACCACGCCGCGCCGTCGGATCTTCACCCAACACATCATACTTGTCCAATGCATGAACTTTGATCTTGTCGAGGGCGGCTCTGTATCGTGTGAAGTGGTTCAAGTAGTACCAGCGCATGGTATAGATGTATGCCTGGCCTATTTGTTGAGCAAGTTCTGATTGATGCCTTGCGAGAAAAGCGTATAGCTCCTTGTACTTCAGCAAGGCCTGTTCTTGAATGACCTGAGCATTGATAGACGGGGACCGGATTGCCTTGATCTGAGCGACTACATAATCTCGAATGCGTTCCACGGCGCGATTTGTGAGGTCTTCCAGAAGTGGCTTGATGTCGGCCAGCGACTTCATGTCCGGCTGCTCAATGGCCTTGGCGTTGATGGTCTTGGACCGTTTCTCTACCTCGGCCAAAGCCTGTACGAAGCCTTCGTCGACCGGGCCTTCTGCGATCTTGCGTACCATGGCGGGAGGGATGCTCATGTCTTCCACGGCTGGACCCAACAACTTCTCCACCACTGTTCTATTCTCAAGCTTGGTGATGAGTGCTGTTGACCGGTTCTGCAATGACTCTATCTCGGCCGACACCGCACCTAAATCCGCTTGGAAGTTTGTGAGGTATGTCTCGACAGACTTCAAGACCTCGTCGCAGGCTAGAATCGACCTGTGAAGGTCTTCAAACTTGTCCTTTTCCTTGTCGTCTACGATCACGATGAGCATACCTTATCGATTGGAACTTGGAGGTGAACACGTACATTCTTCGACCGACTGTGCGCTATATGTATGTACAGGTGTGTTCAGCTTCTTCTCCCTTGGTGCTTCCGCAGCGAAGTCCTGCAAGCTAAGCCCCCCAAAGTCGATGTCCTCTTCCAATACTTCCGGCTTGTGCGGAAACGACCCCTCCTTCTCGCCCTCACCTGGAAGTGGTTTTCGAGGCATTCCTCCCATTATCGATGCTAGCACCTGCACTGGATTAGGGCCCTGGTGGGGACCGCCCCCGGTTGGTCTCCGGCGAAGCGCACCATTGGGTGCCCGCGCATTGGGAG
The DNA here is from genome assembly GCA_020747045.1 of Phaeosphaeria sp. MPI-PUGE-AT-0046c. NCBI lineage: Eukaryota > Fungi > Ascomycota > Dothideomycetes > Pleosporales > Phaeosphaeriaceae > Phaeosphaeria > Phaeosphaeria sp. MPI-PUGE-AT-0046c. The sequence goes on along the minus strand of JAGTJN010000017.1, from coordinate 1,011,323 downwards.
GTAAGCTTGCGGTAGAGGCGGTCGGTGAAATCAGTTGTAACGAGGAAGTTCGCGGGACCAGCCCAGGTCGTGGAGGCAGAGCACCGGGCCCTGGCGCTGGGTAGCCCCTTCGAGGAGCTGGCGAATACGAGTCCCGTCGTGGTGGCGGTGTCCCCGAGGGCGCAGAGTAGGCGGAGAGTCTGTCCAGGCCCCACATTGTATCTATCTGTGTAGCGAAACAGGACGCATCTTGTTGGACTGTGGTCGGTCGATGACACCCTCGCGCGCGTTGACCGTGTTGATACCATCGGCCCGTTGTTGCCTCCGGCAGGCTGCGCTAGACCAAAAGCGAACCCCTAGCGTCGCCCTTCCCCGCCGCGTGCAAAATCCAGACAGCCAGACTTCTACATTCTCATTAAAGGCTGCCCAACCTCCGCTACTTCGAACCAACGTCCACCACCAGCAACTTCCTCACCCGTCGCATCTACTCTCATTCATCACCATGGCGGACGACGCGCAGGTACGTCTCCCACCACATGCCCCCGCACGAGCATGACCCCGCTCCGAATGGTCGCCTGCCATCGCCAGATGCGCCCCGCCATGCTTCACGTCGACCCTTTTTCGCACATGTACAACATTTACATAGCAGCTACTGACATATCGCCTGCAGCATGAGCACACCTTCGAGAGCGCCGATGCCGGTGCCTCCACCACCTTCCCCATGCAGTGCTCTGCCCTGAGGAAGAACGGCTTCGTCGTCATCAAGAACCGTCCCTGCAAGATTGTCGAGATGACCACCTCCAAGACCGGAAAGCACGGTCACGCCAAGGTCCATCTGGTCGCCATCGACATCTTCACCGCCAAGAAGCTCGAAGATCTGTGCCCCTCCACCCACAACATGAACGTCCCCAACGTGCGCCGCCAGGAGTACCAGCTTGTGAGTCAGGTCGTATTGTGTGGTGGCAACTTTCGGCTAATCGCATACAGCTCGACGTTACCGACGACGGTTTCCTCTCCCTCATGTCTGACGATGGCTCCACCAAGGACGATGTCAAGGTTCCCGATGGCGAGGTTGGCGACAAGATCAACAAGCTCTTCACCGAGGATGGCAAGGATACCAGTGAGTCTAAACAAATCCCATAATCTCGGATTCAAGCTGACATGTTCAAGACGTCATCGTCCTCACTGCTATGGGTGAGGAGGCTTGCATTGACGCCAAGGAGGCCCCCAAGTCCTAGATTCGCTTCGTTGGATACGCAGGCTACCAGTGGGAGTGGCGGAGCTGGGTCGAGCTCCGGTCAAAAGTTTGGCTGATTCAATCCTGCATCTTTGCATGCATTACGGGACTGTTGCCTTTTCGGCAACATCAGCACCTGCATGCGCTCCACCTGCGTTGATAGCGACCAATGCACGTGGATTCTTCGGATCATTTGGGTTTTGCATTGCCATGTGAGGGAACGTTTTACGATATGACCACCTTTCCTAGATATATCCCTACGGGCAATGGACAAAGGTGATGATGTTACGCAAATGCCTAGTGTGCTATTGGTGAAAGTGACTCGTCCGTTTGTGATTTTCGCGCTAACTAGGGCGCATCTAATCTTGCGTCCTACGCATGTCCAACCAACACTAGACCACACCTGCATGTTCACCATGCTCTTTCGAAATGGACTCACATAACTATGCTTCAATCAGTACATACAAGCATCTGTGACTCTGCGCGTGCCACACCTCGAGCTACATCCAAAATGCTTGCAAACATTGCTTAAGCTCCGAGCGATTTGATGGGTCATCACAGTACCAAGCTGAGTTCAGAGCTGGTTGATTGATGAAGATATAGCAATCTCTTTTTTTTTACTTCGCGCCCTCGGTGCGCGAGGCAACTACCTACCCAAATACGCAGTACCAGTGGCGTGAGTCATCTGCAGAAAATGGATGTCCGACGAACTAAAGGTCCCATTTGTGGTGTCGAAAATTGTCGTTCAAATCAATATGAGGAAGGAGAGGATGGATATCTCTATTGTCGAAATGGTCATCGTCAAGGAGTGAGTGACTGCTACACTTGTTTTTCACCGAAGTTGACCGCGGCCAGGGGCTCGTTCGAGGCGCAGAAGATGAGGACAACCACATGTCAGCTGCACGCAAGGTGACGCGCAAGAGGAAAGACGACGATGAGGTGGCCAACAAGGTTGGAAAACGTACGTTCTCCCGCTAGATCTGTTTCACAGGTGTCTGACTGAAAGCGACCAGAATTCACGGGTCCACAAGCGTTCGACTTGTACCTCAAAAGCGTGCAGCTAATCCTCAGGCATCAAATCTGGTTCCTTGTAAAAGACAAAGGACTACCAAGCGAGCTCGAAACAGTGATTCATGACCTCTGGACGTTACGTATCGCTCAACTTGGCGACAGGATCGCTAGTGCTAGCAAGAATAACGAGCCCCAATCCCAAGTCTACAGCACTCTGGGGAGCGAAGACGAGACTACAGACCATGAGCGGGACACACTGTCTACGCCAAGGGGCCGAGACAAGAAGCTCAACAGCCTACCAAATTTGTACGACTGTCTGGCTTTGTGCTACCTCGGCATGCACGCGCTACGACTACCAGTGACGCCGGGCGACATCTACGCCTGGGTGACAGACGGCAAGATGGCATTTAGAAGGGCGATCAAACTACTGCCCTTGGCGATGAAGGATCGTCTACCGTCCTCGTACCATTCGGTGCTGAACCCTCAGACAATGATGAGCTACAGGCGCTTATATACAACTCTGACCAACCTTCAAATCAGCTTTGAGAAGGAGCACGGGATGTTGTGGCCGCCTCTCAACGTCCAGCTGCTACTATTTCGCTACATCAGGGAGCTGGCACTACCACTTCAGCTATACGATGCGACATTGCGAATGAAAGATTTGCTCGGGTATACTTTTGCATTGCAGCACAATGGTCGTCAACGTGTTGGTATTGCACAACTCCCTGAAGCTCAACTTATTGGATGTCTCATCGTTTGCGTCAAGCTATTCTACCCTTTTGATAAGATAAGGCGATCACCAGAGTCAGTCTCGGAGCCGGCGGCGTTGGTGCTGGACTGGATGCAGTGGTGCAAGCATATGAAGGCCGCAAAACAGGAGCAGAGACAGGGGGAAACAACTTTCACGACCGAGGAGTTGACCAAACTGCAAGAAAGCGATGTCTTTGAAATGAAACCGGAGCAACTGGATCAATACTTGGGATTCTATGCCGACACATTTCTTGATGATGCAGAGATACAGCGGACAAGAGACAACGATGACTACAGGAATGCATTGTTCGACATGTTTCCTATTGATGGCAAGGACAACCGTCAACCAACTCAGCTGTCGGACGGAAAGTCTCACGAGACTATGCTCAAGACGGTCCGAGAGGCGCATGCCAGTATGAAGACTGCAGCAATCGTAGCAAATGAGGACGATGAGGCGAATGTGCCTAGGCCTGGGCAGATGTACCCAATATGGAAAGACGTACAGGATTTACCTCCGCGTGCAGCAATGTTCTACGACGAGGCTGCGAGAATAGCTGGATTTTCGGTTGACATGCTCGTCATGGCCGTATGCTTTGTAGAGACGAGGGTGGAGAGGTGGAGCAGGAAGCAGAAAGAAGGTACTCGGAGCAGGAAGTAATGTGGTCGATATGAGACAAAACGCGTTAATCGTGTAGTTCCAGCATCACTCATCAACGAAAATAAAGATTATTGCTGCACTTTCAATTCAATTAAGCCCGCGTGTGGTTCTTGACGTTGCACCACGTGACGTTGCTATAATCGGGAGTTGGGGAGGGGCCGTGCGCCATCCTCGCTTAGCCCGCCGTGCCGCCGCACAGAATTCAGCGCAACCTCACTGCTTGACCACGATAGCATTGACAAACCACAACCGTCGTTGCCCATCATGCAGGTATGAAAATTCGAACCCGTTTCGCTGTTGACAATGCTAATACATAGTAGATCTTCGTCAAGACTCTGGTACGCCCGACCCCTCCCCGTTACCGCATAGAATTGCTATTCCCAGGCATCGCGACTCTCCCCGCCTGCGCATACTCGTAGAAACAAGTTGAGAACAAGCTAACGTCATGTTTCATTAGACTGGCAAGACTATCACCCTTGGTGCGTGCAAACGATGTTAGAAAGCGAGCGAGGGACCGCAGCTAACAGTCGGGCAGAGGTGGAGTCGTCCGACACCATCGACAATGTGAAGAGCAAGATCCAGGATAAGGAAGGCATCCCTCCGGACCAGCAGCGTCTTATCTTCGCCGGCAAGCAACTCGAGGATGGCCGCACTCTTTCCGACTACAACATCCAGAAGGAGTCAACTCTCCACTTGGTCCTCCGTCTCCGTGGTGGCATCATCGAGCCTTCGCTCAAGGCGCTCGCCTCCAAGTACAACTGCGATAAGATGATCTGCCGCAAGTGCTACGCACGTCTGCCACCGAGGGCTGTCAACTGCGTACGTCACCATCTTCACCATCTATACCCAGCAGAATCGATGATGCACACATGATGGACAATATGCAGACATCAGCTAACACTCCCCCAGCGCAAGAAGAAGTGCGGCCACACCAACCAGCTCCGCCCCAAGAAGAAGCTCAAGTAAACGATTCGCTCCAATCGGCGTCTGGCGAGATTCAGGGTCGGTGGAACGAATGCGACGAATGCATGCGATGGATATGAGGGCATGGTCATGGTCACTTTGGCACTCGACACCGGCGTATTACAGCCTCAAGGTCACCGGGCATGTAGAGTGAATCGATTCAAACTTTTCCTTTCGTGCACAAGACTAGTCATCTGGCAACATCACAGTGAGTGAGTGTATGCCTGCGGTTCGCAATGAGAAGACACCAGCTTCGATATGAGATTTCCCAATTATGCCTCCCAATTTGTGACTTTGAGTGGCAAGTAGGTCACGTGACTACGCGCTAACTTCGCATCAATCTGCCCATGGAGATTACGTCATGTGTAATTTTGTGCATCTATGCAAGGTAATACATGAATTCGAGTGATGTTCTCAAGATCATGCGTATAGTGTATGAATACTCATGTTCGTGACGGAGCTAATTTTGGGTGATGTGCTATGCAAGCTAGCTCACCAAAATCGCCCCTCTCTACAGTCAACCACAAGAGTAGTGACTTTTTGAAAACATAGCTCGGTAACGCAATGTAGACTGATCAAGCGAAATATACATGTTGATTACGCATAGTTGTGCTCCTGGGTCGAGTTGCAAACATGAGATCGCAGATGGGTACTGCCACGTTACATCGCTCAAAAGAAGCCCTTTCGTAGACGCGAAACTTTGCATGCCATTCCTCTGCTACGGATTGCTACGTTTCTGAAAGTTGACTTGCAGAGTGACACAAATGTCCATGGCTCAAAATATTTTTCCAACTCTATCATCCTGCCAACGCTCCGACTCCGTATCCACCCTCGGCCAAGAAAATTTGCCGTGCAAGACATGACACTCGCAGCATAAAAGGAAAGACATAACTTGACAAGAAATTTCGAAGATGCATGTGGCATAATGAAGCGTTGGTGTGACCCTGTTCTTGCATTAATATATCGTATCACACAATCATCGAAGCCATGCAACGTACCAACGGCGTCATGCGAAGCGTGAAAGAAAGGAAATCTGAGAAATTCCAGCAGCGTGCTAGATATCAGCCAAAACAAGAAACGATGCACCGTTCATCCGCCCAGCTATGCAACTGATGAGATGGTGGTACATGAGAAAGGAAAAGGCCGAAAAGGGCTCGGGAGTACGGAGACGAATTAAGATTCGTGGTATCGAAACGCCTCGCTATGCAGTACAGAAACAGTCGAAAGAATTATGAAACGGGTTTGCGGTTGTTCGTCGTAGTCGTGCGATACTTGGACGGCGGTGGGCTGGGGGTCGCAACCAGGATAAATTTTGTAGCGAGGACGGTGGGCGAATACAAGAGCAGAGCGTCTTTTCAGACGCGGGGCTTCTTCCAGTAGTATTGCTGTTGAAGAGAGGGTTAGCAAGAAGCTCTAAACGCATAAAGGACGGATTGTAATTAGGTCGTCTAGCTGACGAGAATAGTTGGGTAGTGGTGTAATGTTTAGATAGTGTTGACGAACCTTGTGAGTCTTCCTGACAGAGCGTAGACCAGTGCTACGCGTTCCTGCAGTGATAGTCTCTCGCCTCATCTGATTTGAATCCATCTCGGGAACATAGTAGAACTCGTTCTCTAAAGGCTGACCAGCGGCGTCCTTGCCAGCACGAGGGATCTCACCCACGCAAGGTGTCTCATCTAGAATCCTCTTGAGATCCTGTCTTGACAGCTGGGGGACCGGAGTCGTGGCCTCGCTGCTCTCGGAGCCCTTAGTATCAGGCTTCTTTGTGACACAAGCCTTCAGCTCAGCTGGGAGATTGCTATGAATGGCAGACAAAGGCTGAGAGTGGATACGAGAGAACGCCAGCTGGTTGATGACATGGTTCTTAATCGGTGACTCCTTGAAGCGAAGCGGTTCTGCAGATGGCCGTCGTGGTGACGGAGATATCAACGGGGCACGTAGACGCGGCGTGTTGGACTGGGTAGGCGTGGCTGTCGAGAAGGAGGCAAGACCGTTGAGGATGTTCTGGCCAAAGGGACCGAAAGAGTGGACTACAGGATCGTTCTCCTCATCGCCATCAGAGAAGTCATCGTCGGCGAAAGATGAGAGTATGCTGGACTTGACGTCATGACCGCCGCCCTCTTGACTTGAGCCAAAGCTCGGAACATCGGGACGGATGAAGGTAATCTCAGCGGCCTCAGGGCTTTCAACCTTGGTGTGCTCTTCCTTGACATCAGCATCCTCGAAGACGTGCACAGGACCAGACTGGGCAACAGGACCGAGGCCGGCAAAGACAGGCTGACGGATTGGGCTCTGCGAGACGGGCGAGCGAGGTACAACAGGAGGGCTGGAGTCGAAGGCATCTTTGAGTCTTCGACGTGTAGGCGTAGGCATATCTTCTTCTTCGGAATCCCACGACAGCTTCGGTGTTGGGATGGCCGGCCAAGCAATCATGACGCGGGTGTCCTGAACATCGAGCATGATCTCGGTTTCTGGGTTCTCGGACATGTACGTATCGCCCTTGCTCAATTCGAAAACACGTCCTCTGCAGTGGATCTTTGCTCCGTTCCAACCCAGGCACTCGACCTCGATGTAACCATGGGCATATGTCGCAGTAGGCGCGTGGTACGCGGCTTGAACGTGAACGCGTGAGATGAGGCGGTTGGTGGACAGCTGGTAGTCTGAAGTGTTGGAGGACCTGCCCATGCGCACCACTTCACCATCAAAGGGAAGATCCACGGTCGGGACCGCTCCCAGCGGGGTCCGCTCAGAGAGGGCAGACACGGTCCGCTGCAGGGCCGGGCGCCCATGGCGAGGCGAAGACGACGGCAGAATGGCGGTGGACGAAGTCGGAACCGATGGCACGGGGGTGGGGAAGTACTTGAGCACCTGCTTGGGGAAGGAGGGCGAGTCGTCATCATACTTGCGTTTAGAGGTTGGACGTGGGAAGGGTGAGGAGCTAAAAGTCGACTCATCGCCAAAAGCGGGGAGCAGCGATGGCCTCACGGCAGGCTCTACGTGTGTCTCTGTCGACTCCACGAGCGATTGAGGCGCTACATGGCTCGGAGACGTGTCCATGGTGTCGTATGAGGTCTCGAGACGCGCGGTAGGACGTGTCGATGTCGAGTATGGGCCAAGCGCGGGCGTGTCTTCCGGGCCACCGGCTACTGGCACAGATGCTGGACGGACTTGGACGAGAAATAGAAGAAGAGAAGCACAGCAGCAGGTGGTCAAGAAGAAGCGGCCATGAGGTTGATTGAAACTGAAGTGGTCTTGAACACGGCCAGGAAGTGGGTGTCGCGTACGCGAAAACGGGTAGCGCGATAGTTCGATGGAGCTCTGACCCGCACGGAACAGGCTCATTCACGCAAGCATTGGCCTCCCTGGCATTTACTATGTAAAGTGCTGGCCAATATTCACGGCGTGTTTGAGTCCAGGGCAGTCTCAGAATGAAGTCACCTTCACGTTCTTTTTGCGTTGCGTCTGCTTCTCTGGGCATATAACGGGTGCTTCCCAACGTGTGAATGATCGTGAAATGTTCATAAGCGTGTGCACGAGCACAAAGATCACGCTTATTACGTCCACTGCCCGCTCGGCTGTTCTGGTAAGTTGGTTTTCTCGGCCGTCCCAGCCCTCTACGCTGCACGTAATCACACGTACGCAAATCCATTGGCATCTTGTACGCGCTGGTCTGCGTCTATCCACATCGCTTCTCGAACGAGGCATGCGCACAACACATCTTCTGTGGAGCAACATGTCATTGTCTGCGAGTCCGAGAGGAACCGTTGCTTCTCAGCACTTGATAGTGCTGCTATGGTGCTTTACGCGTGTTGAGGTTGCGGCGAGCAGCGCGCTGCCAGATCCGTCATCCGACCTGAAAGCAGCCCCTCCAATCGACGCCCTGATAGTCAGTCCCAGTGTCTCTCGCGTCTGGGCGTGTTGAGACATGTCAGGCTATCTAGCATCCATACTTTGGCTGCATTCTAGCCCGCAGCGTGTCTTGGTTAAGTGGGACGATATGCAGGCAAGACGTCACGCAAGTGAAAAGAAAAGTTTCGTGCAGCAGCCCACTGTTACAGAAGGAACACGGAGCGCGCATCTATGCCAAAGTGGAGTGCCGAGGCTGACAAGTAACGCGAGAGAGCGGTATGGACGCGTCCAGAAATTCGGTGGTAGGAGGTGCACGGTGCCGTTCGGCTGAAGCAAGATCGGATGGCTTTGTCGATCGTGCACAAAGCTCCTTGAAGCTTGTGAGAACTGAAAAGCTGCGGTCATAAAGTACCGAGTCGCATCAGGAAGAGTGATGTCCTACAGCAGATATGTATCCATGAACGACTGACGCGATCTGCTCTAGAAGCGATTCTCCGCCAGTACTACGTCTCACATGAACCACCAACAATGGTACACGATATACACGATATAGGTGATTCGAGCACCTGCGACCATTTGACGGCTTGTTGCAGATAGACGAGAAACACAGGTACAGTGCCGTCTGCTTCCACCGGGTCGATGCAGCTTGCATGGTGAACGGCGTGTCGTGTGCCTGTGCAGCGTGAGTGACGCGATGATAGGCTGGCTGGAACATTTATGAATCTTATCCTGGTCGAGTGCCCCACTTCCCGCTTCGGCGCGGCTGCACTTTTTGCCGGCAAAAAGTTCAGTCGCGCCCCAGCGTTTGCGCCTGCCGAGAAGCAAAAGTTGCGACGATAATCACAGCAACAATGGCGAAATCAAAGACCGTTACCAAGACACAGAAGACGACGGTTGAGGCGCCTCTGACCACCAAGGTCACGAATGGCACACCATACCAGCTGGACCCGACCCAGGTCGAGAGGGCTGCGAAGGCCCTGGTGTCGCACATGAAGAAGCATGTCGAAGAAAAGGACGAGAAAGCAGCGGTCAAGAATCTCGCAGACGACGAAGATGAGGCAGAGGACAATGACCAGCCAATCTTCCTGAGTGTTTCCACCAAGAAGCACGTCAGTAACACCAACCGCCTAAAGCCAACGAAACTGTGAGTTTCTTCAAATCCGTGCGCCACACGTGCTAATGGCATGAAAGTCCCCTCCCGCACCCTATCATTCCTAGTGACGTACGTGTATGTATCTTCACGAAAGATCCCCAGCGCGCATACAAGGATCTGGTCGCATCCGACGCATTCCCAGCAACACTCCGCGAAAAGGTCGTCCGTGTTCTTGGTGTTGAAAAGTTGAAGAAGCGCTATAAGTCTTTCGAGCAAAAGCGCTCCCTTCTGGCAGAGTTTGACATTTTCATGGTTGACGACCGTGTCATCAAGATTGTGGCAGAATTTCTCGGCAAGACCTTCTATCAAAGCAAAGCAAAGCGTCCAATCCCCATACGTCTCACAGCGGGCGCTTTCGTCGACAAGAGTGCGAAGAAAGACAGCAAGGATGCCGTCGTTGGTACACCACAAGGCGTTGCCAAGGAGATCGAGACTGCGCTGAACTCCACGTACCTCAGCATGAGCGCTTCCGCAAACACCTCGATCAGGATTGGCACGCTGTCTATGACTGCTCAGCAGCTCACCGAAAATACTTCCGCTGTCGTTGCTGCCATAATACCAAAACACATTGACCAAGGCTGGCGCAACATACGATCTCTGCACATCAAGGGCCCTGCGACCAAGGCGCTTCCTATCTGGCTTGCGGACGAGCTATGGACCGACGAGGCGCAAGTGCTCGATGAGCCATGGAAGGGCAAGGGTCTTACCGAGGGCAAGACTGCTGAGCGTAAGAGGAAGTGGGAGGAGTGGGAAGACGAGATGCTAGACGAGGACGAGCTTGCGGCCAAGAAGGCGCAGCGCGAGGTCAAGAAGGCGAAGAGGGACAGGAAGTCGGAGAAGAAAAGCATCAGCAAGGAGAAGAGGAAGGCATTGAAGGATGCAGCCATGTCAGGCGTACAGACCTCATTGATCGCTGGTTAGAACCAAGGCTAGCTGCAATTGCATGCATTGGCGGCGTAAGAAGGTGTTCAGGCGCTCAAAAGAATCTTTCATCCTTGATCAGATACCAGAGTTCCTTCAGTAATGGAAGACTGTTGTGCTACATTTTGCTATGCTCACATGCCTGGAGATATAATTATGTTTAAGCTTTCTTCGATTCTACCTACTATGCCAGATGCCCGAAAGGTCTGCGGATGCTCTTTCATGGAACTCTCGTCCTCGTAGGCTAACATTAGCAGTAGTTTCAAGAGCTTGTATCAAGCATGTGTACATCTATCTGCTCATCTCACACCAGATGAACAGGGACTTTGAGTGTGACATATCTTAGCACACAAAGTGCAGCTCCAACCGACCGCAACCCGGCTAAACATTCCGTCAGCGATCCTGACGCCATTCATCGCGCCGCCTCTGCCTCCTTGCGCCGCAGCAGCTTGCACTCCAACATCAAACCTCCACGATTACCACAATGCTACAATTACTTCCCCTATCCGCGGTCTTATTCGTATCGCAAGCGTTCGCCTCCCCGTTCACCCATATCGACTCCAGACCACTTCCTCTCCTCATTTGGCACGGCTTGGGTGACAACTACGCCGCAGACGGGCTACACACCGTGGGCGACCTCGCCAACAAGACGAACCCAGGCACATACGTATACTATATTCGGCTCGACGAAGATGCCGATAGCGATCGCACCGCTACTTTCCTCGGCAACGTGACGGAGCAGCTGGACCAAGTATGCGACGACATCAGCACCCACAAAGTCCTCTCCCGCGCTCCAGGCCTCAACGCCCTCGGCTTCTCGCAAGGCGGGCAATTCCTTCGCGGCCTTATCGAGCGCTGCGGCGATAGGATCCCGATCAAAAATCTCGTCACATTTGGCAGCCAACACAATGGCATAACGAAGTATCAGATGTGCAAAGACGGAGACTGGCTCTGTAAAGGATACATCGGGCTCCTGAAAGCCAATACGTGGGGCTCATGGGTGCAATCCCACCTCGTTCCTGCACAATATTTCAAGGCCACGAACGACACAACGGGCGAGCCGACGGACGACTACCTCGAGAACAGCAACTTTTTAGCTGACATCAACAACGAGCGCAAGCTCAAGAACGTCACATATGCAAAGCATCTAGCAGGACTGGATAATTTTGTCATGTACCTTTTCGAGGACGACGAGACGGTCATTCCGAAGGAGAGTGGCTGGTTCGCATACACGAACGGAACGGATGGGGTGGTTACGGAGCTGCGGAAGAGACAGATCTATAAGGAGGATTGGATTGGGCTGAAGAAGTTGGATGAGAAGGATGGGCTGCATTTCAAGACAACAGAGGGGGGACATATGGCGTTGGACGATGAGGTGTTGACGGAGGTGTTTGAGACGTGGTTCAGTGCGAAGAAGAGTTGGACCAGTGTGGATGAGGTCAAACAGGAGGTTATTGAGTTGTAGGACTTGTATTGTGTCTGTATAGGTTGTACGAATGCGCGAGAGTAGATTATGTAGCATATTTCGAAGCGTCCAGGGAAACATGGTTTGATCACTTATTCTTCACATTGTGGATGAGAGATGACTTGTGCACGCAAGAGCCGAAAGAAGTTCAAGTTGCGGACCTAATCCGCAGATTAGACATGGAGCATTTTTTGAATTGAACTTGCTATTGTATTATTCAGATTGCCTTTCTGACACCTACAGCTGCGTTTGACGGGCTTACTCTGCTCGTGCTGCACCACGGATTGCGGGAACATGCGTTCGCATGGCAGATCGCCAGCACACACCCTGCAAACGCGCTTGCCCAACCAGGCACTCGACGAACGCCCCTTCCGCGTCGACGTATGTCATGCTTACAGTATATCTGCGCAGAGACGTCCATGTAGCAATTGAGTCTTGAAGATGTCAGCGGTACTCGCAAACGACCTGCATGGCCCAAACAGGCCCGGTGGTGTTGATGCGCGTGTCGAGGGTCTCGCAATATGTACGGGCCCCGTTCCCACCCGCTAATGTTAAAGCACCGCGTGCAACGCACATGATCGCGCGGCACGAACGAGCTACCGCCTGTCAGGCACATCCATTCGCAGACGGCTACGCACTCTCACACTTCGACACGACGCGTAGCTCGGGCTGTTCAGATCTTCGGCCAGCTCTTCGAGTCACTGCAGCCCGCCCGTACATTATTTTTGATTTAGGAGCATCCTTCGGTTGGTAGCCGCCGTTCGCGTCGCACGCCAGCGAGACACGTCCCCCGGCCCTCTTTATCGTGCCCGTTGATTCCCGCCCAGGCCAGGGTCTCTCTGCTTCCCACCTGATCTCAGTATCAGTAGACCATTGCCGTTGCAGATACTTGCTTTTTGGGATCTTTGCAGTCACGCGAGTCCGATGTCTTCCCAAGTCGAGGCGTACTACCCCGCCACGAGTCCAATGTCCGCACCGCGTAAGTTGGCGCGTCTTCCCTGCTGAACACGACTTACTTATCAATTGCGCCATCAGCCAACGCCAATATTATTCCTACACCTTCTGGAACTGCAGCGCCCCAGGTGGACATACCAGACTCGCAGGAGTCGGTCCTTTCTACCGTGTCGAGTGCCTTTTCTGCGCCAGCATTGCCATCTTCGACTAGCAACTTGTCTACGTCAACAACCACGGAAACCGAGCTGACATCGCCCGCGTCGACAAATGTAGCCCCGGGTCAGGACAAGCCCACAGAGGCGCCAATGCCAGATTTCCCAAATGAAGCTCGCGGTGAAGACACGCGGGCAAAACCACCTCAGATCGACGCAATCGCCGCGAACGCGTCGCGAAACGGCGACACAACAGCCGAGGCCACGCCACTCGAATCACCCGCCATGCACGGATTTAAGAGAACAGCAGATGGATCTCTCAAGGGCGACAGCACTGCTATGCAGCCCGCAGCCCGCTCAATGACTGCCTCGGCACACAAGAGGAACAAGAGCATGGATACACATCGGATCGGGGAGGTGCGTGGTTTTGTAATGGGACTCAGTCTGCAAGGTGCTAACGCATATGCAGCTATCCGCCCAACTCAAGACGCGCTTATCCTATGCCATGGTCAAAGTGCAGAACGGCTGGGAGAAGCAATCGCTTGACGAACTTGAAGAGGTCCACTCACAGCGAGGCTCTCCCAACTCTGCTCCTGGCCGCAGCGATCGCCTCGCATTTGACTCCCCATCCGCTTTTGAGCGCCGTAGGAGACCGAGTGGTGTGTCTGATAACTCCGATCCCATGCTCATGTCACCAGCATCAGATCCTTCAGGTGCATATACCGGTTCCTTTCTGCGTCAGTCTTGACCATCGTTCATAAATGCATCAACTTGCTGACGGTCACGCAGTGAATTGGCGATCAGGCACCAAACCTGCGATAGATGCCGCTGCAAGCCTCATCTCAGTCACAGGTTCACAACACGAGGGCAGCCTCGCCCCTGCTGCTGACATACAAGTCGGGAGAAGAAGAAGATCTAGTGCATCACACCCACCTCCTCCGTTGCTTGGGACAGGCCAAAGGAAACATGCCAGCGATCTCGGTGCTGGTCCACGTACGCCAGCAACACCTCGAGCTGGCATCCTTCGCATGCCTAGCCAGCAGGCCGAGAAGGATGCTGTCGACACACTCCTTTTCATGAGCAGTCCCAACAACTCCCAGAGGTTTCCGCATACCAGCCACACAGCTCCCAGTCCCCTGCGAACTGATGCACCCCAAAGACGCGTCATGTTCGACGCATACCCCCCGCAAGAGAGACGCATTGTTTACCAGCCGCAAATGCCTCCACCACAACATCATTATGGTCCATACGCCGCGCATCCTGCCCGATAACATCCTGCATTCTTTACCCACGAGTTCGATAAGTGTCTGCTTGACTGTATGCCGCCATGTCCCACATAGCCTGCTTGTCTTTCGCAAATACCCACTGCATGGTGGCATCTTCCTGTTTGCCTAGATCTCAGACTTGTATATCCATTTGGATGAGCACTCCTGGGCCAGAGAAATTTTGCAAGTCATTATATTGTATTTTCCATTGCTGCATTTTTCTTGCTTCGGCAGGACTTGTCACAAGGCACAAGTAAACAGTGCTAGATGATATACTTAACGAATTGAAATGACATGAAATGACTTTTATTCTTGCATTCCTTGTGGCCTCGAACATTTACTCGCCTGTGCTCACACATTGGCCGGGGTTTCGCGGAGAGTTACCAGCCAAACGTCATGCGTTGGTGGGTCCGAATGTAATCAGCCCACAGCAACGTACTTAGTCAGGGTCCTGGCATACCGACTTTAAATACTCGGGACATCCCCCAGACTCTTTCCCTTTACACGAAATCGTCCTCTGTGACACCTCTCCACTCTTCCAACGTCTGCAATTGCTCCTTGTGGAGTGGTTGTTGAGCTACGTCAACTTATCGATAAGAGCTTGACGTAGGACGCTTCGACTACGCCCACCATGTCGGTATCAGCGGCGCTCAAGGCGAGGGTGAGGAGGCCGAGTTATTTGAAGAAGATTGCAAAGGCTGAGGACTTGATCCATCATTTTCCTAATAATGCGTATATTGGATGGTCTGGGTTTACAGGTGTTGGATATCCAAAGTAAGTCACCAGTCTCATCACGGCCAGAATTCCCCCTCTACAAGACTTCGAGCAAGATCTCAAAACTTTCAATTGTCTTCATCTCTTCCTTGAAGTTTGTTTGGTAGGGCTGTTGTTGTTGTTGAGCAGCCCGAGGTGGAACGGAAGTTTGGACGAGCTGGATCGCCGAGTTATGTCCGACTCCACAACTGGGTTTGCGCTTGGACAGTATCCAGTCGAATGATCGGTGCGGGATCCGCTCGAGGGACAGTCATTTGGTCGAAGATTGAACAAGGCCAAGCTGTCTTGCGTCATAATTTTCGTTTCTGCTTTCAGCGGTATTCTCGGGGTGCAAGTACTGACCGGTAGCACAGGAAGATCCCAACAGCTTTGGCAGACCATGTCGAGAAGAACAACCTCCAGGGTAAACTCAAGTATAATCTTTTCGTTGGCGCGTCGTCTGGCGCTGAGACGGAGAATCGATGGGCGCGTCTGAATATGATTGAGCGCAGGTCGCCGCATCAGGTTGGAAAGGAAATTGCAAAAGGGATCAACAATGGAAACATCAAGTTCTTCGACAAGCATTTGAGTATGTTTCCGGTGGATCTCATGTATGGGTGAGTAGAATAGGCTCTGGAAACTGTATTGACGTTGTACTGATGCCAGTCAGGTTCTATACCCTCCACAAGCCTAAGAACCGCCTCGATGTTACCATTGTAGAAGCATCAGCCATCACAGAAGACGGAGGAATTATTCCAGGCGCCAGCGTCGGAGCATCACCCGAGCTGATTCAGATGGCCGACAAGATTATCATTGAAGTCAACACTGCAGCGCCGTCATTCGAAGGTCTCCACGATATCACCATGACTGACCTCCCACCTCGCCGCAAGCCATATCTTGTCATGTCGCCCGAAGACCGCATTGGTACTCCTCACATTCCCATTGACCCTGAGCGCGTAGTTGCCATTGTCGAAAGTGATTACCCAGATCAGACACAGCCAAACGCACCCGAGGATGACACCTCGCGTGCAATTGCAAGCAACCTGATCGAGTTCCTGAAGCATGAAGTGAGCCACGGCCGTCTGCCCGAGAACCTTCTCCCCATCCAATCTGGTATTGGAAACATTGCCAACGCCGTTGTTGGTGGACTTGCCGTAAGCATACCATCCCTCCCACCAGGCTGTTTGCTAACTGATACTCCAGTCCGGCGGCGCCAATTTCAAAAACCTCAAAGTATGGACCGAAGTCCTCCAAGACTCGTTCCTCGACCTCTTCGACTCAGGGAACCTCGACTTCGCCACGGCAACATCGATCCGCTTCAGCCCAGACGGCTTCGAGCGCTTCTACAAGGACTGGGACCGCTATGCCCCGAAACTGCTCCTGCGCAGCCAGCAAGTGTCCAACAGCCCTGAAATCATCCGCCGCCTCGGCGTCATTGGCATGAACACACCCGTCGAAGTCGACATCTACGCGCACGCAAACTCAACTTGCGTCATGGGCTCGAGGATGCTTAACGGCCTGGGCGGATCTGCTGATTTCCTGCGCTCCGCAAAATACTCAATCATGCACACGCCGTCGACACGGCCGTCCAAAACTGACCCTACGGGCGTTTCGTGCATTGTACCGATGTGTACTCATATTGACCAGACCGAGCACGATCTCGACGTCATCGTCACAGAGCAGGGCCTCGCTGATGTCCGGGGTCTCTCGCCCCGCGAAAGGGCGCGTGTCATCATCGACAAGTGCGCGCACCCAGACTACCAGCCTATCCTGCGGGATTACTTTGAGAAAGCAGAGTTTGAGTGTTTGAGGAAGGGCTGGGGCCATGAGCCGCATTTGCTGTGGAATAGCTTTGATATGCATCGGCATTTGAACGAGAAGGGCACCATGAAGCTACCCAAGTGGGATTACGGGAATACGTATGCGTAGGGAAGGAGCTTAGATGTCGAGCAAAGAAGATGAATAAATCACAAACATGTCAATACATCATATTCGTATCCTAAACCCCTCCGTCCAGCACATTGTACAGCGCCACTCCAACCAGATGATATCGATTTCAAAGCAACGCCAGTCCCTAGTTCCCTATACATATAAACACCAAATCGAACATCTCAAAGAACTTTATGCAATACCACTGATCTTACGATGCGTCATGCCTCGCCATCCACTTGCACCCATACCCCCTCGTCCCTCCTCTGCGATCTTCCCACTCACGTCCCGTCGCCTACTTGAGTTTCCAAGGTCTGAATCATCAAACTCGTACGGATTCATGTAGTCAACTCCGGATCTGCTGACCACACGAGGTGACTGGTGCTTCACGGGTGTAGAAGCAGTGTCGCCAGTTCTCCGTACGCTCGTGTAAGACTTCTTGTCAAGGGTGAAGGGCGAGTTCTTGACTGGCGAGTGCGACGATGAAGGAGGCGTGTTGGAGATGTATTGCTTCGTTGCCGATGGGAAGTGATTCGGCTGGTTGCGGAATGATCCCTTGGTGGGTGACACGTTTGGTGAATTGTTTGCTGAGTGCCTGATTCCGCTCGTTGCAGCTTGCAGATCGCCATAGTATCGTGACTTTGGCGTTCCACTTCGCTTCTGCGAATGCGAACGATTGAATGTCGCATCTGTCGACATGGAAGTGGTAGTTTGTGTACGCTGGAGGCTTGAAGGCGGCGTTGTTTTCTTTTCCGCCACAGTCTGCGCTGGTGGCGGGGTTGGTGGGTTCATTCGTAACGGCTGGGGTACCATGGGTTTGTCGAGCGCATAGTCGTCCTCCACATCAGATACATCTTCATATGGCGACAGAGTGTTGTAGCCTTGGTTCACGGCGTTCGTGTTGAACATGGAATGTCTTGGAGCAGGCGCTGGATGATGAATCTCTTTCTCAGGCTCATCATCTTGATGAACGAACCAGTTGTCGTTGTGCAGACTATCGCGGCTATTCCTCTGCAGCGCTAGATCGCCTGTGCCTTCTTGCTTTTCGGATGGAGCAGTGCCTGGCGGAGTGAAGAATTGCTCCTTGGATGAATTTGTTACGTACGAATCGGCCCTGGCGTGTCTCCTGATGTTGGCTTGTTGCGCGAGCATGGACTTGCGCTGGGCTAGAGTCTCGTTGTCGTCCGCGTCATCCCTCCGGTGAAGGTCGTCGCGGTGGTTGAGTTCTTTTCGAGATTGACGGGTCGACGGAGGCTGGGAATACATGGAGAATCGCTCCCTTGACTGGCGCGCCGAGTGTGGAGTATGAGGCGAGTACGTCATGTCTGAGTCTGTTCGAGTATGCATGAATGCGACCTGGCTTTTGCTCGGGCTGGGAATCTCCCTCGCGAGAAGCGGATCGGCCTGCGAGAAGCGGTCTCCTGCAACCGTGCTTTGCTTGCTGAATCGCTTCTCTTGATCCCCCGTTAACGGAGTGATGGCCGAGATTGACGAGTTCTTGTGCTTGTGCTTTGTTTTGTTCTTCTTCGTCCTGCGCGAGGTCAAGTTTTCTTCCAGTGGGTTCATGTCGGGGGGTAGTTTGCAGATTTTTCTGAAGATGATGAGTAGGTAAAGATCCAGGAACAGGGAAATCAGATGCAGGCCAGCAACCGTGACAGCTGTAAGCCAGGTGGTGAAGAGGATCTTGTTCGTTTCCTCATCTGTCGGGAACATGGATCGCCAACGTCCGACTGTCCCAGCTTCCATGTCCGAGTTGCGACGAGACAGAAGTACCGTGAAGACGTAGAAGGGAATGAAGCCAGCATCGGTGATGAGCGCGAAGAAGTGGTAGCTGGCTGAGCTCCCTGGCGGTCGTGATCTCGCGTTGCGGATCAGGTGGTAAATTGCGTAGAGGCAGATGACCAGGTCGACGCCAGGCTATGGAGATTAGCAAGATTCAGTCAAGGTGATTCAGGTCACATACTGCAATCCTCATAATGTAGCCTTCAGTGTCCGATGCGCCTCGGATGAAGATGCCACACAACAGTACTCCGACTGCGCCCAACAAAGTACACACGCGCAAGAAGAGCTGAACCCAGCGCACAATCTTGATGTACACCTTGACCCTCTTGCCCATTGGCTTGAAGTTTGTGTTGCCGTAGGGTAGTACTAGATAGCTGTCGGGGTGCTTGTTGAAGTCAATAAGCGGGCCTTCCTTCTTCTTCTTGGGTGGAGAGGGCGGCATTCGGCTGGCCATGGTGACTGCTTTCGGGTTGAATGTCGAGTCACCCATGGGCGCATCGTAGAGATATGGCTGGAACCGGCCAACCATGATGACGATGTAGGATGATGGAGCAAGAGAGAGTGGCCTCCTTGACTCGACCGTCAGGCTCGAAGGGATGTACGAAGGTGCTTTCGCTTAAGCGAGGAATGCAGACAGAGATGGACATGGGGTCGCGGGGAGCGCCATTGATAATGTCAACACAGAGGTTGCCATGGCGACGCGGAATGTGGGTGACGTATGATGTGCGGCTGGAACGGCATGGTATGTGCAGCAACTAAAATAGCTTCACTGCCGGGAGCAGGTCAGACAAAGAACTGGCGGGGTTTCAAGGTTCAAGTTTGTCGCGGCAGGTGATGCTGGTGTTGTTGCCATGGCTGGGATTGGGATCGGGAAGATCATATCAGACCAAGTGTGGTGCCAAACTTGCACACCGATGACAGACATGCAACGCGACGAAGCTAGCAAGCAGCATTGTCAATCAGACAATACAGGACATGTTGGTCGCTGCTCTGATCCTCGGCCACCACAGGCTCGGTGAGGGCGGATGAAAAGCGGTCGAGCCTTAGTCTATCGATACTGCTAGTCATGGCCGGTCGGCGGAACGATATGCGTCAACCACTAAGTTATGCAGCCACTACGCATGATGCATCCTCTCCGAACTTTACAGACATCGTATGTCTGCGCTAGCTGCACCCAGCGACTGTTTACTGGGAAGCAAACACTCTATCGCTCTTCGGGCTTGTCCCCCGCTACTCGACGCCTCGGGAGTCTGAGGAGGCTGTCATCGCAGACTTCACGTCGGCCCTCTATATCGGGGCAAACGAGCGCTCGCGTCCTTCGCAATGCCTACAGCACGTCGGCCTCCCCTCCTTTGCGCATCGCCATCATTGGATCTGGTCCGGCAGGCTTCTACACAGCTCATCGGCTGCTGAACAAAGTCCAAGATGCCGTCATCGACATGTACGAGCAATTGCCCGTCCCCTACGGCCTCGTCCGCTTTGGTGTCGCGCCTGATCATCCTGAAGTGAAGAACTGCCAGGACACGTTTGAACAGGTTGCGCTTTCTCCACGGTTCAACTATAATGGCAACGTGCGCGTGGGCCATGATGTCGAATTATCGGCAATGAAGCCGCACTACGATGCAATGCTGTTCTCGTATGGCGCGAGCGAAGACAAGCAGCTGGGCATACCAGGGGAGCAATTATCGGGCGTCTACTCTGCTCGCGAATTTGTGGGTTGGTACAACGGACTACCACAATTTCAGGGCTTGAGGCCGCAATTGCAGCACGGCGAGCAGGCAGTCGTCATAGGACAGGGCAATGTCGCCATGGATGTTGCACGCATACTCCTATCGCCTGTGGATGCGCTGAGGTCGACCGACATCACAGAAGAGGCACTGCAGACCTTGTCTGAGAGTAAGGTCAGATCTGTGCGAGTTGTCGGGAGACGTGGTCCAATTCAAGTAAGTAGTTTCTCTGCGATACTCAACGAGTCACACTGACAATAGCTCAGGCTGCCTTTACTGTCAAGGAAGCACGCGAGCTGATGCGCCTCCCTTCCGTCCACTTCGAACCTGTCGATACATCTCTGTACCCAACCGATACCAAGAAGCTTCCTCGGGTGCAGAAGCGTATTGCAGATGTCCTCGTCAAAGGCACAGCATCAGCACCTTCCGACTGCCCCAAATCTTGGGCCCTTGACTTCTTCAGAGCGCCAAAGTCCATCAACGCCGAGGCCGACCACGTCTCATCGATGACCTTCACAAAGCAGCGTATAGCGGATGGGAGCGACCAATTCGACAGTCGGGCACGAGTAGTACCTACGGATGAGGAGGTCATAATGGATGCGTCTTTAGCTTTTCGTTCCGTGGGTTACAAGTCGACGCCTCTTCCAGGCCTCGAAAAACTGGGTGTTCCTTTCGACACCAAGCTCGGCATCATCCCCAACGATGTTCACGGCCGTGTCATCACGCCGGCGCAGGGCCCCGGTGACCTCACTGCGGGTCACGTTCAAGGCCTCTACTGTGCTGGCTGGGTCAAGCGTGGGCCGACGGGAGTCATTGCAAGTACGATGCAGGACGCATTTGCGTCGGCAGATATAATTGCTCATGATTGGGCGGCCAACGTACCCTTCCTCAATGGCGTGGGACCGCAGAACAAGAGCACGGGTCTGGGTTGGGATGCTATCAAGGAGGACGTGATAGCTAGGGGAATCAGACCGCTCAGCTGGAAGGATTGGATGGTGATTGATCATGCGGAGAAGGAGAGGGGCAAGAACAGAGGCAAGGAGAGGGAGAAGTTTGGAAGGGTAGAGGACATGTTGAAAGCACTGGATGCATAGATCATATTTGCTAACATGAAGCTGCTTTGCCTGTGTCGTATACACAGATATTACATGAAATCATTGATTAAGACGTTGCCTGCCACATAGCGTTGCCGTGTGTTGGTTCTTAATGTAGCTGATTAACATTTCAGCAGAATGACTTGAACCTTGCTAAGAATCTGCCAGCATGCCACACATATAGATCTGACGAGTGTCTGGTCTCGATCACTTTTCGGGTTATTTGGTAGCGCATGCATGTTTCAGAACTTGTAGGACTCGAGACTCGGCGAGGGCGCTTAGGCAGGTGGCGAAAAGATACTCTGGAACATCGGAACGAGCCAATTCGAGGCCGCGGTGACTTCGGCAGAATCGGGCAGGTACTCTGGGAGCCAGTCTGGAGCCTCCGCTGGAAAATTCGGCAGGGCTGCACGAATAGCGCCCGGCACGTCCATCTGCCGCAATCCAATGGATGTTTTGCAGAAGGCTACGGATGGCACGCAGGTGGTGCACACCGTAGCTGCCGGTATACGTGTGGTGTACTTCAGGTACTGTGACGACGCCATTCAAGTAAAGGACTCGTCGGTCAATTTTCAATATAGAAAGATGGCAGGCTCTCCAGGGTCTGGTCCCTGATCTTTAAGACTGCACAACCCCAGTCCTGCGCTTTGTTGGGTGCAGGTCGCGGGCTGGTGTCTTTTGAGAAGGCGGTCAGCGCGCATATGTACATGTCGCCACACCAAAGACGCCCTCTGGCAACGTGGGCTTTCAGCAGAGGCCCGCCGTCCAGCGGGTGCTCTGGAGAAGTGTCGAGACGACAGGCGAATGATGTCCCAGGCGTGCTGGAGACGGCGCGGCAAAAGTGAAATTTCTGGCGTCCAACGAGGGGCAATGCGTGTCCGTGGTTCGCGAAGTCCCCCGGTTTGTGAGGGCGCAGGGGCCATTTTCGACCCAGTCAACCGCGCTAACGTGCTAATCTTATCGGCTTGCCAAATTTTTGCCCACATAAGAAGTGTGCGCCCGCTGCGAAGAGCCCCTCTACACTCTCCCCTCACTTTCTGGGCCATCCCAATCCTCTTTCTTTGTTGTGTGTTTCTCGGAAGCACAGAGAAAGCCGCGAGCCACTTTCCTCGCTGCTGTGCACGCTTTGATACCCGAAAGTTCCATCTTTCACAAAAGTTTTTTAGGCCCCGCACCTTTGCCTATATAAAGGCCACCGCCTCCCGCACTTTTCTTACACCCACCCACACTCCTACCTCCCACCCGACAACATGGCCCCCGCTGCTCTGCACGACGCTGCGGCCATCAAGTCCGAGAACTCAAAGTCCCTCAAGGCGCTTGAGGAGCTCCTCGGCAAGTTGACCATCTCCAAGGAGCAGGACCAGATCAACTCTGCTGCTTCGGCCATTGCCACCTTCATCAACGGTGACATTGAGGAGGCTGACGCACCCACCAAGTACGTGCTGCACACCCTGGCCCTCTACCCCGCCCCGACACAATGCTAACAGCGACCGCAGGGCTGTTGAACTGCTGCAGAAGCAGCTGGCCAGCAAGAAGGATGCCGTTGCCCGCGAGCGTGCGCTGGACGCCATCCGCGCCATTGCGCAACACGCCCACGTCTCGGCCGCCGTCGAGCCCTACCTTGTCGAGCTCCTCCCCGCCGTCCTCGCCGCCGTCGGTGACAAGATGAGCGCCGTCAAGGTCGCCGCCCAGACCGCCGCCGAGGCCATTGTCGCCGCCGCCAACCCCAACGCCGTCAAGGCCATCATCCCCCACATCATCAAGTCTCTCGAGAACGCACAAAAGTGGCCCGAGAAGATGGCTGACCTCAAGTGCATCGAGGTCCTCACCTCCAGCGCACCCGCACAAATGGCTTTCCGTGTCCCAGACCTGATTCCCGTCATCTCTGGTGCCATGTGGGACACCAAGCCCGAGGTCAAGAAGGCTGCTTACGCCACCATGGAGAAGCTTTGCTCTTTGATCTCCAACAAGGATATCGAGCGCTTTATCCCCGAGCTCATCAAGTGTATCGCTAAGCCTGAGAACGTCCCCGAGACCGTTCACTTGCTCGGTGCCACCACCTTCGTCACTGATGTCCACGAGCCCACCCTCGCCATCATGGTGCCCCTGCTTGAGCGTGGTCTTGTCGAGCGCGAGACTGCCATCAAGCGTAAGACTGCCGTCATCATCGACAACATGTGCAAGCTTGTCGAGGACCCCCAGATTGTTGCCGCTTTCCTGCCCAAGCTCATGCCTGCGCTTGAGAAGAACCACGACAACCTTGCTGACCCCGAGGCTCGCGAGAAGACCCGACAGGGTCTCGACACCCTCATTCGTGTCGGTCACGTTAAGGACGGCAAGATCCCTGAACTGTCCAAGGATGGCGATGTCGCCACCATTGCTGGCAAGCTCAAGGATGTTCTGCCTTCCAAGTACAAGATCGACGAGCGCTTTACCCCCGTCGTCAACTACATTGGAGCTATCGGAGGTCAGCTCATTGACGAGAAGGACTACGAGGGTCTCAACTGGCAAGCAAACGCTGGTCCCTTCGTGGCTGTGCTCATTGGCGACGAGGAGGCAAAGGACATCACCGAGAAGCTCCGCCAGCGCTCTCTGCCCGCTGCCATGCAGGCTGAGATCGCCGAGCCTGACGAGGAGGAGGGCGAGGACCTCTGCAACTGCACCTTCAACTTGGCCTACGGTGCCAAGATCTTGCTCAACCAGACACATCTCCGTCTGAAGCGTGGCCAGCGTTATGGTCTTCTCGGACCCAACGGTTCTGGAAAGACCACACTGATGCGCGCCATCAACAACGAGCAGGTCGAGGGTTTCCCCAAGCAGAGCGAGGTCAAGACTGTCTACGTCGAGCACGACCTCGACTCTGCCGATACTGAGCAGACCGTTCTTGAGTGGACCCTGAAGAAGCTCCAAGCTGTCGGCATCAACAAGCCCGAGGATGAGGTCAAGAGCACCCTCAACGAGTTTGGCTTCACCAACGACATGTACAACGGCCCCATTACCGCCCTGTCTGGTGGCTGGAAGATGAAGCTCGCGCTTGCGCGTGCTGTGTTCGAGCAGCCTGATATTCTGCTTCTTGACGAGCCCACGAACCACTTGGACGTCAAGAACGTCAAGTGGCTCGAGGACTACCTCACCTCCTCGCCCTGCACATCCATTGTCATCTCTCACGACAGCAAGTTCTTGAACAACATCATCCAGCACGTTATCCACTACGAGCGCTTCAAGCTCAAGCGTTACCGTGGTAACCTCGACGAGTTCGTCAAGCGTGTGCCTTCTGCCAAGTCATACCACGAGCTCAGCGCCTCCGACATGGAGTTCAAGTTCCCCGAGCCCGGTTTCCTCGAGGGTGTCAAGACCAAGGCCAAGGCCATTCTCCGTGCCACCAACATGAGCTTCCAGTACGAGGGTACCTCGAAGCCCCAGATCCAGGACATTACCTTCCAGTGTTCGCTCGGATCCCGTATCGCTGTCATTGGTCCCAACGGTGCCGGCAAGTCTACCGTTGTCAACGTCCTGACTGGTGAGCTTGTTCCCACATCTGGTGAGATCTACCACCACGAGAACATCCGTATCGCCTACATCAAGCAGCACGCTTTCGCACATATCGACCACCACCTCGACTCTACTCCCTCCGAGTACATTCAATGGCGTTTCCAAACTGGTGAGGACCGTGAGACCATGGACCGTGCCAACAAGATCGTCACCGAAGAGGATGAGAAGGCCATGGACAAGATCTACAAGATCGAGGGTACCCAGCGTCGTGTTATCGGTATCAACTCCCGAAGGAAGTTCAAGAACTCGTACGAGTACGAGTGTTCGTTCGCCCTCGGTGACAACGTCGGCATGAAGAACGAGAAGTGGACACCCATGATGACTGCTGACAACGCCTGGATTCCTCGTTCCGAGATCATGGCTTCTCACGCAAAGATGGTTGCTGAGGTTGACCAGAAGGAGGCTCTTGCCAGTGGTCAGTTCCGTCCCCTTGTCCGCAAGGAGATTGAGGCCCACTGCGCTCAGTTCGGTCTTGACGCTGAGCTCGTCTCCCACTCCCGCATGCGCGGTCTGTCCGGTGGACAGCGTGTCAAGGTCGTCCTTGCCGCCTGCTCATGGCAGCGTCCTCACTTGATCGTCCTCGACGAGCCCACCAACTACCTCGACCGTGACTCTCTCGGTGCTTTGTCCAAGGCTATCAAGACCTTCGAGGGTGGTGTCATCATCATTACTCACTCGGCCGAGTTCACCAAGGACTTGACTGAGGAAGTCTGGGCCGTCATGGACGGTCGCATGACGCCTTCCGGCCACAACTGGGTCCAGGGTCAAGGATCTGGTCCCCGTCTGGCGGCCAAGGATGGCGAGGAAGAAGAGAAATTCGTAAGTCCCCACCACATCACAACACTTCTTGAACATGATATTAACGATCAAAATAGGACGCCATGGGTAACAAGATCAAGACCGAAGAGAAGAAGAAGAAGCTCACCTCCAGCGAGATGCGTAAGAAGAAGAAGGACAGGATGGCCCGCCGCAAGCGTGGTGAGGAGGTCTTCTCCGACGAGGATGACTAGACATATCGTCCCTCATGCGCAAAAGCTTTCTTTCTTGGTTCAGATGTTTCACGATGCGATAGAGGTTTGCATTTTACGGCTTTGACGCTCAGCCTACGACAGTAATGTGTGATGCGTTGCGTGCGGTCATGGGTCGGCGTCCTGGATATCCAAAATATGCATGATTGCGATGGTCTTCTTAGTAGAAGAAAGAAATAGATTTCACCAACACTTTGACTCAACTTCTCTCTTGCCATGCATGACTCGTGTTTCGATCCTGTCGATCGATGGCATCGCCTTGCCTAGTCTATGTTAATGTTATAGTGATCGGCTATCTTTGATCGTTTTAGAATTAGAGGCCCCCTTCGATGATGAGATAGTACACTGCTATGCTTACTCGAAGCTTTGTTTCGTTGAACAAGACTTCAACTAAGCTAATCATTCCTTCTGTCGACTAAGTGTTCGGATCAACTCCAGGGGATTCTAACTTAGAGTGTGATAGCAGACACTGATCTGTGGTAAGCAAACTTGGGCAAGTCAAGAAAATCTACTACCAATGCTGCTTTGCCTGATGTGAGAACCTCTCTGAAATAATTGAATAAACACTCTACTAATAGGGTAGGACCACAATCCGTTGCTAATGTAGTCGACTGTTCCTGGAAACTTTGGAGAGTGGAAAGATGAACTTCTAGAGAGTCGTAGATTTAGGTAGAAAGAGCTTACAATTATTCAGCATGCAGTACATAGAGCGGACGAGGTGTAGAAAAGAAGTTTATCCAGCATTCAAACTGCCATGAGCAGGATGTTCGCTACAGCACTACCATCATCACTTCACCATGATACGGCTGTCGAAGCGTCGGCGCAAGCTTGTTACATCCTCCTGCGTTCAACCCCTATGCTTCCCGCACTGGTCGAAATCTTAATCGCTGCCTACCTGCCTCGCGCGCCCAAGATGGTGAGAAGATGCTCCAGCTCTTCACACGGAGCCTTTGCGACCATGAGTAATCCACCCCTGAAACATGCTCGAGGGCTGTAGCTATACAAAGGGTCAATTCGGCCGTAGGGCAGCTTGTGGTGTGCTCAAATGTAGGGAGTGGTGTGTGTCATGAAGAATGGGGTCTGCATGATGACTTTACGCTTGAGGCTTCGCAGTGCAGAGGGGGATTCTATTTGATGCACATTGCTAAGATATATTTCTGGTAGTCCATTACACAATTTGCCGCAATTGATACTGCCTTGGTAGTCTTCTAAGATTGACGAAGGAGTCTATTCGTGGTGATGCACTATGCAATTTGACGTGCCAGAATCGACTCTTCTGACAACAGATGTAATGATAGGAATTCTGCTAGTTGCTTCTGTAGTGCCGCAAGAGCTAACAAAATAAATCTACATACTGTTGATATGTTGTAGTACTCGTGTGAAAGGGTTGTCCAAGCTTTTGATACTTCATGATCTAGTCTATTTATTTACGAAGACTTCTTTTCTCCTTCAACAAAATCACGAATCGTCTGCTCCAGGCCTACATCCTCCTCAAACCCTAGGTCCTTGGCTCTTGTTGTATCGTAACCAGCCGGCCAGCTCAACACAATCCTCTGGATCGTCTCATCTCTCTTTTCCTTGACCAGATTCCTCGTGTCTTTTCCACACACCTTTTCAAGTGCTTCCAAAATCTGCCCACTCGTCGCCGTATATCCCGGCAACAAGACCTGCCTAAAGCTGCCAAACTTCTCTGCCGGCGCCTTGATCGCATGCACCAAGTTCGTCGCCAATGTGCGCGGACTCGTCAACCAAATCCCAATGCTCGGATCAACAGGCAACTCGCTCTCCACCCCGTGCACAGGCTCACGCACAATCCCCGACACAAACGACGACGCAGCGGCCGTTGGTGCTCCTGCTCGTACAAAGACAGTCGGCAGCCTTACGATGCGTCCATCGATAAGTCCTCGGCGCGAATAGTCGTTGACAAGGAACTCAATCATGAGTTTCTGTGTCCCATAGCTCGACTCAGGCATGGGCACAATGTCCGTCTCCGTCGCGGTGTTCTCCACCGCCTTGCGCCCGAATACCGCACACGACGACGTAAACACAACTTTGATCCCCGGCCTCTTGGCGCGAATGATGTCGAGTAGTTGCCTTACACTGTCGAAATTCACTTTCAATCCCAGCTCGAGATTGGCTTCTGAGCCGCTTGACATGATGCCGTGTAAGATGTAGACTGCATCGGGTCCTTGGGCGATCAAGTCCTCTGCAGCTTGGGGGTCGGTTAGATCCGCGCCCACGCATTGTACGTCGTTGGATGGTGTGGGGTTTGGTGGCGCTTTGACGTCTGCGAGGATGAGGGATGTGGCGGTGGAGGTAGAGATGAGTTTCTGAGCGAGGATTTGGCCGACGAAGCCTCCTGCGCCGGTGATGAGGACCTTCATGGTGGATTTGGATTTTGTTGGTCTGATGGAAATGTTGGTGGTAGGAACAAAGGACGGATATGGCCAGGAGACATAGTGTGGAGTTTTGCAGGCATTGTACTCGTGGTCGGGGTAATGGCCGGCGAGAAGGCCGAGGGTGGGGAGAGGTGCGGAGAAGCGCGCTCGATGCGACTTCATCGTTGACTCCACTTGGGTTGCGAGAACTTCAGCAAGAACTACATCATAATTTCCATCATCACGCGATGCATTTGTGATCAGACCTGGCACCGCAGATTCCCGTTCTGATGCACTCTTGATCCGGGGATAAAATATGCTCATACTCTATTCCCTACAGGCTGACGTGCATTAGCCCCGTCTCCAGCCGGATCGCTTCATCGCGATATGTTTTCACGGACGAACAGATATTACATTGTCAGCATAGCTGTCATCAGGAATCCACAGGCTGTACCATTTCCATGTAGAGAACTACTTGACAGCCCTGCCATTGGTAGCTCTGATGCCAAGGATATTTCCACTTGTGGTATGGACATACTATGGACAAGGAGCTTATATGAGCAAGTTTTCGCGCCACAGCAAGCATGGAGTGGATACCCAGATTCACACGAGGTATATGTAGTAGGTTGAGTCTGTAGCAGATGGCATTGAGCGTGTTAATAATCTGGCTGAACTTGCATCATGTCATTGCTTCTGACCGCGTTAATCGGCCTCTTACAGTACCGTGTGGTTCATGCCATCGGCCATCTGGATATCGAAACCACTTCAGGATCAATTCGAGGTTTCGTTAACGAGACAACTCCGAACGTTGCGCAATTCCTCGGCATCCCATACGCAGAACCTCCCGTTGGATCTCGACGCTGGCTTCCTCCAGCACGAAAGTCGAAAGAAAATGGCGTCTTAAATGCGACTCAATTTGGGCCAGCGTGTTCTCAGTGGGAATCGGACATAAATGTCGAACCTACTGTGTACACGGTTGATGCACCGAACTTCAGCATATCTCGGCTTGATTACCAGTCTGAAGATTGCTTATCGCTCAACGTATGGACGCCCTGGCATAGCGAGAACACTACACAGAGCGCGAATGTATCGTTGCCTGTTTTGCTTTGGGTATATGGAGGGGGCTTCACTTCTGGTAGTGGCAATGTTCCATATCAAATCCCCTCGCCCTGGATTGAGAAGAGTGGCAAGCATATCGTTGTCAGCATCAAGTAAGAATATCTCGAAGCTCGGCAGCATTAAGAAGTGGACACTGATTAGGAATAGCCACCGCATGAACGTCTTAGGGTTCCCAAATGCCGCAGGTCTCAAGCTCGAGGAGCAGAACCTCGGAATGCTGGATCTTCGTCTAGCCGTGGAGTGGACGCGCGACAACATAGCAAACTTTGGTGGTGATCCTGATCGTATTGTGCTGTGGGGTCAGTCTTCAGGCGCCATCGCAATTGATCACTACAACTTTGCTCATCCCGAAGACACCATCGTTGCCGGCTTCATCATGCACAGTGGTACCTCCACGCTTGAGTTCACGGCAAATGACCCTGAACATACGAATTTCACATTCGTCGCCGAAAAGCTGGGCTGTCCATTTGTAGACCCGACTAAGCAGCTCGACTGTATGCGTGGAGTGGACGCTAACGATATTGTACTATTCATGAAATACTACTACCAAAACGCTACGCAAACTGGCCTCGCTTTCGGTCCCGTTGTCGACAACGTTACTCTCTTTCCCAATTACACCGCTCGCGCTTTAGCCGGCAACTTTAGTCGCAAACCAGCGCTCATCGGTAATACTGCCAATGAAGGCTCCTCCTTCGTCCTCCCATACAACCAATCCTATGGCCCAGGCCAAGATGCCGCCGACGCAACGACTGTTGGACTATTCATGTGTCCCACCATCCAAACCTCACATGATCGCTACGCCGCAAACGCAGCAACATTCCGATACCTCTACGCAGGCAATTTCACGACCCTCTCGCCGCAGTGGTGGGAGGGCGCGTACCACAGTTCTGATATACCAATGGTCTTTGGCACGTATGGGTTGACGAGGGGCCCCGGAACGGAGTTACAGAGACAAGTCAGCGAGAAGATGCAGGAGTACTGGTTAGCGTTTGTGGAGGACCCAGTCAATGGATTGCAGAAATTAGGATGGGACTCGTACGAGAATGGTTCTGGGGAGGGTGTTATGTTTGGTTATGAGGGTGAGGTTGAGCAGAAGATAGGGGAAGGGAAGTTGGATCAGCCGTGTGATGGTTTGGTGCCGAATGGTCTACCGCCGCCGCCCCGGTAAAGTGTACTGGGGTAACAGCTTGAGGGTAGAGAGAGTATATTAACCTGCGATAGTTACTGAAGGGCAGGCTGTATGAGTCTTCAGCTCAATCTAACGTGATTGGATGAAGCACATTGTTATGTATATACGGCGGTTTTGCGTGGATACACTGCACAACTCTAACAGCAATAACCTAATAGCCCGCCCCCACTCCTCTCAGCCTTCTGTAACCGAGTATAATATTCAGTCGCACACGATGTACTATTACTTTCTTGTAAGTCTTGAAAGTATGCTGTGATCAATCTAGATGTGGCAGAATCTTTCAAGTTATACCGATGTATAGGCTCTTCGATGTTCTCAAATGCTGTACAATAGAACGTTTAAACTCGTGACGACGTGAATTTTCCGGAGCATTTTGGAAACTACGTATGATCAGATGAATCAGATTAACTCCTCTTTTTCAGATATTGCTCTAGTCCTGTCTCACAAGTACTGTGTGCCCATCTTCTAGATCCATCCTCAGATTGTGGAAAGCTCCGTCATGCCCAGCCGACGCCTATAGTCACGATGAAATCCAACGGAAGGTTTTTTGTAACGCCACTGGAGCAGGAATGTACATGCAAGGATAAAC
The DNA here is from genome assembly GCA_020747045.1 of Phaeosphaeria sp. MPI-PUGE-AT-0046c. NCBI lineage: Eukaryota > Fungi > Ascomycota > Dothideomycetes > Pleosporales > Phaeosphaeriaceae > Phaeosphaeria > Phaeosphaeria sp. MPI-PUGE-AT-0046c. Next base: position 979,826 of record JAGTJN010000017.1, on the reverse strand, counting down.
GAGATAGCGAAGCGAGGGGCCATTGTTGTGTCAGCCTGTTGCGCGACGTCGACTCGGGTCGCTTTCCGCTGCCCCGCGCTTTCACTCAACACAGTTTCACCACACCTCAGCAAACTGCATGGCTGCAGTGCGGCATAGCGCATGTTTTGCTGTTTATTGATTTGCCACTGGGTCCGCGTGATTAGTTCGTGGTTGCCCGCACTTGAGAACAATGTCTTCCTCATTGACACGCGCATCACCACAACTGCACCACCGCTACACGTACCAAATGTTGCCCTCCAAAGATGATGGGATCCTGCACGCTACCAGCTCACCAAATTCATCCTCCGCCGTCGATGTTGAAAACGAACCCAGTGAAGATTGCGGTATCGGCGAGATCTCGTTGAAGAAGCAGGTCAGTCTTGACCTCAGACCGTCCCAACACCGTGACACGTACGTATAACATGTTCCATCTATTGTTCGCGCAGTACTAGAGTACCATGAGTTTCAATATCCGAGTATTCCTTCAAGTGGCTTGCATAACACATTGGTCAAGCTCAGCCTTATCGTCGGCTCCTCGCAGCGCTTTTCAGCCTTGTGCGGAGGCACACGCTAACACTGCCACAGATACCTGGGAGCGCTCATGTTCAACATCTGCGCATTTTTCCTCCCAGCACTCTACGTAACACTGTCCAAACTTTGGGTCGCCAACATCGACTCTTCTATGGTCGTGACCACCGACACCTACACTTACATCGGAGTTGTTGCTGAGGTATTGAACGAAGGCCTGCCACGAGCATCCTACCTCATCATTGGAGACATTTCGAACCGCAGCTACCGTGAGAGACTACAGCTCACGCACACACTCATACTTTTCCAATCTACCCTTGGCATGATCATGAGCATTGGCTTCGTTGCGGGTGCCTCTACATTTGCGAAAGGCTTCGTGCCTGTAGAAGTCAGAGATGTGAGTGTCACTTACGTGCGCATTTCCGCATTCTCTGCCTTCAGCTCAGCCGTCGAGTATGCCGTCAATACATCCACTCGCGCATTGGATAAACCAGATGTTCCGCTGGTCATCAGCTCGGTCAAGTTCGCGGTCAATATTATGCTTGACTTGATCATCATATCCAAGTACCACGTGGGCAGCATCACACCGACAGTGAATATGCAGGCTGGTGTTTCTTTAGCATGCAATCTCACTTCTGCTTTTGCTGGTCTTGCCTACTTCATCTACATCACCAGCTTCAAGCACAAGTCACGCCATCATGACGGCGATGCCGACCACACGACCACCCCCTCACTGTCAGCCCTCGCGACACTCTTCAAACCGGGTCTCATCTTCTTCAGCGAGTCTGCAATCCGCAATGCTCTTTATTTATGGCTTGTTCACGGTATTGTCAGCCTCGGCAGCGATTATGCAACAGCGTGGGGCGTCTTTTCAACTATCCGATGGGGACTCATCATGGTGCCGGTAATGGCCCTTGAAGCGACAACGCTCACATTTGTTGGCCACTCGTGGGGTCATTTCCGGGCCGACTTCCAGGCACTCACTGAAACAATCAAGCCGAGTGTGACTCCTCGACAACTTTTCACGATCGTCAGATGGGCTTCGTACTCGGTCTGCTTGGTATTGGTGATTGAGATCCCATTGTGCCTCATCATGTCCTTCGCTGGTGCCGAGCCATTTGCTCGGTATCTATCTGGGTCTGAAGTAGTCTCGCACATTGCAGCTCGAATGTGGCGTACCATCGACTGGTGCTACATTCTGTATGGAGTCTCAACACAACTAGCGGCCATCTTGGTGTCCACACGCCCGAGGTGGTATTTGTACCAGTCCCTTGCGTCAAACATCCTATATGTGCTACCCTGGGCGATTGTGTGTCAAGTCGCCAACCTCAATGAAGGCGATGCATGGACTTATCACAGTCTTGTTTTTGGAGGCAGTCTAGTTTTCTCCTTCTTTGTCGTTATCGCAATGGTCGGTTCATGGGCTCTGCGGCTCAGAAAGGGTAAGATGAATGTGAGAGCGACTTGAGTGCAGTGGGATGGCGCAAGAGCGTATCTTATCGTGTGTCAGTACGTGCAGGCTACTTGTGAGGCACTGACGATCCCCTAGAGCAGCGTATAAAAGGCAGCTGTACGTCTATTATGCTGCAGTATTTCATCCTTCAGAGGCCAGCAAATGGTTTGTTTGGCCAATACTAAACAAGCAAGATGCGGGAAGAAATTCGTGTCATGTTAAGTTGTGTTCTACGTAGCGAGATCTATTAAGATAATGGCTTTCCGCCCACCATTCCAGCCACCCTGTCTCATACATCACGCACTCGGATCCATCCCAAATCATCCTGTCCATACCGCAGGCTTTGGCTCGACATAAGTCATCGCATCCTTTGGAAATCCTTGCTCTGTTCCTGGCTCCCGGAACCAGACACTAGGATCATTTTCGCTATACGCGTTCGGGAATTTGACGAAGGGACCAGGAGTACCACCACCTTCTCCGACGACCTCCACATTTGCACAATTTACGAACCACTGGCTTTGGCCATGCTGAGAGGAGGGTAAGAACTGTTCGATGCGCAAGACATATTTGCCTGGCGGCGTAGTCTTGGGTATCGTAGCGTTCATCGAGAGCTTGTCTTGTAAAAACCATGTTGTGGCGTTGATGGGACCTTCATAACCAATCTTGAAGAAGTTTCCGCTCGCGTCATAGTCGTTTAGATCTTTGATATCTTCAGGTAATTTGGACAGGAACATCTGTCCAGGCCCGTCGTGGTAAATGTACTGGATGAGATCGTCTTCAAACATGGGCGGTGATACCATGAAGCCGACATCGTCACCTGCGACGACGGTGGCGGTCTCGATGGTTGCTGCGTTGAACACGGGAAAGGCGCCACGGCCACATGTAACGTTCTTGTTCTCTGGGCCGAAGATTGGGAAGGCTTTGAACCAAGTTGACTCGCGTGTACCCGCGTTACCAGTCACATCGCGAACGTATTGCCACTCTTTTGAAAGGGTGCCGTTGACGATGAGGCGGTTGAAAACGTAGTGTGCCGTGGCTTGGTGGGTAAGCAAGCTCGTGGCGAGTGATATGCCGAAGGTCTTCATGACAGCTGTAAGCTTCAAGCGCTGAATTCTAGGTCTGCATTTTCTCAGTCGGTCGTCTAAGTCATACGCTTTATATGTCTGATGTCGACCTATTAAGTGGCACAGTGACAGGACTGTTAACACCTTAATGCATCAGCTATTGGAAGGAAAACTTAATATGTTCGTCCTGGTGATCAAACGTTACATTTTCGTTCTTTTACATTGCTGATGCTGCACCACAAAATCGCCAATGATTTCTTCGTCTCCATAGTGCTTCTACCTAATTCGGCATCTTTTTGATTAAGCTCAAACTGGCTAATGTGGTGTTGTAGCGGGGTCAGGCACAACACCACCCGTTGCATATATTGCGCTATGCTGGCAAAACCTGGATTGGACATGTTTCACAGCGGAGGAGAACCTGGGAACCGGTCCGTAACACGGCGTCCGGTAATCGTGATGGCTGAACATGTGGAGATAGGATCGACGTCAGGGCCTGGTCACGATGATTATGAATTTAACCCCACACCAACAAAAAGCTTGTCTGAACGGTTGCAGTGAATTCGTGCATTGAAAACGCTACGGGTAGATCGGCATGAGAAATTCCCTTCTACTCACTGCCGAGTTATATCAAAATCAGTTCTGGCCGTTTCTCGCACCGATTTCCCTTCCCAGCTGCATCTCCCAATACTGGCTAGTAATCACATCACCAGCACCACAGACCTGATAAGGCTCTTGTACTCAAGCTCGTCGATAACCCGTACTTAGACCTGGATTTTGATGTGGACCCTGGTCTCATTCGTTTTCAGCTCTTGGCCTTCCGGCAACAATCTCATGTAGAAGTATGGCAAGAAATAACTCGTGGAGTCTGCTTCCTGCCACTGGACTCCCCAAGTTGTGGTTTCGTATCCGCCAAGGAAGTAGCCATCCTGCTTTTGGCCGTCGATAAAGTGTTCATACAACGTTGGTTGTTCTCCGTCGATCAAGTATAGCAGGCTTGCATCGTATGGGTAAGGAGACAAAGCAACGGGTGTGAGCTTGGGTTCTTGAGGGCCGCCGGCACCATTGACCTTGGTGTCAGCTTGTACATGCAGCTTGTCAGACTGGCATTGATACCACGACCGAGCAATACCGAAAGCGAAGCCAAGGTTGACCTGCACGGTCTATGTTAGACACTTTTCGCAGAAATTCGAGTAACTTGGTTACATACATAGCCCCATCGCATGACGGGTCTCTGGTTTTCTATTGCGAGGGAGTAGGAGGTGCTGGTTCCATAGTTGACGAGGTCGGGGTTTTCAGCTGCTGCTACCGTGATACTCCAGGGACCGGCGATCTTTGTGTCCGCATTGTAGTTGGGATAAGAGGCGCATCCAGCTGGAAGGGCCTTGATCTCAACAGCCGGAAGCGCGGCCCTCGCTTGCAGAGCAGCAACAGGTCCGGCGATGGCCGTCGAAAAGAGGGAGGCAAGTGCGACAGACTTTGAAAACATGATGACCAACTTGATTGTAATCTTGTGGAATGGAAAAGCAAGCAGTGAAAATCAAATGCGTGAATGCGTTGGTAAAGAGAATTCTTAGGTGCAGGCTTCCACTACCTTTATACTTGTCGATCATTATCATTAGTACAGTACGAGATGGAGACACCATCTAGGTAACAGTCCGCCTTACCAACTTTCATGATCAATTTCCGTCTGGGCGAGGTTGACACCTAAAATTCAGAGGCTTAGATCCATGCTCTTGAGAGTCTGTGTCCTATGCCAACAGGCAGCATAGGCTGCGAACAGCAAGGTACGCGATTTTCAGGAGCACAACGAGACCAAAAAACAGGGTCCGGATATTGAGGCTAATTTATCGTGGCTGGCCTAACGGCGCCGGCTGGGTATATCGTAAAGCTAGCCGGATGCAGGAAGATGTCAGAATATCGGACCGTTAGCCTGCCTTACGGCTTATTATTTTGTGGTCAGACCCACAGACCATCGTGCTTAGAACTGTCCACAATGGCAACAAGAAAGCACGATCCAGCTTTTTATGTCGGTACTCATGCCAAAGTTAATGAGTGCCACGCCGCATCACAAGGCTTTTGGCGGTGAGGCAATTGCTTCCGCTCTTGTTAACTCACTAGACTCATGCCCACGGTTTGATGATCAGCTTCCGCACACTCACACCGTTGTAGCTCTTTTCTATCGGCATCAAAGACGCAAAGTAGCTCTATTGTCACATCCGTGGGAACATCCTTCAAGATGCCCTGCTTGATAGTCGTTTTCAAAAAGCTGCCGCGGATCAAGAAGTGCTTGCGCCGTCTACGTTGACTGGAGCATGGGGTGAGGACTGGTGAAATTGCACGATATTTTCTTCCAGAGACTCTTTGGTGCCAAACATGACAGAAGATGGAAAAGTCAAGACGTGCCACTTCGCTACAGATTTACCCCTTGGTGCCAGAATCTTGAGGATCGTCGAGATCGAGTCCTTTAACACGATACTATCGAACCAGAAGTTGATTGGGAAGCAGTCTTGAGACTAATCGACTCTCGCCTGACCATTGTGATCGAAGATGTGATTGGCACCACTTTTTTGAGCATAACAAAGTTGTGAGGTAAGCTAATATTTATCACAGTATACCACGCTTGCTTTGCATAGTAAGTGGACAGAGCTTCAGAGGCAGGGAAAATCTCCCGGATGATGATATTATTCCCCTGCTTACTGGCCTCTAGTGGAGAAGCAGGACCGTAGGCCAGCGTAAATTGAACGCATCGGATCCGAAAGGAGACCTTGGAGGAGTATACGAAATAAGAGTGACAACTTTGACGTACTCCAAATCGCTAATCTATTCGGTCTTGAGTTCAACCCTCTCAAGAACGATGCAAAAGCGTACTTCAACAATCTCAGACGCATCTACAATAAAGTAGGTCTGTAATTCACTGATCTCGCCTTCTTCGTTGAGAAGGTCTTCGTCCCGCACACAACTCGCGAACCGATGGAGACACTAGTAATATCAACGACCTATGATTTGGGGAACGCAGAGCTTTCTTACAATATCCTACATCTTGTAAGCAGACAGCAGCGTAACATCGGAGAGCGCAATCTTCGCACCCGAAACGCAGGGAGATTGATGAGCGCGATACCCGCGTTGCACCCTCGCGACGAAGAGGAATGAATCTCGGTTGTCCTGTATTGTTGATCCGGGCATCTTGTCGCTGGCTGCAGCGTGGTATGAGATCTAAGTGGAGATAGCCCGCAAAGTCAGAAGTGCCTAGCGCCGCCGCAAAGCGCACTTGCAATTGAGTGTGGTACCTGCGGACCGTGCGAAAACATATTTTGGGATCAATACTTGGTATTTTGACAGGGCTGAGAAATATACGACGTGTTGCAGGCAGCAGCGCCATTTTGGATTAGCCTTACCCCACTTTCCATAACTTACTGCACCTTATGCCAACCATCACATCCTGAACACTTTGATATGGTCTCTGACGTTCGGCTCTGCTCAATGTATGCGTACATTGGTTTCGGGCTCTTGCGGTTTCTGCAGCTGATCAACTAGTGGCGGTGTCGCAGGTAGTGGTGCGACACAGTCTTCTTGGCCAGCAGTGTCTTACTTCTATATAGGTATCAATTGATGCCAGTAGTACCCATCTACACGTCTGTCGCACCACTCAAATAACTTTTACCCTTAGTATCGAATACCATTCTGAATCGGCCGCATGGAAAGCTTAGCTAATTCGACCGGCAACGGCACGGTCCAATACAGGCATACGCTGCTCGACCAGGACAGATCGTCTATCCGGCTGGTAGAAATACTGCCGTATGATACAACTGGATCATCGATTCAATGCAGGATCAGCCACCACATGCTGCCTTTGGGTTCAGAGAAAGAAAAACAAAGTATCGGTTCTGGCAAACGACCACGGGCGAATCATGGAAATGACTTGCCATCGTACAGGTGTCTTTCCTACGCTTGGGGCGATACGCAAGATCCTTTAGCTATTTCATTGAATGGAGAGATGTTTTGGGTCGGTCAAAATCTCCATGCCTTCTTGTCCATAGCTCGACAAACGCTCTACAACACCTATCTATGGATAGACGCTCTATGTATCGACCAGAGCAGTACATCGGAGCGAAACCATCAGGTCCAACAAATGGGAAGGATCTACTCGAACGCTGAGAGCGTATTGGTGTGGCTAGGGGACGATCCTACGGTTACGAGAGTCCTACAGAGGGTCAACGAATCCGCTATCGAGTCGCGATCAGACGAATACGCAGATTTGCGGCGACATGTTCCTTTCTGGATGTCTCGGCCAATCATTGACTTTGAGCTTCGTTCGCTTGGGGCACGTCCGATCGATCCCACGATCAATTCCTGGAGAACCTCACATTATCCAAACGTCCTCGATGATACCACGGGCAAGGCTGAAAAGCTCTTTGAGCCTTTTATCGTTCATAATTACTGGTCGAGAGCCTGGGTAACTATGTCTTCCCTTGGTGAATATGACTTTGATGCTGATGCTACATGATTACATAGGTAACGCAAGAAATCTTGCTTGCACAGCGTACGGTCGTGCTTGCTGGTGTCGAAGCCCACGGACTCATAGCTTTGGCCATGATTTATAGATCAGCTGTACAGTATCACGGAGACAGCGCTTTCGAGAGCATCATTGACGTAATCTTCCGAAAAGAAGACCGAGTCATTGAGCATAACCCGTTCGGCCAAGGTCTCGAGAACTGGGGTCTGGTCAACTTACTACATCGATTTCGACACAAGGAATGCGCTATACGCCGGGATCGTGTTTACTCACTTCTGGCACTCGCAGAAGAGGCTGCTGCACTGAATGTCGATTATAATATACCAGAAGAACAAGTTTTGCGCCAGGTGCTCAACCTCCGTGAGAGCTCCATCTGCTTATGCTCTGTCGCTACTGTCGCACAAGCGCTGGGTCCATGGGAGGTTGATAACTTCAAAAATGATACGGACAAGCCATTTGCTAGAATGCACATGTATGCCTTAGCTCTCGGTCCCACAGGTTGCCTGTTCTGCTCGAATTGGATGCCTTCATCATGGAAAAAGAAGAAAGGCCGTATATTTTGCTTGGGCACCGCATGTCCCGACACCCAGGGCCATATATTCTGGGAATACATCGAGCAGGGAGCTGAACCAGACAATGTCAACCCTGATTCGGGAAAAAAAGAATCCACAGATTTGATCCATTTGCAGCTACGACGAAACAACAAATCGCAGTTGCTATGCCAAGAAGGTATGGGAATCTCGATAACACGTAGCGAATGGAGGGACATCTACATACTGCAATTTACTTTACACACGCTGATTGAGCTTCTGCTACACAACCCAGAAGCAGGTGACATGGGATTGAATGCGTGTGGGAATCTGTGGCCTAGCCAGGCAAATCGTGGAACTGCGGGAGAAGGACGTCTGAGGCTTTGTGATGAGAAGTAGTGTTTGTATTCCAGAATGAAATGACGTTGCGAACTCTAACGTTCAACACAATAGTGGTAGTGTCTGTACTGACTAATAGTAAGTTTCTAGTATACTATGTTCACAGTCTAGAGTCATAGACTAAACTACTTCTATTCAGTCAGTAAATCAGCATCGTTTCCTGTCAGCCTTCATCCTCAGCAATCGGTTTCAACACTTAGTGAAGTCCGAGCACTTCCCCAAGAAGTTCGCATCCCCAGCCGCAATGCTAGCAATTATCTTGGCGCTCCTACTACTGCCAAATTGCACGTCAATATGACCGAGACCGGTGCCTTCGGCGCGAGCGCCAGGTTCGGTAACTTGTCCCTTGAAGATAGTATAGCTACCCAGTGTCTTCTCTTTTGTCAAGGTAAAAGTCGTACGGGTCCATTTTGGAGCAGCGGAATTGGCCTGTGGAGACGGGAAATACAAAGTTCCCGTTAGGCTTGCGCCCGATGTAGCAAGGGACGTGAGCAACTACAAAGGGTTATCAGCTTGGGTTGGTTCAAGAGGGGAAATTGCGGGTATTTTACCGCTGCGCGAACGAGGTAGCTTGCTATGCCGAGGCTACCGTTGGGATTGAATGGCTGGTTGATGAAAGATCGGGAAGGCAAAGTGAAGAGGTTCATGTTGATTTTCTCTGTGTAGGAGTTTTGGATCTTGATCGATGTTACGCCAGCAGGGATCGTATCGTTGAAAGAGTAGTCTGTGATCTTTCCAAATGGCGCTGAGACTACACCATTGACGATGCCATCTTGCAAGCCTTCTACGATTAGCATTCTTGGTCTGCTTTGCAGAAGAAAGATGACTTACGTCCGGCTTGACTTGTTCCGGCCTTGGCAGTGCTACCACTATTCGTGAGATACACATAAGAGGCTGTGGCTGGGGCGGCGCCCGCTGCCTTGGACTGCGTAGACATATTACCAGAGAACTGAACAGCTCCGGATGGAGATAGGTCCAGATGAGCCTCTTTAGTGATCCAAGGTCGGGGCCCAATGGGATTGGAGAGTGTGGTGCCGGCCGGAACGGTGTTGAGCATCTTCTCGAAGATGGTTAAGCAAGTGTTCCTGAAAGAAGCAGCCGAAGACATGGCTTTGATCGTGACGTTTTTGTCAGAACCGAAGATGCGGAGATCAGATCGCATGGTAACATTCTGTGTGGTCACAAGAGGACCACCTCTCTTACCAGTCCCAGTGAGATATTCCTGGACCTGTGTGTTGTCGAACTTGAATGGAGTGCTGTCAAAGGTATCGGCACCCGTGCCATCGGTACTAGAATCCAATTAGCATAACTTTGATCAAGGTCTAACGCTGAACCCTCACTCAGTAGTTGCCTCGTCGCCAACTAGATTTAGCCATTAGCTACGCCATACACATGATTCGTGCCATCACGACCTACCAATCTCAGGGAAATCGGCCTTGTGGACCGAGCCTATTGAGTGACCGCAAGCGCTGAAGAGTGTTAGCACTTATCTGAGCTTGATACAACCACAGAGTCGAATTCTTACACTGCCTGAATCATTTCAGTTGGGCTGAAACCAGCTTTGGCGAAAGCTTTGGTCGCCGAGTCCAACCCATCTTCTGGCTTTGGTACACCTGATGGTCCTGGGCCTGTCGCGTCGATACGGCCTGCACGAAGCTTCACGAGCGGAGTACCAGAGTCGCAAGCATTGAGAGATGCAGCAAGCCCCTAGCTTTATCAGCTTAGAAACACAGCTATCCGAGGGGTACGAACCAGTGCGATGAAATCGGCGGTAGAGATGTATACCTCGGCAAACAAGTTGAACTATGAAGGTCAGTCTGCTGTCGTCCACCTATTGGAGGGTCTTTACGCCAAGGATTGTCTCTTTGATGAAGGAATTTCCCGCTCTGAATGTGATACCGCGATTTTCGTCCCGGTCCGATTCAAAACCGATCGATGCATCAAGACCGCTACTTTTGTTAGAATAAGCATGGAAGTTGGGACTGTTCTGCTCACCCAGTACCAGCCTTTACATCGGCCGTGATGAAATCATGAAAGACCGTTCTGACCCACTGAGCTGCAGTTTGATCACCAGAGATATTGTTGGGTGCCGCGTTGAGGTTGAGTTCACAAGGCGTCACAGGAAAAGCGATGGTTCCGGGAGTCAATAAGAGCCTTTCCATAGCCAAAACCTTTTCGTCGATGGAAACACCATTTGCATCCAAGGTCTGAGAGATCAGACCACGGAAATGCAGGCCAAAGGCGACCACTGAGAGAAAACGCATGATAGTGATGAGCGAGCTTGGAAGTAGCTTGTTGGATAATTGAAGGTAGGGACGACCGACTTATTTATACAGCCGAATGCTCCTTCAAAGGATATTTCCTACATAGCGATAGTCCTCTTCATAGGACCACGTAGTATTGTGCGGTATCTGTGGTGAACCCGCGATACGGACCTATCCTTGAGGTGATGATACCAGCATCCTCGTATTGGTCCATAGATCCTGGCTGGGGTGGTGTTGGTGGTGCCGGCCATTGCGGACTTCGTGCTTGCGTGAGTAGAAGGAGGAGGACAAGGGCCTGTCAGTGCGGAAGCATTTCGTTCTATAGGCTACTGTCGTTACAATAGCTCCGATACTGTACACCACCTGCTTGAGGCCTAGACAGCAACATCAAGATCCTTGTATTGGTTTTAAATTAGGTGTAGTTCAAGGGGTCAACTTGCCCGATTCGGGCAATCTTAGATGTGCTTTTTGGGACCGAATTTCAAGTCAACATTAAAATATTATAAACGCCATAAATAAGGGATCGCTGGCTTTACTTGATATCTAGCTCGTGGAAGAACCTAATTTCTAAAGGCTCCTCAAGCTTGTTGAGAACATCAAGAAAATGGTGAGTAGTGTAGCGCAGTACTACTTATTACAAGGATGTTTTCGTTATTACGATAGTCTTTCTGCCACCAACACGTATCTTTACGACGGGTATTTAGCGATTGTACCTGAAATCGAAATTGCGCCGTCAGCTTCAGATCTACCAATGCATTTGGGCGCAAATGTAGCCACTGTCACACGCCATTCAACACCTGGTCCCGGAGGAGCCGTAGCAGGTCTCCTACCGAGAACCCCCGGGCCGTAGCCGGGTGGCTCTCGAGCTACGCGACGGTTCATGTATTAAGAGTCTTGCCTCCTGCGAAATTTGTTCAATGATGCATCCCAATACTATGCTCTACCCAATCTGCAGCTGCCTACTCGTGACTGCCTTACAATCACTTAGAGAAATATGTCCTAAATTCCTGAAGCTAGATCCCGTCACCCGCCACCCGCGGCTCGTATTCGTATTTGGCGTTCCTGGCTGTAGTGATCTTCACGATAGCATCTGTGGTGTTGAGTCGCTAACGTCCAGGGTGACACGAGCGGTCCAGGCTGACTCCCGGGTCAAGGCTTCTAGATCTCGCAAAGTTCTGAGGCGAAGTTCCGCCACACGCGAACCGTAAATTCATCCCGATACCGTCGAGTGTGCCACGAGCTGCCGCGGCTTACTCCAGGGTCCATGCTAAGATTTCAAGGGTTTTAAACTTTTTCACAATCGCTGAGATGCGATCGCATTGTGGATTTGCTTGCTCCTAGCATTCGAACTCGCTCGCGAGATCCAAGAGAAAGGTCTGCTGCACTTTCGTTATGTATGTTGTGAAGCTTGGGTAACTCGAAGACGATGTCAGCGCGAAAGTGGCCTATAATCTTGAATCGGCGAGAAAACCTTCATGTGATACGGTGAAGCCCATTACTTTCTACTCGTCGCTCAATGGCTCCTCGCTTAGCGATGTCCGTTGGGAGGCGTTCGTACTCTGTGGTCGATACAGTAAGCAGCAACGTCACGCGAGTCACGCCTATCTTGATCCACGAGCAATTCAGGCCCAGACTTCAGCAAACGGCCAGACCGCAAAATCTTCTCAACACCTTACCCCTGACCATCAGGAAACCCACATTCCAGCGGAACAGATCTTGATTCGCATGCCCACGGCCCTGCCAGAACAACACCGGCAAGCCTCAATCTTTATCGCTCCCCTTTTCCGTCTTCAGCCAGGCAAGGAAATCTCAGCCTGCTCAGCCAAACTCAACCTCAAGTCCTTTTTTATCACAAAGCCGCAGACGGGCAATCACGTGGCACCACAAACCCCAAGATTGGTTCCGAAACCTCGCCGCTAGGAACATAGGGCGGCTGGCGGACTCAACCACGTTTTGCTGGTGTGGATGAAGAGACGGGCACGAGGACAATAGTCTCTGTGTTTAGTCTTATCTACTCATCTGTAATTAGATTGGATATCATAAGACCTCAACGTACCGCCGGAACGAAGTAGAGAAAAAAAAACCGGTAAGGGTAGAGGCTGAGGCGATCTAAACCCAAGAGAAGTAATGAACCCTTCACAGTTGATACCGACTGTAGCACTCATGAAGTGGACGTATAATCACCATGGATCTGAAACTTTTTTGTGTTACCACATTGATGGCGAAGCAGCGTCCATTATCGGAGGCAAAACTGAGAGGAAGACAAGAATCTTCGGCCTGCCATTTTGCTATCGAGCACAGGTAAAAAAAGTCATCTTCCGTGACGAAGTACGATGAGAGACTTGCACAGGTACCACACCCTTCGCATCAATGTGTGTTCCCAATTTTCTTTGCCAAATACTCGGACAATCCGAACGCCTCTCAATGTCACATCGACTCCATATTGGCCACTCGTTTCCGATCGCTCAGATCGCTTACCACACTTAGATAGCATGATAGCGATCCGCCAATGCAGTAGGCGAGTACAGCCTCGTTGTACTCCGCTCCATCTCATCCGCCACCAACAACCAGAAGTTTCTCTCCACCTTCGCAACCGCCTGCATCAGCTGCTCCGACTTCTCCGGTGTCTCCAGCTCCTCGTATTCCTTGTCGCTGACTTGCTGCCGCATGTTGACATCGAGCTCTTTGGGATTATCATAGTCCTTGACGCGCTTCTGCCCCTTGCCTTTCGATGCTGCCTTCGAGGACATGCGGGCTTGATGCAAGTGTGCGTAGTCCTTGGGATGAAAACCGATCTCGCCCATCGGGGTGGCGGTAATTGCAGTGAGGCGGACGAAGCGCGAGTAGACGGTTGAGGAGGTGAAGGTGGCAGCTTCTCCGCGCGCAAGGCGCTCTTCGTTGAGGCGGTCAGAGATGTCAGTCCAGTCCATCTTCTGCTCGTTGCGGAGGGTCCTAATGCGCTGGTCTTCTGGGTCCTCTTCAGGGTCGGGACGACTTGTGGTGATATTCTCGCGCGGCTGCAGAAGTGCAATATTCATCTCGATCTCATTTTTTATGTCGCGGGCGCGCTTAACACCCTCCATGCCTTTTACTTTGTACAGGACGTTCTCGGGCCTGTTGAGTGTGGTTTCGCCCCGTATAACAAATACTGCTTCGTCTTCAGGGACGAAGAGGTCGGATGAGCTGCGTTGATGTGGGGGACCCTCAGTCGGGGATGGTGATACTGAGAAATGGCTACCTTCGTCTTCGTCCTCGGAGTCGAAGGGTCCGGGTGCACTGTTTCGAGGGCGAGTGGGCCTACTGTAGCTAAGATGTCGAGAAGGACTGAGAATATCGTCGTTGCCGCCTTGAGCGAGTGAGCGAGCAAGTAATTGACAGCAGAGCCTTCCAAACTTACCATGGTCTTGCTTTGCGAAAAGCGCCGACGTAGGGTGAGAGAAGCCGCCGGCCTCTTTTGCGGCCCTCTCGTGTGGCGGCGTGGCCCAATCTGAAGAGTGGATACTGAAGTCGTCCTCGTTCTCGTCCGAGCCTTGGTAGTCGCTAATATATGCTGTCAGTGCTGATGTACTATGGAGGCGACCGTTGTTTTCGACTAGGAGTAAACGACACTGGAGGTTACAGTAGAACCTTTGGGCGCTCAACAGATCCTCAAAGAGATGCATCTTGGCTAAGAAGACTGATTGCAAATTGCCAAATTCCATATACTTACCTCGCCCTGGCGGTGATGTCACCCATGTCTGTGTCCATGTCGAAACAATGATGTGTCTGCGTACTGTACAAACACTTAAGATCCTGCGAATAGCTGTGGTCTGTATAGCGAGGTTATACAACGATGGTTTACGAGCTATGGGCAGGATAATGCGCGTGATGAATTTTTCAAGCTAGTGCGTAGCAGAGAGTGAATGTGGCAGTCACAGATCGCAGCCGACGGTACGTGAATGTGCCCCGTGGGTAAAGCCTTCAGGCAAAGTCACACTTTCAAACGAAAGATTTATACCAACTGCGCCAAAATGGTTCCAGCACTCTGACACTTCACGATGTTGAGCTCGAGGAGCATCTGTGCAGTCGGTATGATCTTTGGATGAGACCAACAACACGTATCTCTTTCTTAATTAAAGCACTCATCTCATGAGCTCGCCTTGTTCTCCGATCCACTGAAGAGTAAAAGCAAAGTAAGCCATACTACGGCACGTATATCCAGAATTGAAAGCTTGCATTGAGACTCGAAATGGGTATGAACAATAACAACACAACAAACTGATTTCAGCCCAGAAACAGTTTTTTCGAAGACAAATCACCCACCGATTCCTCGAAAGTATACGTTCCCTGTTATTTCGATGATCGCCTCCCCTCGCCGCCCCCTTACATCAAGACCATCCGGCTTGATCCGGACCCCAACATCCTCGCACCATCATCATCCCCGCATCCAACCATGCCACTCTCACGTCCTATCTCATGTTCATCACCTATCGAAAGGCGTAATACCTCGCTTCCGCTTCGATAGCTTTTCGTTCTGATCGTTCCTTCGGCGTCTCTTTACTCCTCGGTGCCGCTGGCTTTGTATATCGCTTCGAGGGGAGCACTGACTTGATCAATGCCACGGTCGATGCGATTGTTGATGTTGACTTTGTGGACATGGCGTCTTTTTCAGGCATGGTGCTTGTGCTTGGTCGATATGAGGTACTCATTGTGTGTATTGATGTGTGGTATTGTGCTCTCAAGTGTTTATCCGAGATTATCGAAATCAATTGCTCTGCGGAACAGATCAGGGTTGGAGAGATGTATTTGGTCGTGTAAATGTATTGATGTCTTGAGGCGATGAAGTGACAATGTAGAGCCTTAGACCAGGCCCCATTGCCAGCTTTATACTGCCAAACAATGCGCATGAAGGGCGCAAACCTGTAACGCCGACAGCCACGCAACACATCACCAGCTGCGCCGTCTCTGCCTCACAATCAAGTTCGTCGGCGCGTTACCCACGCGTCTCATAGGCCGCAAGTGACTCACCTCCGCAACCGGTGCACAGCCCACCTTGGCTCAGCAAAGCCAAGTTACACCAAAAGGGCGCGGGCTCGCTTACCGCAGCCCCAGATGGTGTAGAGTAAATACACTTATCAGACTTGGGTGGAGATGCGCGGTGCTGTTTGCGGCAGGGCTGAGTGACGGATTGTCTTGAGTCAAATCTAGATTGTTCGGACGACTAGACTAGTGGTGGTGTAGTGTGCTAGCGCAGTAGGTAGCCGAAGAGTGCGGCCGTGGGGTTTCACCTTCCAGTGGGGTGTTGATGACAAAGATATGTCGCGTTCGTCGTACTTTGCACTGGGTTTGGGACTTCGTTGAACGATCTCGAGTCAGGTGTTGAGGATGGTGGTCATTCTCATGTGCTTGCATACGCGACGAGAAGCTTTGGGGTCATTGGATAATTTCGGTAGCACTCACCATGTTCACGTCGCAATAACTCTACGAAGTCCTTGAGAATTATCTTTCAATGATTGCTTGACCTGCATCAAGTTTGTCGTCACATGTATCCTCGAAAGGCCAACCGAAATCTGAATCGTAAAGTTAAGTAGACCCACTTACCGCAGTACCTGATCGTCATCGCAACATTTGTAAGCATACAGACAAGCCCCACCAACTTATGCGACGCTTGACAACAATCAAGTATGTACAATTTTTCATTGACAGGTATTTACAAAGCATCTACATTTTGCGGGTCTATCACGCCCTTTATGCCCTCCACTTGAGAGCCGTCGCGTTGGTCATAGATCCACTGTAGGTGGAATCAAGCTCACCCCACTTGATCTGGGAGAAAGTGACGGTCGGGTTCGCTTCAATCGTGCGGATGAATTTGGGGTCACCCTCGGTGGCATTGCAAGGCCCAGAGTTGCCAGAGTCGAGCCATGTCATGAAGCCACCCTCATCCCACCAGATGGACATGGCAAGAACCATACCACGAGCAAGGGCTTCTCCCATACCCTTCAGACCGCCGAGGGTGTTGAATTGCGCAGCACCACCTTGAGCATCGCAGAATGGCTGATCCATGGTGATGTCGATGCGGGTGTTCTCAATGACGACACCGTTCTGGACGTACTTGCGCACAATTGACTGGAGCACACCGGCACTGTTGGTAGGGAACTGGGTGATGACAGTGAAGGGCTTGGAGGTGTCAACCTTGAGGCCCGGGCCGTAGAAGGTCTTGTCGTTACGGTGGAGATATGGGTTGTCTCCGCAGCCGTACTTGTCGCAAACACCTTTGGGACCGCACTCCTCAGTACCAGTGCAGGTGAAAAGGCTCTCCTTTCCGCAAGTGTGGGGAGCAATTTGGTTGGAGCGGGCGTTGGCTTCCCAGATATCCATCTCGTTACAGCAGACACCCTTACCCTCAATGTTACCCTGGCAAAGTTAATCGCGGTCACTTGAAGATCTTGAGTAAACTTACAACACCGTCGACCCAAGGTGTTACGAAACACTGGGCGTCGCAGTATCCAGTTCCGTAGGTAGCACCTCCAGGGTTGAGCTCAGAGCGACCACCATCCGCCCTCATCTCAGAGAGGTACAAAGCACCATTCATACCGCAGGGCAGGTGCGAGACATCAACATCGAAGGACAATTCGCCGCCCGTCAACTGGAGCATCTCATAGTTCTGCTTGTCTTCGGCGAGAAGGTACAGCCTGGGGCTAGACGTGCTTCCTGCTGGGTTGTACATGTCAAGCTTCAGCTCCCCACCCTTGGTGTAGATGGCATTGTTGGTGTAGTCCGAAATAGGCTCCATGATACAGTTCTGCGCGCAGGTCTTCTCATCCGGGCACGCAGTGGGATCAGCAGCGCTTCCCCAATTACCACAGCCCAGAGCAGTGTTGTTTTTCTGGTGGATCCAGTGGCTTGCCGAGTCGACGACAACATGGGTATTCTTCTGCACACATCCTCCGGCCTTGGTGCACTTCCAGGTCGTGAGCGAGGGGTGTACTTCAGTTCCGGCGCCAGGAGTTTGAGCAACGGCGAGACCCAACAGGGTTGCCGCGAGAAGTGTGCGAGAAGCCATTTTGCAACGAGGGACGAAAATGTACAGGGTTGTTGAGTTTCCTGGTCATCTCAGGATGCAGGCTGCACTGCATCTTATATATTTCTTCAAGATACCTGACAAGTCATGTCATTCATCTTGTGATAGCGACTACTTTTGCCCCTCAATATGGGAACAGCGGGACCAGTTGAGCCGCAAGCCATCTTGCTCGTCGATATGGGTCACCCGATATTGTGCCGAGCCTGAATTGCCATCGCCATTGGTTGCAAGATCTAGGTCGACCTCATGTTCGGGTTGTCGCTGTTTCGAACCCTCGCCCGTGCGGTCGAGTAATCCTAGGCTGGACCGGAGAACACTCATCGAAGCTTCTCCCATCTAACATGCAACATGGCCATTTGTTGGAATTAATCGAAATTGATTGCGGGGCCCCACATCGAGCTGTTGCGACGGGGCGTTTATCCGGGCTTCAACTCGCCAGCCGTGGGCTTGTCTTGATCAAGCAGGTATCGTAGATTCTGACGTGCTTGGACTGACTAGTGTATTTCATTTTCCCCACGGAGTCTGAGTGCGTGGTTAATGAAAGACAGGATGATTGGGGGGAAAACAGTCGCCAAGGGAAAGAGGCTGTGAACACATTTGCTACATGCCATTTCCGGTAAGGCGCGGTCTTTGTACTTCATGCAACATGAAAGAAGTGACAGCACACTGTTGACTTGCTTGCCACTTCATTCGCGATTGCAATAGAAGAAATCGCCCGTGGCCAAGTAGTAGATTTTTAATGACTTGTAGGAAACGCGCTCGGCGCGAGACTTACAATGTGTATTCTCGGGCTGTTTCAATGAACCTGCGACGGCGTCTCAGTGGCTAGAAGAGTAAACCGAGAACCATGATATAGACATAGCAGTTGAAGTACATTTGTTTTACACCAAATCGCACCCTATATCCCCTGTCCTCCTTTCCATCAATTGCACACAAGCAACCACCAAGGTGTCCACACTCATATAAGTCCCACTCGCTCCCAGCAGTAGCCCAAAGTCTGATGATTGTCTGTTCATCGCCAACTAGAATGCTGGTCATTGTGAACAGTCGAGGAGAATGTAAGTAGCGCAGTCCCACTAAGTTTGGTGTTGCAGACGGATGATTAGGAGCCTAAATACTTGTTCCCGTCAATTGTGGATCTATGGTAATGATGCCAAGCCCTGTATGACTCTTGTCCATCTATCTATTATTCTATCAACACAATCCCACAGCTCTGCACATCACCACAGGATATCCGAAAAAGCTATTCGCAAGACCTCCGTCCTCGTCTTCTGCATCTCCGGCGCAATTCCCACCAGGTCTAATATCTCAAGACACTTGCGCGCATCTTCTTTCGCAAGCTGCAGGAGCGGATCAGCCGAAGGCGGCAAACCATTATTCTGATTTTGAGGTGAGAGAGGCTGCTCTTGCTGGCCCAGGATACGTGCCATGAGAAGCTGTATTGTTCGTCAGGTTTTATCAACACAGATAAATGAGTAGTGACTTACTGCTTCTTCAAAAGCTCGATGCTGAAACACCCACCACACGCTCGCATCTGTCCTGAGGTAGTCCCAGAAATGAAAGAAGGCCTGTAATGCCATTCGCGCGGCTTCTAGCGCTCCTTTAACATCGGGTGCCACACCCTCAGGATTATTCTCATCGGCTTGGATAGCCATGACACAATGCCAGAAATTGCTTCTGAAGAACAAGTTCTGTCGCAAACCACGAGGATTGGTTTCAGCCATTTCGTGTATTGTATGACCGTCCGAAGTCGTCAGATCTTCGGGGAATGATTGGTGCAGAGCGAAAAACTCGTTTACTAGGTCCAATTTATGCTTCACGGAGTTTGTGAGCGGTGTATTGAGCGAACGTGGTGTGCAAACAGTCCGCGAGACGAGGTTCGCCATATGCCACATGGATCGAATATATCGACGATCCGAGAGCTCGTACGGAGGATATAGATCCGTGATGCTTGCAATATTACTGATGCTCATTGGATTAATGATCGGGTCCGTAGTTCCATTAGAGGATGCGCCGTTGGGAACGTAGTCATCCAGCTCATCGCCTAGCGACTCCGGTTGGATGTCTGAAAATGTCGTTGTTGGTGGAAGCTTGAGCAGGACTGTCAAGAACGTGTCCTGGAAGAAGATGGCTTGCCAAAGCTTTCTTCGTTGCTGTTTGTCGCTTCGAGAGCAGCGAGGAGCAATTGCATCCGGGTCACGATGTAAGCCCATGGCATATGCTTGCCGTACAAGCACTCCACCAAAAGCCCAAGCATCGGAGGCGTGGTTGTCGTTCATGAGGAAATAGCCAATTAGTACCATTGCCTGCAATGTACGCACTGATGCCCGACTGAGATATGACGACAATCTTAGAGCTTGCTGTGCTGCGGAAACATAAAACTCGGCGATTTGTGCTCTTTCTTGGTTCGATGGAGTGTGAATAAACTGCGTACCCATGGCATACACAACAAAATGGAGGGCGACCAGTACTGGATCTGCTACCTGCTTCTCTTCGAGGGGTAATGACCAGAAGCGCTCATAGTCGGCATAGAAGTTTCGACGATGAACCATGGGGTATACTGGATCGACGGCATCGAAGTATTTGTCCACGAGGATATCTGCCTGCTCTCTGGCTGGCAGTACCCCAACGACTTCGGCAAGACCGCCACGACTGGTCCAGTAATTGGCAAATGGATGCTCCGAGCCGAGGCCGAAGAATGGTGCAGGAGTTTGATTGGAGTACGGTATGTTGGACAGCAGGAAGGGCGAAGAGCCCGTTGATGACAACGAAACGCTTCGATATTGTGTCCTGATGGGTGTCGGTGGTGCCTGCATGTGTACCTAAAAGGTGGGTCAGCCAACAATTAGGGTAATGCTTAGCACATGCCCATCCTCTAACAAATGCCCGAAAGTGGAGCATATTGAAAAGGTGGGCGAACGCCTGTTCGCATGGGGCGCGATCCGGGAATAAGAGGTTGAAATGAGCGTACCTGGGTGGGCATCGCATTTGGCTGCGTGTCGATTGCCGGTTTGGTGCTCGCCTTTCTGGCTCGCACCGGAGTGCGCGCGGCGGCAACCCTGTGAGATGAGCTTAGCAGGTGTGCGAGGGTGGATGTCAGGTGTTGATGACGTCCGGGGGACGCGCACTCACTTTTCTGCAGAAGACGCGATCAGATTCGCAATATCGGAGAATCTGCATGTTGATTGTCGCTTGATGCATGCCAGACAATGAGGACGAGTGCGATCACACTGCGTGCACGCTCAGTAATTGCTTTCTTCCGTGGCTGCCATGCACGTCATTCAACGTCGCGACATTTCCATCTATTAACCTGTGCGCGACATCAATTCGCATCACTCACTTTTGTTTTTCGTTCGACGCACTCCTCACAGCTCAATGTGGGCTTGTTGCGCTTCTGCTTCTTTCTGGGTGGCTGGTCATGTCCTTGCACGGCACTGTCCGGACTGGTCGAAAGATGCGCATCGTCCATGATGCGACAACCGGCGGGCCACTTCTCGGTGCTTCGGCGATGCGATGCGACACTGGCTTGGATCTGTGGCTGTACGCGCCCGCCTTGTGCGAGGTTACGGGCGGGAATAAAGGACGATGTATTTCCAGAGCCCCAGAAAGCGACGCGGGGATGCGCTGAGGACATCCTTGGCGTCTCCAGCCTAGAACACGTCCATCTGTCGTCACCATAACGGCATTTAGTATGGGCTGTACCACAGCCGAAATTACCGTGTACAGTGTCTTTGCCTTCAAAACAGAGAAGTACCCAGAGTTTCAAGAGGGGAGAGGATATATAAGGCCGTAAGGTACGTGTAAGTTACCGAGGATGGAGAAACGTATATAAAGAGACCAACGCCCTGATGCGGCCGCCTAGTCTCCTGCCGTGATGCACTCTAGGCCGTTATAAGAGAAATAAGACTAAGTGTAGAATATGCCACCAAAATTCCCTAGTTCCTTACACCAGAAATCCAATGGCCCCACGCAATGCACCGAGCTCGTACCTACAATCTCATGTATAATGCCTCATCGCATCCCTGTAGCCCTTTCCGCCTCTCATATCATCCTCAAAGGCCTCCGCGACTTCCAAGACGCGCTTGATGTGCTCCATGCTGAACACCGCCTTCTCCGCCAACGCAATCGACTGACTCGTCTTGACCGTGTTCTTAATCTGCATTCATATATTAGCATTATTCCACCAGACTCAAACTGGTCTCTTACCTGTCTCCCATTCATGTTCCGCTTGCTCAACTCATCAAAGTCCGCCTCGCTGAAGAGTTTCGCCGACTCCGTCTTCTCACTCATCGCCTCAACTTTACCAACATGATGTTGCCAGATCTTCTTCCTCGCCTTTGGCTGCAGGTTCTCGTACCTGATGCCCATGTGAATTCTGC
The DNA here is from genome assembly GCA_020747045.1 of Phaeosphaeria sp. MPI-PUGE-AT-0046c. Lineage (NCBI taxonomy): Eukaryota > Fungi > Ascomycota > Dothideomycetes > Pleosporales > Phaeosphaeriaceae > Phaeosphaeria > Phaeosphaeria sp. MPI-PUGE-AT-0046c. The sequence continues at coordinate 957,615 of JAGTJN010000017.1, read as the reverse complement.
TCTGGAATGCCTCGTCAAACGTCTCAACGCGGTTGGTAGTCAGGAACAGGATGCCCTGGTAGTACTCTGTCAAGCGCAGGAACACGGACACGAGCGAATTGCGATGGATGTCGTGTGGCTGACGCGCCTCGAGGAAGACATCGGCCTCATCCAGAAGGAGGATCGCGCCCCATGAATGCGTAATGTCCATGATGCGGTTGAGGTCTTGCTCGAGGCTGCGACTGTTGGTGCCGAGTTCGCCTGCGGACACGGCATAGAGTGGACATTTGAGGTATTCGGCAATGGACTCGCCTGTGAGAGTCTTGCCGACACCTGGAGGACCATGCAAGACAACGTTGAGGCCTTTACCCTTGCCTTGAATGACGTCGTCGATCGTCTTTGCGGCGTTGAAGCGATGCGAGCTGACAAGGCCCTTGAGGTTTTGCTTGATGCGATCCGGTAGGACGAGCGAATCGAATGCCTCGGCGTTCCACTTGATCTCCTCAATGCCCGAGAGGGAAAACTCGAGCCAGTATTTCTCGGAGAAGGCAAAGCCTAGAACGACAGGGGAGGCAATGAGCAGCTCCTCCTCGGTGAACACGTGGCACTTGTTATTAGTACCGTCCTCGTCGGTCTCGAGCTTCACCTCAGGATTTGTTCCAGTTTCTTGTTCAATCACGCTCTGAGGCAACTTGATGGGCCACTTCTTGCCTTTACGGTCCTTCCACATGACCATGCGCATCTTGTCCCTCTCTTTATCAGAGCCATCTTCCTCATCATCGCAGCCGCAATCTTCACTGTCGTCATCGTCATCTTCGTCATTTTCCTCATCTTGGTTCAGCTCGTCGTGTTTGATGTAAGATAGCTGATAGTTCGGGTTGATGCGACGGAAGATGGCTGGATCAATCATGACTCGACCGCTGATGTTGAATCTAACAACACTGTTCTTATGCTTCATGTAAGCGATGCCCTTCTGCAGCCGATAGTTCATGCCTTGGAGCGCGACAAACTTCATGCCTCGCTCGATCAGCTGCTTTTTGATGCCCTGTCCAATCGTTAGTTACTTCCTCCTCAATTGAGCGCCCTTGATGCTCAGAACTGCGCGTAGAGAAATGTTGTCTCACCTCAGGATCCTTGTGATACTTTAATGGGTACGCAGACAGGCTTGTGATCTTCTTGTGGCCCTTGAAGGCCTGAATTTGCACTTGATGATCACCCAAGCCGAATGACTTGCCATCATACTCAAGATATCTTCCGTCAACGACGAGCGACTTCGCCTGCGTCAGCCAACTCTCGTGTTCGTACGAAAAGTCAACTCTGAAGCAGCGCGGATCGTCCTTGTTACCATATGTGGGTGTGTAGGCAATCGTGTTCGGCTTGAACAGCGCCCAGACAAGGTCGTACGTGATGGTGCCAGCCTTCAGCATCGGCTTCAAGGCCTTACGTACGGAAGTGTAGTCCTCATCCAGATACTTCAGGAGAAGTTTACACTGAGCAACCTGCTGCGTGCGGAGTTTCTTGTCTTTGGACTTCTTCGCGCGCTTGAGCCTCGGCTTCAGCTCCTTCTTGAGGTAGGTCTTGATCTCCTCATAGTAATGGAACAGCGTATGGGGATCGAGCTGAGGCGTGTCCTCAACGAGGCTGATACTCTTACACTCCTTCAAGATTTCCTGCAAGCAATTTCGAAGAACTTTTGACTTGATGTCCACCTGAGTTTCTTGGTACTTTCCTTCCCAGTTCAATCTGCGGCGGACTGTGAAGACACAGTCGAACTCGTCTTTAGTGTCTTGGTTGCTCTCCACCAGCTTCCAGTCACGAATCTTCATATCGTAGACTTGGTCGACACGCTTGAATTCAAGGGAATTCTTCTTCACTGGCTTGTCGAGCTTTATAGCAGTGGCAGTAGCTGATGCTGCGGTTTGCTTCAATTTGAGACCTGCGAGAATAGTCTCAACTCGAGCAACCTGTGTATTGATGTCGGGAATAGCAGCATCTAAGGGTAGGGGTGGTGGGACTGGGGCATCTTCTTCGGCCGATGATGCTTCTGTTGACGAAAAGTCCTCTTTCGTCGCCTTCTTCTGCTTCCGCTTGGAGCGCCTGCGCTTAGACTGCTCTTCCTCCGAAGACGAGTCACTGCTCGAAGAGCTCGAGGAGTCTGAGTCACTATCGTCGCTTGAGGTGTCTGCCTTCTTGCTCTTCCTCTTCTTGGCTTTGGCTTTGAGTGCCTTGCGACGAATTTTTCTCGAAGTCTCAGAGTCAGAATCTGACGAGTCTGATGACTCGGACAAGCTAGAATCATCGCTCAAGGAGTCTTGCTTCTTGCTCTTCTTCTTGGCCTTAGCTTTCGCTTTCTGCTTCTTTTTGGCCGCAGCTCGCTTGGCAGCTTGTTTCTGTTTTCTCCTACGCTTGCTCTTCTCGTCCTCACTACTACTTTCGGACTCGCTGGCGCTCTCAATATCGGTGGAGTCTGAAGATGAGCTCTCAATGACGACGCGCTTGGACTTCTTCTTGGGTCGCTTGCTCTTGTGACTGCTGCGTGGCTTCTTCATATCGGTAATTACCTCAATTTTCACCTCATCAACTGGTGGTGCTGGCACACGTTCTTCCTGCTCTTCAAGCTTCTGGCTTTCTTCAACGACCTGACTCTCCACATGATCCTGGGAGGGCTCCATGCTGGAGCTGTTCCGTAAGGTGATGGTTTCTGGCTCCGAAGTGACTGATGGAGTGGGTACAATAACTGGAGAAGAGGTTGATGTGTCTGAAATGGTCTGCGTTTTGGCAGCTGGTAATAGAGAAGATTTCTTTCTGGTAGTTTGGTCGGTCATGGATCACAGTAACGGACGACGTTTGTACGATAGTGTTCACCAACGTGAATGACTATATATATCCTGTTAGCGTCGACAAACAGCGGGAAGCAAGGCTCTTTTACGGCCTGTTTGCAGTGGTCTTGAGCGCAAACAAAGGACGCAATGGGAACGTAAAGGTGGGCAGGTACCGTAAAGGATACGGTGAAATAATTTTATTACTGAAAGTTCTCAGTTTCAAGTTGTGAACAGGTCAGGCGAAGTCTGTAGTTCAAGGGTAAATCGAGCAAGGCTGAAGAGAAGGAGGGGCGGACTTACACTTAAGGTTTTTTTATGTCTGAAGCCAGTGAGCCGCAAGTGCTGCCTAACAATAGATCCTCTTACTTGCAGCGTGACGCCACTCGAGTATCAGGGTGCGCACCTATCCCGGGCTGCTGGTCTATCTCACCACCTTCAGATGCCTACCCCGCAATCGCTCCAGAACGGCAAGTGGTGAGCCCTGTGCCGATAGCTATCGTGATACGGGTAGCACAAGGCTGAACTCATCAAATAGGTCCCAACAAGACGGAATTCAACCTATCGTTGTGTCAAACGGGGTGCAAAGCTAGAGGCCGCACATACCTTTGCGTCAGCTTGCTAGGCCAAGTCTGCTGCCTAACCGGTGACCACAGTCTCGCGAGTATATATTTCAGATGGACTGGATCGATCAGGCTGTATTGGAGAGACGAACAGGATGACGACGGATCGATGCGAGTTGACCGGTCAATGTCCGACCAATGGTGGTGAGACAGGTTGCTCGGCCCTCTCTCTTAGCAGCCCTCAGCCTCGCCAAATGGTAGCACGATTGCCACACGAAACTCGCGCAATGCGGAGCGAGACTATGTCTTGCTCGGAATACCCGATGCCCACCGGAGGCCGCAGTCCAGATCAGTAAAAGAAAGTCTCGTAGCTAACTGCAACAGCCCGCTTATATATGCCATCTTGTAACCCGCTCTGCTGGTGCAACCCCCGCGCTGCCCTCTCGCACTGACACCTGTTCCTCAACGCACCCGCATTTTGCCATGGGCGCTCTTTCAAGTTGGCTCTGTGTTACCTTGAGGGCTTTGAGACGCAGCAGTCGTTGCGCGTGTGTGCTGATTACTGGACCACACGGACGTGCTAGCAATGGAAGAGGGAAGGCACTAACGAAAAACGTTCACCGCCTAGAAAGCTTTCGCCTCACTTTCCTCTGCACAATTGAGTTGTGAGAATACAGTTGTGAGAATACATCCAAGTATTTGGTCATGTGTTCATCAATTTGGACATCGATGCTTGCATGACGATATTCCTACAACAGGTGGTGTATCTACGCAGTGGAAGTACGAATAGCGCTACAGACCAAAGAGAATCTGAATGTATTCGCGGCAGAATGACATGGACCTCAGTGTCCAACGCCTTAGCCATGCATACTGCACCCTGCAGCATGTATGGGAACACACCTCGTGCACGTCTTTAATACGCTACTTCACATGCTGACCATTCGCTTCGCCCGATCTTGCATACTCACTCCCGAACACAGACCCACTTCGTGTCAAAATGGTTCTCGAGTCTTCGAGGCTGGGCAAACGACCATCTTTGACAATGCCATCTCATGCCATCTCATAAATCGGGCTTCTTCCTCGCCAAATGACCCAGTGCATGCTCTTTCATGTTCTTCATCTCTGATTCTGGTCGTCCATCCGGCAGATCGTTCGTCGACATCGCACCAGAGACATGGTATTTGATCGCTTCTATAGGACCTCCGCTCTTGTGTGACCCATCCGATACTTCGGGCGTTGTCGAAGCGACATTAGCGTCCACCATGCCGTCACCTTGACTTGGCAAGAGCGCGTGCAATGTGTCTGGTCCTGCTCCGCTCCCATTCCCACTAGGTTCTGTACTCGTCCTGGGTTCTCGCAGGACTTCTTCGCCGTTCGGACCATGACTACGAACATCTTTAGTGTCGCTGTCACCGCTGTCTTTTCTCCCTGGCGCAGTCACAAGGTTTGGCTTTTTATCATTCTGGCTCCTGACGCTGTTGGCTTTGCTCAGGTTCGCTTCCGAGTTTTCAGGACTCGCGGTACGCAGTCCTAGGTCTTTGCTTTCGCTGGGCTCTACACCTTTTGTGCCTTTCCAATCGGCAGGCTGGGATTGGGGGACTCTTTCACCCTCGCCCGGCTCAGTGATGATGACGCCAGGCCGCCCCTCTTTTTCAGAGAGCGCTCGCCAGACGACTGCAATTCGCTCAAACGCCTGGGTACCTTTTCGAGACGAGCCTTTGATTCCGTCCATAGCGTCCCACGCGATCTGGAACATACCAGACTCGTCAGCTTTGCCGGCCTGCTCTGGGCCGTTGCCCTCGAAGAATGCGTTGAACCAAACGTGCGCAACGGCAGTGACCATGGTCAGGTCGAATGCAGCATTGTTACGTCGTTCAACATCAATGTTGATATCGTTCGTTGGGAGCACTACACGGTTTGCAGGGCGGAAAACGACGTCGCCCGTGCCCAAGGGTAGGCTTTCCTGCGAATTTCGCTTTGACGGGGTTGTCCCGCGCTGCTTGTCCTGTTCCTGCTGTTGTTGTGGTGGCTGCTCCAAGGACGTTCTACTGGCGTTTTCTGATCCCTGAGCGCTCTTTGTGTCCTTCTTTCCAGCCGCGCTGCCCCACCCGTTCTTGTACATGACCTCTTGCACAGCCTGCGCCATTCCTGTTGTCTTGACTTCGCCTCTCACAATCTCCCTCTCATCTCGGGTGAAAGTGTGGAAGTTCTTGATCAGCTTGCCATCTTCGACGAAGCCTTCGATTTGTATCTTGACGCCATCTCGAAGACCCCAGCAGTGGATTTCAAGTACCTCGACCTGTCTCTCGACGTAGAGCTTGCCGTGCTTTGCCCAGCGGTCGACATAGCCTATCCACCTCAGCTGACTGGGAATGCTGACTCCCTTGCCCATGTTTGGTCGCATGCGCCGCTCGGTAAAGCGCTGGAGGGCTTTGTGCACCGGCCAGCCTTCCTCGCTGATGAGGTAGCTGCAACTCGCTGTGCCCGATCGTCCCTTTCCAGCTTTGCAGTGTACAACGACCACTCTGTCCTTCTTCTCGTGTAGCCAGTTGCGCATGCTGGCCATGATGTTCGGGATCAGCGCGAAGGGTGGTGGGTGATGGTCAGGGAAGGGGTAGTGATAGACGCGGTCATAGACTTCGGAGTCGGGATAGCCTGTGCCTTCGGCGCGGAACTCCCAAATGGCCCAGTCATCGCCATGTTTGGAGTCGAGGAACTTGACGAGGGCATCAAGCGGGTTGCGGTATGCGCGCTGGGGGTACGTCCCGCTAGGTCCAGATGTCGCGATGACTGCACGTGATCAGCCCAATGATTGCAGATCCATGCACCTGGAGTCTATACTGCTGTCTGTGACGTAGCAGAGGTCGAGGCCGGCTTCAGCATGCCTGGCACGCGGCCCGGCCACGATCTGGCGCAATAACGACGCCTGGTGGTGGTTGTTAGCGAGGGAAGGAGGGGGGTCGCCAAGAGCGTGCGCACCATGATCAGGCTCGTTTGGTATACAAGTCGGCGGCTATTGAGGGTCTTGCGCGCATAGCGACATATAGGGCTTTGAAATGTAGGTAGTGGTTGAAGTGCATTGGCATAGCGGGCACGCTGTGAACTAAAGTCCTGGGTGGAGTTACGTCACGCGCTAGACCAGTGCCTAACAAGCTTTCTAGTATTTGACCCTGCAGAAGCCCCACCACCATGCATTCTATCTCAGCTCATCATAGTCCCATTCGAGCTGTCGACTACTTCATCGTTTGCTACATAACATGTACAAGAACGGTCAAGCCACCGTTGGAGCGTTGAGCAATGGCGATCTGAGCGGGGTCTCCAACTTCGCATGTCCACCTCGCACGTGCCGACTTATCCGGACCAGCACATCTGCAGCCCAAGTCGTGTCATGGTGAGAGCGAGCCATGATTATTTTTACCTCTTCCCCACCCAAGGTCGCATTGTCTTTCCGGGCCAGCACTCACGGTTCTATAACACCCCAATAGTTGATCATGTATGCTTGGTGTTATATGTCGATACCGACAGTGGAATGCTTTTTGACGATAGCAATCGCTGCCATACCCCGAATTGTGCTTCTTCCGCCGCTCGCTGTCGTAGCCGATCTCGCTTCCTCTAGATTCATCTTAGTAGGTGCGTCTATCCTGACAAGAATTTCTTACCTCCGCAATCATGGCCTCCAGTTCGATAAGTTCCATCTCCTGTTGTCGAGCTTCCTGCCGTCTTCGGCATTCGTTCCTTAACTGGAGTATGCCGACGAGCAAAGCAAGTACAGCGATGATGACCGCCAGGCCTACGAATATCACGCCGGGAGTCTCGAGAAGGTTGTTTGACATGGCTGTGGACCGCGAAGCTGAGGTGACTGAAGCAGGAGCTGCGCCCTGCGGTGATTGGGTGAGCTGGCTGTCCTGTCTCGACGCTCGATGGATAGGCATGAGGACAAGCAAATGGATCGACGCTTGCTTTTGACGTAAAATAAGCCTCTCGACGATCATGAAAACTGAAAAGACTGAGTTGAATATTGATGCTTCATATATGGCATGCTGCAGAAGACGATTGATTTTGTAGGTCATCCAAGAAGGAGGCTTAGGCTCTGCGTCAGGGGTCCCAAGCAAGTACTTCCTCAAAGATCCCTATATGTTGCAACTCGCATTGAGGCATGGTTGACATTTCAAGTGCGTACAGTGCGCTCGGATTCTGGTTGGACCTCTCCTTTCCAGATAGCGACGTTGATGCCGTGCAAGTGGGGTATCCTAGAGAAGAGGCTTTCTCGCACTGTAGTGCGCTGATTGCATAGTTGGCTCAGAGATCAGAGGACAGCGGTGGCTGATAAGTTGTGCCGAATCTGAACAAGATCCACGCAGATCGAATATCGCACTGTGTGCGAGAAGGACCTTAGTGGTCAGCTTTCGCATGCTGTCGGTGGGCCGTTTGGTGTCACTGCACTATTGTGCGCACAATCCCTGACAACCACAGCAGCGCCCAGCATGCCGGTCAAACGAGTGCGAGGAGTGCGACAAAGCAATGATTGGTCAAAAGCAGTGCGAGAAGTGCGACGAGGTTGTGATTGGACGAGTCCGCAGAATGCGCCCCTGTCGACTGACAGCGCGTACCGTCGCGCGGGAACGATAAACTCGGCCTTCCCATGTGGTGGGCTGGCTCACCAGCTTTCGCATTGCAGTGCGTTCCGCATATAAGTGGCGCTGTCCATGTCTGAGCAGGACTTGTAGTTTTTACTCCTCTTTACCTTGAACAAGCATGTCACAGAGGCAAGCAGTATCCACAGGTCCACTCTTGGCCCCCAACGCTGGTGTTATGCCGCGAACAAAACGACAGCCTCGCAAGCTGGAGTATCTGAAGTGTTCTTACTGCAGCAAGGCCAAAGTGAAAGTAAGCGATCTTCCCCTTTCCCATCGTGCATAGGGGACACCGTAAATTGATCACTACATAGTGCGTCTCACGCAATGGTGCTGCAGATGAAAGATGCACTCGATGCTTTCAAAAGGACCTTGCTTGCTCGGGACTCCAAAGGAAATCACCTAATCGCGGTGGAAGTTCCTGCACTGATCAAGCTTCTATAAACAAGCCCACTCATTCTAATTCCCAGAATGGCCCTGATGAACATGATACGTTAGTGTATAATTACTATTCACGCACGACCATGCTGAACGAGCATATAGGCTTGTACTTTTGAGCCTCTTCCATATATTCGATCTGGCTATACAAGAACTTATCACCATTGGGGACGAACAATTACTGTCCCTTTCTTCAAACGGCGATGAAGCATGGCACGTGCACGCAGTATACGTTGACCTCATCAAGCACAATTACCGTAGATTCAGTCGAGTTTTGGAAGGTAATCTCACGATCCATTCGCAAGCTACTTCAGCCACAATCGCACTCCTTCTGGAACTGAATTACCCAACCCGTTTCATAAACCGTGCCAGGTCCGTCACCATCAGTCAAGGCAGAATAGACCATTATGTAAGGATGGAAGATTACGGAATAGCCTACATACTTCAAATGCAAGTTCTAGAGCAAGCAGCCCATGACCAAAGGACGATTTGGTCTTTCTTGGAGAATAGAGACAAGTTTGTTTCTATGATACCACCTGTACTTGAACGACATGGCATCTTTCCCGGATTAGATTTTGGAGAGCCCATCAATTGGCAACTCGAACTGGCAAATACCCAATTGTTCATCCCGCGAAAGTTGCCACGAATACCAGCATTGGCCAACGCCATTTACAATGATGGTAGAAGAGACATCCTTGGTCGACTCGCAAGTCACATGTTTTACGATGCCAAAGTCACTCAAAAACGTGGTTTCAAGGTGTGCAGCGATGATTACGATGCCATTGGGCGTTCCACACTGCATCTAGCATGTTCGATGACAAGTCAGCAACGCCAGGCGTTGCAACTGAACATTAATTCGGCATTATGGCCTGGCGAGAGGATGCTCGGTCTGAACGCTCTTGATGTAGCTGCCATACGAGGGGATCTTGAGTTGTTCCAATTTGCAGCAGCTCCGAGAGATCAATTCTTCTTTGACGCCAGTCTGCGATCTCCCGCATCGAGCCGAACATATTTGCACTGGGCAGCAGGCTATGGACATCTTGAACTCGCCCGTTTCCTTGTCGGAGATCTTAGAACCGATTTTCAGGTATTTGATACCGTCGACTACAATGAGAATACTGCTTTGCATCTTGCAGCAGAAAACGGACATATCGACATCGTCAAACTCATCTTGTCCCGCGTCAGATCTGCCGGATCGATGGGCTATGGGGACATGAACTCTATGAGTAGCCGCAGGAGAACGGCGTTTTTTGCAGCAGTCACAGGAAATCAGTTGGAAGTCATGAAACTCTTAGAGCCATACGGGCATGTGAACGAGGCGTGTTATAACGTCCATAACATCAAAGTCCCACCTTTGGCGGAAGCGGCTCGACAAGGGTTCCTTGATTGTGTTCGATACCTGCTCAAGCGTGAGCATATAAACGTCACCTATGGTGGCACCAAACTTACTCCCCTTGATTGGGCAATAGCCGGCAGGCATGATCAGTGCATCGATCTTCTGCGGCAATATGGTGCGAGAACTTACATAGAATTGACGGAGGGCGCGTGACTTGGCTCAAGATCAAGGTGCCATGGACTGGACGGCGAAAGATAGACATAGATACTGGGGAAGTGCTACTTAGCAATGGGATTAGCTCTTCGTACAGGTCCTCGGTAAGCTCGTGCCCCATGAGTACTAGAGGCATAAGAGTGACATATTAGTGTCAAAAGATGCTTCAGGGTTTCCTCGGACCAGCATTTTGGATATGTACACACAAAGTGAAGCGTCAGCTATAGCCGGAGACTCAACACACCGCTATTTAACCACCCTTAATCTACACGGAGTCGTGCGATACTCTTCAATGCTGGGCTTCATAAACATGCTGGCAAAGTCCTCTGTGCGCTGAACACGTGTTCTCGAACCTTTGGCATCTTTGGTTTGCGACTCCTCTTGTCATAGCTGCACCCACCGCCGTACATCTCGCTGTGGATCCAATACTCTGCTACATCGGTCACCTCAATCAATGATCTCTCTAATTTGGTGGGCAGGGATGGTACCAAACATTTCCATTGTGTTTCAATCCTCCACGGGCAGTGTACTAGACTTTTGAGACTCGAAGATGGAGGAGATCGATACGGCAGACGAAGATTTCACTAAAGATACATCGACCTCGATCCATGGGATGCACACTAAGTGCCTCGGAATGAGGAGAGCTTCTCGACGGTGGAAAATCATTGGAGCTCGAGTTTCTGGATTCGTGAACAAATGCAGAATCAACATCAAAAATTAAAGCAACGCTTGATATACAGAGAAGATCTCATGTACATGCACTGGTCTGAAGCACCAGATATTGCAATGAAGCAAGTTTCATGCCGGATTCAGTGCGCGTTTCCTCGGAGCTTTCTTGTCAAGCTTCGTCTTTTCCCTCGGTATCGCCGAGTCAGCATTGCTCCAACATCAGTTTTCAGCGCGATACCTGCAGGACGCCTGAATCGCTCGCCGCACAAGATCTCAACTGGACTTGTAAAGGGGTCGCGTACCTCCACGCGAGCATTCTCACCATGCCGAAATCATCACGATATTGTTCTCCGCCCCTAAGCTAGAGTAACGACGAAGGAATGGATAACGATGGAATGGAATGCGAACACGAGAAGCTCGAACAACCCTGAACTCAGGTCCACCAGGATAGGATGGAAAGAATGATATATAAAGACATGAAAGAACCGTTCATTAGACCAAATCGCAGCTCATTGCCTCAATCACAACAACATTTCAAGCTCCCAAAACCTACTCTACGCTCGTCAAGATGCTGTTCAAGCCCGCCATCATCGCCGCTTTCGCTGCGCTCGCATGCGCCAGCCCCTTCCCGCAAGATGATGAAGTCCCGACGCTCGCAGTCGGGCTGGAGATGACGCTCAAATGGTTCTCCCACACCACGTGCTCCCACTCAGGTGGTCCTGATCGTGGGTACAGCGAGGGAGCGTGTCTGCCATTAAGCGATACAGATCACGGGGTCAAGATCAGGAAGAAGAAGGGTTCATGCAAACGTAAGTATTCATAGCCAGTCCAATGAGCATCGGGCGTGTGGTTAATCTGATGCGATTAGTGCATGCGTACTCGTCGAAGGACTGCAAGAAGGGGACTGGAGTGGAGGTTTATTCTACTACCGAGTGCCATTCATTGAAGGGAATTTGGAGCGTTAAAATTGAGGATTGTTGATGCAGACTTAAATTAATGCGAGGCTAGCTTTGGTCCCGTAAAGATGAATTACATGGATTGATTCAGTCTTGATTTTTCGGATCTACATGCGCTCAAATACATACATACATACAAGTACAGAACAAATTGCACGTCTAGAGTGTGTCTATCGAAGAAAAATGTACGGGCTAGCGGTGGCAGCTTCTAACTTCCCTCCCTGCCCGACTCGAGATCATGACCCATGTATTGATTCCTCATGTCTTGTAGTTCCGAAGTCGGAGCACTCATCTGTCTCTTATTATAAGCCTCGGTGACTTCGCTCGGGTGAGACCAGTTGAACAAGACCATGACCGCTAGCATAAGCACTGCATCGAATACATAGAGAAACACCTCGTGGCTCAGCAAGTATCCTGCATTGCCCTGAAGGTACTCAACGACCCTGAAAATACTTCTGACCATGATGAGACCACTGGTGAGGTAGAGATTGTAAAGATGACGTTTCCAGGGCAATCGATTGAGCATCAGTTGTTGGCCCGCGATCGGCGTCGAGGAAGATGTACTAGAGATGTGGCGATGGGTGCCATTTGTTCGAGGCTTCATACGTTTTTGAAGAGGGTTGTCGTTGACCAGTCGGTAGTGGAAGATGCCACCAACGATGACAAAGATGGCGAAGAAGAAGAGTTGCGTAAAAAGACCAGCAATGATAAGCTTCTCGCCCGTATGCAATGCACTGAGTGTGCCCATTGCCTGAATTCCTCCCCCTGGTGGTTGGTTAGCTTTGGAACCGGAAGGTTCGTGACGCTTACTTACCTGCGCCTTGGAGAAGAAAGCTAAATACGTCTCCTGCAACGAATATCTTTGTGAGCCATTTTTGTCGCACAAGCGCATAGCGCTCGCCATCCACAAGTAGTATAATCCGGCCGAGAATGATGTAGATCGATGCTGCGAATAGAGCAGGGGCGATGAGGATGAGAAGTGACTGCATGACTGCCAAAGAGGAAGACACAATTAGCAAGGTTCCTTGGGTTACATGGAAAGGTTCCTAGGACAAGGCGGTTTAGTGGCTCTACTATCAGCCACCCTGCCGGCTCAAATGTCGGAAGAGTGAGTACTTACTGTAAAAGAGTTAGCAAAATGGTTATCAGGATAGTTGTTGCAACGACTACTTACCTGAAAGGTCCAAGAGCCCACAGATCATTGTGCGACAGAATCCTGCCGATAAAACCTACTATCTCGACTATCCAGACATGAGTAACATTGCCACATGACCGTAAAGATCGAAGGTCTCTTACAAATACCGCCAACAACTAAAGGTATGAAGTACCATGTTCTCTTTTTGAAAAGCTGAAAGACATGCAGGAGCGTCGTCGCAGAAAACGCTACAACAAAGATGATTGCAGCGACGTTCGATGGATGGTAACGGTATGGGACCCACGCTGTTGGGTCGTCGAGAGCTGGATGATATTCTTCGGTGGACATGATCGTTATGCGCTCAATGTTGTAAGAAAGTAAACGGTTCTGTATTGCAGGGTGCTGGGTGTGCTAGGAGATACAACGAAGTCATTGTTGAGCTGGAGCAGAACTGATTCTTATACAATGGAAAGTTCAACTGTAGATGTTTGGTGGTAGATTCAGAACCTCGCCGTATTCAATACGGTCGCAGCGTTGAGATCTGAGGCTTCCACATTCGTCAGCTGTGGCTCGCGACACAAGTTGCGATTGGCTTCTGAGCACGACCCGCCGCCAGGTCGTTTCTAGTGTAGCCACCGTATAGCCCGTATGTCGGCACATCCCACTAGCGCGAGTTGCGAAATGCGGCTACTGGAGAAATGCTGACTATCTACGAAGCAGATAATACCTGCACTGCCTCTTCGACTGTGTCACTTCGCTCTGTTTCCACTCCAGACTCGCAACCATATCTCTTTCAGGCAAGGAGCTTGTACAGCTATGCTGCGCCACCCGTCAAACCGCGACGATTTTTCTAGTGTCAAGAGCATGAAACGCATGCTCGCTTACGGAAGAGATGAAGTCTATGCTTGCGATTCTCGTCGACTTCTGCTATGCCCTGGTCAAGGAGATCAATGGCCAACAGTTTCAGGTCAGCCTGTAGTCTAGCTTGTGCTAAGCATGACTAGAGCTGTAATTGACGTTGAACAGAACATAAGCTTGAAAATTCAGAATTGGTCTGCAAGAATCAGTTACAGGCATCCATCATGTCATCGATACCCTAGCCATGGCTGATTGAATGTTTGAAGGCTCTCTCTCATGTCAATGTTGGTTCCGCTAACTCATTGCCAAGAGGCCTAAGGGCATCAACGAAACTCGTGGTTACGAAGATTGCGTTATACGCGGCACATCGTGACGCTCAATACCAGTTAGGCGATACAGTAGCAGACTCTGGGGCGGCGGCAATGACTTGTCGAGGCCAGTCAAGCCACTCAAGAAGGTCGGGAGTCGCAGCCAGCAATTGCTCAGTCGCACTAAGCAGCCATCGAGGCCATTTTACGACCCACCAAGTCGCTCGAGCCTGCGCCAAAAGGGCTGCTGAATAACATGTGATGATGCACGCTACGGGATTATGCGCAGCAAGAAGGTCGAAAAACTTGGCCGAAATTCTAACTGCCCAGAAGAAGAGGAACGGATACTCGTCGCGAAACGGGCCCAGATGTCGGGCTCGGACTCCGATGTAGTGGAGTTCTTTGATGGCCTCGACACAAGCTATCTTATCTTGCGAGTCGAGCACTAGCTCCGTCAAGCCCATGAGGCGCAATAATTCTGGACGCTGGTCGTCCTTCGCAAGAGAATCGAGGGCTGCCAAAGTTTCCGGGGACGAGGTCGCTATCATGGGTGCGATGCTTTCATCATCTTTAATCAGGTCCCAATGCGTACCCTAAAGTTCGTGTACACAGTCAGTGACATGTCTGGTGTATAGGAAGTAGACAAGGATACGGGGAAATATGCTCTTCTGCAGTCAACTGACATTGTCAGATGATCGCTACGAGCCAAATCAACCACTCCGTACCCGAGATTTGACCTACAATGACAACCTTGATACCATTGAGCAGCATGAAACAATGATGTAAAGAGGCGATCGGATCGTCTGGTTTCTCCTGTACAGAGCCGAAATCTGCACCACGTACGAAGTCAGAAACTGTCGCACGCACACTTCATAGTCAAACACTTACTGTAGGTCATAAAGACCGAGGACAGAACGAACATTGGGATGGCAATGGCCTCGTCGGGAGTCTGAAGATATCTTCGCATTGTATCCAAAGCTGGGGTTATATGTGCGTCGGCCTGAAGAAGAAGTTCCTGGCGAGCAACCGGAGGAAGAAGTGAGGCTTTGTGCACTGCCGAAAGAGCTAATATGCCATGCAGGAGGAAAGTATGTTCGAATCCCAGTTCGATCATAGCATTTTGCCAGATGTCGCTTCGTTTCGCTAGGTTTGGGTGATAGGCGATGTAGCCCTTGGCGGTCCAGTGATGGAGCAGGCGCATGTCTGGAACGGAGAGCTCGAAAGCGTTGGCAGGGATCTGAGATGGACTACTTGCTCCTGGCGATGGATGTGCGGCAGGACTATACGGTGACTTAGGGGTCCCACTTCTCGCTTCGGGCCAGGTACAGCTGATATCCAGCCGGATGCAGTTCGCGCATCGTGGGCGCGCTTCATTGCACTACAATATTCAGCCGGAATGTTTCACGTGTAAAACGGGGTCCAAGAGATGGTCCACGAGATGCCAAAGATAATGGGTCCACCATCGAGTACATCAGAAGACAGTTTGAGATACTCCTGCAACATGAGTCGCGCTAGGTTGGCCTGTGACGGGGTCGTGGGCGCAGAAAATTGCTACATACCTTGGTATGGCGCTGTTTACACTGGAGACAACCCCTTCGAGACTTGGTGTGTGTCTTGCGTTTTGCAGCGCGTTGCTCAGACATTGGAAGACCACAGTACGTGCATTCTCGTCCGATGGCTCAGAAGATGTGACGAGAACTGAGATAGCTGATGGCGCAGCGTGGATTATGTAATTCGAGCGACTAGCTAGATCAAATCTAGCTTCTGGCCCCTTCTGAAGATCTCGAATGCCATCCGCGAACACGACGCAAGCCATCGTTGTTTTGTTGAATACATATTCATACGTCCTACGACACAGTCTGAGTCCTCATTCATCACTCGTACGGTACACCAGCTTCCTATTGCTCTTAGGTCTAATTCCATCGTCTCATATCAGCCTGCGCATCCGCATTTCTCCATCCCAGGTTCTCCTTGCTCATCTGCTCCAGCGCCGACGGCTTCTTTGTTGTCTGAGCAGCTGCACCGGCAGTGCATGTCGGCTTCTGTTTCTGGGCCGCGAAACGCTTGTCAAGCGCTGCCTGCTGTGTCGCGCGCATCTTTTGTCTCGTCAGCGAAAACAGCGATTACCAATCTCGGGGTCTCTTTCACTTCTGCTTGAGCTTGTGCTCGCTGCTCCGGGCTGACTTCCGGCTCGGGCACAGCGGGCCGCTCCTGCGATTGACCTTGACCCATTGCGGCAGTTTCCGAGACGTCGTGCCGACTGAATCCTTCAACGAATGCGGCCTGTAGTTGCAGATTCTTGCGTTTAGTGGGAAGAGGAAGTTATGCTAGTGGAGCAATACTCGTCGCTGACCCTGAAATTTGTATAAGCGCCCAGACCACTGCGGCGCAGCTCTCACAGACCAGCGCCAGGCAACAACAAGTCGGACGCTGACTCCGTTGCACGTGATGAACGAGCACCACAATCTATGTATACCTCCGCACTCCTACAGTGTGCATAGTGTACATGAAATCAATTCATGTTGATGAAATAGCGTGCCCAACATTTCTCACAGATGTTATATTCTATCAATATTGTTGCTTTGAGCTGGCGATTGGCACTGTAAAACTAGAACTACGGAAATGCAGGAGCATGACGACAATTCAAGTGTGGATCGCCCACCGATTACATCTTCTGGCACTGAGAGTAGTACATATCGACCTGGGCGCATTTCAGCCCCTCAACGCATTTTGTTGGACCCGTATATGTCGCTCCTCCACATTGATCATACAACTGAACCACAGTAGATGCAGGACCAGCAGGCTTTGTATTGGTCGACTGTATATTAGTCGCCGCGGGTGGATTTCCCGGTCGTGTCCGACGGGTGCGTGTAGAAGGCCAACCAGGGTTTGCCACATTTGTGGTCGATGGCTTTGGGGTGGCGTTTGGTGGAGGAGCGCTGCTGGATGGCGGCTGACATTGCGCGTAAACTACAAAGATTAGACAAAGATCAAAAATCGTATAGGCTCGACTGACATGTATCGAACTTGATGCAGTCGGAATCTTTGCATTTGGTAGGTCCTGTCCAGCCTGCAGAGGAAGTCAGTAATGTCTCACATAGAGTGCGTACATCGGCTACTGACCTTGGCCACCGCACTGATCCCAAGGCAGCGCTATTGTGGGCTGGGCTGAAGGTGTAGTTGTAATTGTTGGGGTCGTTCTTGTGCTTGCAGGGTCGGCGAGGCCTTTCTTGTCAGTACTTGTACGTTGACGATGTTGGGTATGACTCCTCACAGTAGTACGAGTTCTCGTCCAAGAAAGTACAAACAGTTCCTCCAACGCAACGAGTCGGGCCTCTGTAAGTCTTGCCTCCACACTGACCACCAGGCTGAACAGTACCAGAGGAGATTGGGGCTGATGTCGTAGGGGTCGGTGTCGGTGTCGGTTTTCCCGCCACAGGATCATCGTTACGTCGACAGTTGGAGATGTAAGACAGCTGCTCCGGGCAAGTGACTTTCTCCCAACTTACTTCTGGGTTGTCAGAGTTACGAAACCAGTCGAAACGCCAGTAGCAGCCAGGTTGGAGTGGTGCTGGCAGAGCATCACAGTCGTCACGATGAGCAACGCCACCGTAGTCAGCACCCCAAACATCGGCACCGTACTGCTTTGTGCAGCCTGCAGTGGATCCTTCGCCACCGCCAGGGATGGCAAGGTTGAACTGGTCGCTTCCTAGGTCGTTACCCGTGGTTGTTACTTGAACAATCATCTTCTTGCCAATGACTGGACCAGAAGTAAAGGTCAAGCTTAGAAATGGGTTAGTAAGTACTGCTTTATCACAAGTATCGAGTCAAACTTACGCGTAACAAGAGCAGCACCAAGCAGTCTCGTTCGAAGCCGCCAAATTCACGCCTGCAAAGCCATATGCCAGATCGGCACTCGCTGCCCAAGGACTGAGATCAGAGCAGCCGTATGAGCCACCGCCGCTATCGCAACCATCTCGTCTTGCCGCATTGTCGAGGAAGTTGTCTTGTGCGTCACAAGATAAGACAGGTTGGCTGACGGGTGCTTTGTTGCTCCAAGAACATGAGTTCTTGCAGCATGACCAGCCGCGAGTAGTCGAGCCGGTACCTTGTACTGCACTACTCGCTCCATGGACAGCAGCGAGAAGTGTTGCAGCAACTGTTGAAACGAAGAAAGTCCTCATCGTAAGGGAAGGTGATCAAGACCACCGAGTAAGTGACGAATGTAGCAGAAATGCAAGAATGAACTACCGCTTTGCTGAAGTGCAGACCATAGAGAATTTATAGTTCCCATGCAGATTGAGAGCGGCTCTTTTGGTTGCATAATTCTAGACACGATATGCCGCTGAAGCAACAGCATATCTTTCGTGAACCCACGATCTTCTATGAAACGATAACAGCCCCATTATCAACCCAGGTACCATATTGCAGACACGGGTGATAAGTACGATCCATCTATTTAGGCGATACTGCAGTGTATCTGACAGTGGTAACTGGGCTCCCAGCGATGCTCACCTCAGCGATCGATAGAGATCGCCTGAGATTGTTTGCATGCTCCAGATGGGTTTGTATGGGCTGCAAAGAGATGTGTTTGAGTTCAACATTGTTCTGGGTCTCAAGCTGTAGGGTCGTTCGGCACTTGTTGTCTGCGATATACATGCTTGTTCTAGAGCCTTCGTTCAATGGCGCCAACTTGGGACACGGAGGATGAGTGCCTGTTTTGGGCGCGTGCTATCTCTGTACTTGGGTTGATCGTAATACGAAGTATCGTCTGGTTCCTGTTCCGTGGAAAACTCCTGCGGTTATCGACATCAGATCTGGGTCCATAAAGCCTATACCCGTCAGCATCGTCGCCATGCCATGTCCACCCTAATTGGGAGACTCGTTTTATTGGTTGTCAAGTTCCGCCACTTCATAATAGTATACCGGATATGTGCAGGGAAACTGCATTGCTTTTCTAGATGCTTCCACAGGCGCTCTCTTGCATCTATCTAGCCGCCGTGTGAGAGCCAACATACATGCACTCCTTCGTGTCTGCGATTACGGTCTGACTTGCTTCTTGTTGGGACAACAAGATTACTACTCTTGTTGAGACAACAAAACTACTACCTGATGCAATGCATTTCAATGCAAATGTCAGGGCAGACTGTTCAGGTCCCTGGTTGCTATAGGATGATGGCCAGTTCCAATTACGCGGAGCATTGGCAGGATCTTCCAGCGACCAGTTCCGCGGAATGATCTACCTCATGGGCGCGGGAACACCCCCATTCCCCCACCCCCCAGAAGCGTTGAGAAGCCCTCAGATTGGGTTGTGATCTTGTCATATAAAACGATGAGCGAGCATGCATAACCGGATACAAGCACTATGGATCTCCCCGATCTTCGTGGTAGCGAGTGGCAGGGATTTATAGATCCGGATACTCGGAATCCATGCCGAGACGGTGGAGAATCTCCAGCTAGTTTGGGAGAACTTTGAAGCTGAGAAGGTACCACCAGACTGTCTGTCCGAAAAAGAGGGCTACGGAGTCGGTGCTTATGTCGTCATAGGTATCAACTGTATAGCGCGGGCCAGTTCTCCCTACCCGAGCGCTCCCAATTTCATAGTCAAGGCCCAGCACTTTCGCTCGGCTGCAATTTGCAACGTCGAGTTCAACATCATATCGTATTCTCTTCGGATCGAGAAAGGCCGAGGCAAGTGCGCAGGCGGTGGACGAGAGGTCAAAACTTCGCACAGAGATCCTTGGACGGGCCGAAACACGCTGGCTTTTAGAGGGGCATCAACGGCACGTGCTGAGCTAGACATGTGGTTGACGCAAGGCGATCGTCTCTGCTAGTCCATTTGCGTTAAAAACAGGGCGCGCGAAGGATTTTGCGTCGCCATGCGCCAATCATGGGCAGCATTTCAAACCTAATGCGACTGTCGAGGAGAATACACCGCTCACTCGTTATCTGGGGTACTTGGTGCTCCGAACCTAGAGCTGTCAAAAGCAGAGCGAAACCTTATACTCCTTCCGTCGTGGACCTGCCTGACTTACATCAACTGATAACATCGAAACCGCATCGAACCTCGTTTGCTGTACTATCAGAATTTCTTTGCAATCAGGTAGCTAATCCATTTATCACTCGAATACCCAACAGCAGCCCAGCCGCACAGCACTCGCTAGTCCCTGTGTGCATCACAAGAAACCAATTTAACGACTCAACCTCATTGGCCATTAACCATCGCATCCATGGCCGGAGTACTATGCGTCTGGGCCAAGATCCCAGATGAAGTACTGGATTGGTACGAAAATGAGTTCCTACCAGCACGGCGCGCCCAAAACGCAATACATACGCTCCACTGTGGACTCACCCCGAGCGGTTTCGAAGGAGAACCAATCGGCAAGCTGGATGCGCCCTGGCCGTTGTGCGCGATTTACGAAGTGGCGGACATCGAAGCAGCTACGAGGTCTTGCTATGACAAAACGAACCACCCACCTGAACACCTGTGGGAAGGACCGCTAGCGAATGCGCGTTTCGACACGCGAACGTATCGCCAACTCAAGTGCTGGATAAATGAGGATTGGGATGGCGGTTAGATTTACAGCTCCGCAAATTTCTTGTACGGATCTGACCTTTGCAGATATGTCCCAAGTAGCCAGCGTGGCCGCCATGGAATGGAGGGTTACTCAAGAGATGAAAGAAGAGATCATATCTTGGTATACCTCATATGTTGGGCCTCTGATTTCAAGTAGCCCAGACATCATCCGCTTTCGGCTGTTTGAAGTTGACAATGCGACTGTCTTGCAAGGAGAGTCGTACGAGACGAAAGAGAAGGATTCATTGCACACGTATTTCACCATGGTGGAGCTTGAGACGGAAGAGTGGCCGTGGGACGTGGTACTTGAACTTGCTGAGAACGAGAAGTGGAAACAGTACTTTGAAGCGCAGAGAGAAGTTGTGAGTGTGAAAGATCATATGAGACAGGAAGTGTGTGCTAATGGTTCCTCTGCAGAAATGGCAACTGAGTCATTACCTGGTGAAACGGTTATATTCCGAGAAGGACGACGTCGTTACTGTTGAGAAAGATAAGCCAAAAGGACAAGCATGATTTCTTAACGCGAGCCCGGGCCCATTTCGCTTTGAAGCGACCAGGGTAGTTGATGATTTCTTCGGGTAGTATGGTCGTACTAGTCTCTTTTAGTACAACAATTGACCATTTACATTACAATCTTTCTTATTGCAAGATGCAGCATCCAATATCATATGTATATCAAGCTACTACACCAACCTCATAGGCATCGTGGTCTGACACCATTCCCTCACGACATAAAGCTTGTCTGACTCAGTCGCAATCACCATCTCAGCTTCAGCTAGCTTGTGTACCAGGTCCCCGGGACATTCGTCATCGTCCGCAAGCTTGATATTACTAAGCTCCTTGTAGAACCCAAGCAGAGGGTAGCCAACTAGACCGCTAGCACCTACAGCAACGGTCGTTAGCACCAGAAACAATTCAAAGGACCGGTAATAGTTTTGACTAACCGGCTGTAGGCTTGCAGATGACATTGCCGATTCCTTTAGCAAACCCAGTTGCGATTCCCACTGCGCCTTGCTCCTGCTGTGCTCCTTGCAGGGGCTTCGCGACAAGATCCAGAAGGCCATCGCCAAGACCGTAGCCGAAGCTCTGTTTGTCGCACCGTCAGTGTCTTCTTCACAAGGGGGAGACAGAGTTACATACCTTGGCACCTACAATCATTCCACTCTTCAGTCCTGTTACATTCTCGTACTGCCTTACTTCCTCACCATACACCTTGGGAAAATTATGCATGCCTCGCGTCATGCCATACGAAAAAATCACAGGCGCTTTCAAGCTTGCAGTGCATATGCGGAGTATCCCCTTGGCAGTCTCAACCGCTACCTTTGCTGCAGGCGGCATGTTTTCAGTTGTTGGGAGTGGCATATTCCAACTTCCGATAACACCGTATCGAGTCTCGTTGCGCATCAATAGCGGGGTGGATTGCCTAGCAATCTCAAGCGGCCCTTGTGCAAGTCCGAGGAAGTACTCATTGAGTGTATCGTAGACACCAAGGAAGATGGCTGAGATGGGGTCGGTGGGATCGCGGCGCGCAGAGGGGTTTTGAGACAACCTATTCGTTATGTGAGCGTGTGTGCGAAAAGGAGAGTGAATCCAACTGAATACTGACAATTGAAGATGCCTAGGATCAATCAATCCTTCCTTGACCAACACACTGGCCGCCAAAGGCGAAAGAGCCGTGGTTTTGTTCTTGACGAGCCAGATGGCCGGTCGATCGCGAAGAATGCTACATTCTCGCACCCCAATCAAGGCCGCGGTGCATACTGTCTCGGTGTAGTAGTGAGTAAGAGCTGGCGTCGGGCCAGTTGGTGCGAGGGGAAGATTTCCCCGCGCACGCTCTTGGAGAACATGAAGTGGGGTAGATGGACGAGGAGTCTCAGTATGATCGCTCAGCACTCGTGGCGATATGTGTGCGAGTGGGCCCTGTTCATTATGCTCTGGCGCAGATGCTGAATCCTTGTTTTCTTCTGCCGCCTCAGCTGCAACAGTTGTTTCTCCCTCGGCTAGCGATTGAGTGTATCTGGGCGGAGTGATCGTATACAGGTCGGCGTTCTGCGTGTCCTCGATTTGCGTTGGTGCAATATCTTCAGCTGTGGGAAGACGTCAGCATACAGACGCGAGACAAATGACAATATATCCTACTCTCTGTTACGTTGATCAGAGCTGCCTCATCGGTGCCAGGCTTGATCTCAGGCATGGGGTTGTTTGGTGAATTCGGTCCAGTCATATTGTACTATCCTACACGGACAGTAGTTCGCTCGGAGATTTACGTTGGCTGATTGCGCTCTCAGAAGACTTCATATTTACATACATTTTCCCCTTCCGTGTCTGCCTAGCCCAAACAGTACGCGTGTCGTTGCTTAGTGTAGGTTTGGACTAGTTCCCACAGGAAGGGGCGCAGCAGGTTCTCTCTCGTCGCCATTGGATCAGAGCCACAACAACCTCAAACCAACAACTAGACCCGAGTACAATCCGCCATAGAGCTTATGAAACTGATTGGGCAGTTCGCAAGGCTTGCTCGATTAGGTCGCATGTGTTGGAAGTATACGACGACTTTTGAAATTAGCCCAAGCGCCTTCGAATAGTCGACTGGCTGACAAACTGAACGTACCTTGCAAGTGTACCGAGCATAAAAACCTGGCAAAGGAAGGATTTTGCGAGTTCCCCAAGCCCTATATAATCACAGTGAAAGAACCACAAAGTTACAGCCATAGTCCAGTCCACATGTGATGCTTGAACTCGTTTGCGAGACTGACAATAGTGTTCTGAGCGCAAGTGACAGCCTTTCGGTTTCCTCTAGCGTCGGATCTCCGGTAGTATCTGTACATGCCATCCGTTCGACCTTGATGATGTTGTGGCATAGTTGTTCGCAAAATTCTTGCGTCTATTCTATTGAAATGTGTACAGATCAGTCGGTTGAAGCTGCGCGATCTCCTGGGCTTGATTCAAAGGTCGGCGTCAAGGGCGTGTACATCGAAGATGTTGGTGAAAATGGCGTAGCAGATGTTGGCGCATAACCCGCAGCGAGTCTATCAGCTCCACGCTGGAGGTAAATAGCTAATCGGGAATCAGGACAGTCATGATGGTGACCGGCAATTTCCATAAGAACGCGCAACCCGTGTTGCAGCATGGCCACCTCTGCCTTCAGGCATTTGTTCCGCTGTTGGATTCCGCGTGCTCGTTCCACCAAGTCTTCCTGTTGCTTCCTTTGTTTACCGCGGCACTTACTTGCGGCTTTGCGATTCTTCTCGAGATATATGGCTCTTTCCGAGCCGGGCTCAGCGTCTTCCATCTTGCGCTTTCGTCCAACTTTGCTCGGTTTCTTGGTGGACGACTTGCGGGTCTGCTCAGGGCTGTTTTCAGTGTGCCGAGTGTTTTCTATCTTTGAGTCGAGATAAGGTGGCTCAACATCTTGGTTGTTCTGCGATATTGTACAAGCTTCATCTGTCCTAGACGATGGCTCTGGAGATGAAGCAGGTCCACTCCGATTGTAAGCTATAACATTGGCGGCCTGAAAACTCGTCTGATAAAAGTCGTGGGCGGGAACAGGCAAGTTGGAGCTGGAATCGATAGCACTGATGGCGCTTTGATGACCTCCTGGTAAGGCAATCGCTGGCATGGGGAAAGTCGTATGAGTGCCCGCTGATGTGAATCCGTGGGTGGGCTGAATTGTGCCCCAAGCGTCCGATGTGGCGTACAGATGGCACATATCTGCTGCCATGCTGAAGTCTGGCTGGAACCCGTAGCTGCTACGCGGTTCGATTAAGTGCATTGGTAGAACTTCGGTCGACATTGTTACGACTCATAGAATGATAGAAAGTGTCGCAGGTCAGAGGTGTGAATTGAAGTATTACGAGATATCTCGAGGTTGGAGATCGTCGTGTGCGATGCTACAGCAGGAGTAGGCGGAAGTTTGCGGCGTATATTTGTGTCGGCAATGGCTGAAGTACTGGGGTGGTGGGGGTTGAGTTTGTGATAGCGTCGACGATCGTGATGCAACAGCGCGCAAGGTCTGACATTTGTATGTTGGCGAGGGATAAGGACGACAGCCTGACAAGGAAAGCAGTACCCGACGCGTCTGCATGCTGCGGAGCGAGTGGAGTCGCACGCTGTGAGACCGTGTCCCACAGACATGCGGCATGCAGTGGCCATGTAGTTGGCTCGGATTGCTTCACTCCGCGGACCATCGCTCGACAAGCGTTTGCAGAAGCGTGGGTAACGGTAGATACAGTAGTAGATTAGTCACCCTTTCTTTGTCTTGTGTCGGCCAAAAAAGCCGAAGCGTGTAACAAAAGGAGCAGACATGGGAAACCAGGGTTCCATTTGATTTCACGGATTTTGTTGCCGCAGCCAATGACAATCATGCTTAACTATAACAAAGAGATTACTGTATACACATCTATCATAGGAGACGCACCACATCGTAGAGAGCGACATGATTGAAAGCGCATGCGGGACGGGAACACAATTGCCCTGGACCCGGTTGTTTCTAGCAGCGGCTCCGCGGAAGCGAGGGTGAAAGGTTGAACTAATTTAGTGGCCGGCGGTAAAGTGCACCGACACTGGTGGCATGGCATCGGTCGAACGCGCCGTCACCAACCAGTGAACTGAGTAGGGTCCCGACAGCCGAACGCCATTGCTGGCATCTGAAAGCTAATCGAGACACGCCTCGTTCGGGTCCGTTCTTACTGCAGTGCTCGCAGATCGCTTTACTTGCATGAAAATGAATCTTGGCAAGCACGAGCTCAGCCATGCTTGGCTTAACTCTCGTATGCTTCTGCGTGTGCCCTTGTATGGATTGACGTGGGACCTCCAAGCTCATATCATGGAACCTTCAAGCAGTCTGGATCATGGTCCAGACGACCTTGAGTGGACCACGGCAGGTCCCTAAAGTCCCGACAACCGGGGCGACTAAGAATTGAGCTAACGTGAAGAATGTAAGTGTTAGTGAACTAAGTGACCAAGGTAGTAATTTTCGGTTTGTTGTTGATTTCTTCCGACGGAAACGAGTATCATATCAAGAGCTGGTATGAACTGCTTTGATGGGCGATTTTGCGACTACAGGAGATGCGTACCGCACAAAGTGCCCGTGTATACCTAGGCAACCCGTGCAGATTACTGGCCCATAACAAAACACATATATCTGCCAGGTCCCAGTCTCTAAGCTTGATGGCAAGGGTCAGAAGACTTACATGATGAGCTGGATGACATATTGCAAGCGAGGGAGTCATATACTTTGAGAACGGTGACACTGTCGAGTCAACCCACAACACGGTTCACTTCAAACGTTCAAGCTATCCTAACGTCTGTCGACCGGGTGAAAACATTGTATCGCGTTGATCAGAATTGATACGTAGAATGCCATATCAGACTTGCCTATGTGCTTCTGCACACCTACGCGACACATGGCTGACAATCAACTGGCATGCGCTCTTTAGGCAGGCATCAGCTGGTTGGCTACCATTAAGCAAATTTGAAGCAACTGATACTTCATCCTGTGCTACTGCAGTGTGATTCTAGCCCTGCATCATTAGATTGTCAGGGTGAAAAGCGCAGACCAAATTACAGATCTCTCCAGAGCTATTGCTTTATGCGGTCCTTGTTCTTTGGTAATTCGCATGGCAAGCGTTTGTGGACGTAAAGTGATCATCTACTGTGGCTTGGAGTGACTTCCAGCCCTCAAAAGCGTTTGCTGTCTCTCGTCAGAGTGATACGATACGATTCATGCAGCAAGAAAATTTTCTTCCCAAGCATTTCTTCAATTTGTTCGCGACAGATGTCTACAATGACGTGATGTTCTGCCTTAAGGATCCACCAGTCGACCAATCTCAGCTCCCTCCATTCAGCTACTTCACCATTGTAAGCTGCATGTGTGAACATCCTGCGTTCGTGCATCTTCTACTTCTTCTGACGATAATTGTAGGTCAGGCGCATTGATTGTCGTCATCATACCTCAATGTCTCCTACATACCTGCTAGAGACTTCTAGATCAAGCCCACTTCATCAACGAACCGCATGTTATCTCGTCCTCCACTACTGCTGCAGATTCTGATCGCTATCACACACGCGCCTGAGCGAGTAAACTCTTGAATGCTTGTGCAGAATCGTAGATGTTGTCATGATATCTAGCTAGATTATTCTCCGTGAATTATGATATGCTGAATATTGTACTCATCTTAATAACCACGGGCCAGCTCAGTTGTCCTGGTTTTTCCTGGTGCAATCAGGACTGTCCTGAGCCATCACGACCAAATACCGTGATCAGCAGGATGTTCGCGCGAACGCAGCAGGGGCGTGCGGCGGCTAATTAGTAGTAGAATTCATATCGGGCCCCTGCCCGGTGCATTCGAAAGTGTCCCCAGTCTTTGATGCGTACAGTATTTTCTGATATTGCCTCACTAATACGTAACCCTGTTCATCTGCTGGAGCCGTCCAGGGCGTTGTACCCGCACAAGACCCGGAAGATATCTTAGGTATGGCGCTTCGATTGTCTCGTACACCTGGTCGATACCAAGCCCTTGGTCTAGCTTGTATATTTAGCTTAAGAAGAACTTACCAAGGTACGAACACACTTCCTGTGCTGGGTGTCAGCGCGAAAAGACAGATCGAGTGGTGGTACGCTCCAGTCGGCAATCTCCCTCCAGCCTTTCTCTCTTCGCGCCGATCTTCGGGACTCAGTATTTCTTAGCTGTCCCAATCTTTTCTCCTGTACCTCTATCTGCTACTCACTTTCTTTCCTTGGTGGTATTGACTGCTCAACAGCCAGCGATGCCAGCCATCGGCCCATTGTCTGCGCACATGCAGCACGATAATTTGGTTCTCATCCTCAATCGCTTTCAGTCTGCCCACCGCACTAGCATTTGCCGTTCAAACTATGATCAAAATATGTAGCGAATGCACGTGCGGGAATGTTGGGGCCGAAACCTGGAGAGATATCGGTACAACCCCGCTTTCATCAGGTAGTATCGGGAGCAGGTGAGATTTGATATTCGGAACGTTTGTGCTACGGTGTACTCGAACCATCGTTCCACAGTTCGTGCCCTGTCTCAAATGTTCTTGGTTTACTATCCAGCCACCACCAAACACCTTGAGTATTGTCCTGCTCGCATCTCGTCATGTTTCCAATCGTGCGAGACAACAGAAGACCAAAACTGATCATCCATAAACTCGTACCCTTATCAGCCAGACTTCGTTCCGATCAAGTTTCTGTTGCGCCCGCGCCAGTACCAGCTCAGGTGGTGGAGGGGGCCGTGGCGGCGGCTCCGGCGGATCCAGATCCAGCGGCGGCAGCTCTCGTTCTGGCTCCTCTAGCTACTCAAGCGGTGGCGGAGGAGGAGGTGGGAGCGGCAAAGGCGGCGGCGCAAACTCGCTCGTCAAGTTTGGAGAACACTACGTGAAGCGCTGGCAGTTTGCACTCATTATCGTGGGCATTGTGCTTGCGGCTGTGTGTATGCTGTACGTGGCGTACTTTGTATGGAAGAAGCAGCAGAGCAAAAGGGGGGCTGCCTCGAAGGAAGAAAATAAGAAATGGTCGAAGTATTTGAAGGGAATGAGAAAGGGCGGAAGTGGGGGTGAGAGTGCCGGCTCGAGTCAGACAGTGGAAGGTGGAGTGTGTGCGAAAGAGACCAATTCGGATAGTGAAGAGGATGAAGAGAGGAAGGAAAGTAAACGAGGGCTGAGGCATAAGGCGTGAAAGCGATACAAGTGGGGATGGGACAGCTTTTCATGTGGTCAAGAACGAGCACATCTTGTGAGCTGGTTTTGATGGTCGATGCTAATATGATGTGTAACGCCGAGAGAAGGAAGGTATTCGTTGACTTTCAAGACAATGAGTGTTGATATGAGGGCATCTTGAACCACGTGCGCCTTTCTTTCGTCTGAGTGTTCATGTTTCCTGCGCACAACACAAGTAAACAAGGAAGTGCAATATATACAGCATAAGCCGAATCGTAGACAAACAACGGTGGCTTTGAGTACATGAGAACTAGTAGCAGGGCAACTATCGTGGTTGTACGCATGCAGAGTGAACACCAACACCCAATGAGTCAGACATGAGATCAGTTGATTGCTATCTGGCAGTGACCAGTTTCATGCCGAATGTCGCAAATCAGATGGACTACCATCTAATAAACAGATCCAGAATCAGATCTATCAATTTCTGAAGAACACTTTGTGCTCAGTAGAATTCTGACTTCCTTACTCACTTCGATATCTGCCAGTTTTCCAGATCGCAGCGGTGGAGGGGCTGTTCCTTCTTTTTCGAGAAAATAACAATATCACCTATCATGCTCAATGGCGAATTACATTGCCCCATTCATCATACCTAACATGCGTGCCACCGTATTCTCTTATATTTCTGTACTGATCGTACTCGGGACTCAAGGTGCCAGGTTGAGCCACGTTCCCATATTGACGATTATCAACACCAAAGTAACGATGTGTATTATACTGGTATGAGAGCATGTTCTGCGCACTCCTTCCAGACATCCCTGCGGGAAAGGACATGCCAGTGAGATGAGCAGGATAGTGGGCATTGGGCTGTCTCGTTTGGATATTGTGTCCTTCGTACATGTCCATGGATGGTTGACGCTGTGGCGTGTGTGATGATGAAGCGATTGAGGCATGCGAGGTTGGATTGGGACACATCATCGGACGAGTTGGGTGGTTTAGCATAGGTTGAACAGGTGAGCCCGCTGTCAGAGATGGGTACTGTGGCATCATCGCCCGTGGGCCATTGGGAGGTTGTGCAAGAGGATGAGCCGGAGCTGGTTCAGGCCAGGACATTACTGGCGACTGACTAAGGCCGAGATCAGGTTTCAACTTCTTGTGCACTGACAACTGGTTCGGTTGGATGGGAAGTGCGTGTTTGAGGATACGAGGCGGTGCCTGTTGGGGTTGTTGCCCTTGTATGGTAGAAGGCTTGAACCAAGGACCTTGGTCTGGATTTTCAATCATTCCCTCCTCTGGCTGTACTGCTGCACTCACGGCGCATTTTGCTTCTAGAGCGCGCTTCGAGGTGTCTCCAGTACGAGCCTCCAGGCGGTTCTCGGCCTTGGTTATGCCGGACTTGAGAGCCTCGCAGACTACGCCGTGCAGAGCGACAAATGGCAGAGTCAGAACATGTCGTATTGGTAGAGTGAGTTCCATCGAAACGCTGTCATCACCTAGGTTCAGATGCATTCGCGATCGTTTAGGTGTCAACATGTGGGGAACATTCCCATCAGGTATAAGCTCGCTGTCCTCGATCTCGACAGTCTCAAAGGACTGTTTGCTCCGCCACTCCTCGAGCGCGTTGCGGTCAAGATTCTGCGGACCAAACGGCTTGAGCGGCAGGTGCAACGCGCGGATGAGCGACTGCGTGTGTAGTACATTCAACTCGAGCTTCGGATTGAACGTGTTTCGAATATTGAGATACCAAGAAAGACTCTGTGTTAGGCCACGCGCATCAAGACCCGAAGGCAACCGCTTTAGACCACGGACAAGATCGTCGAAGGTGGGCAAAATGAACCCTCTCCTCATGACTTCAACGTAATGCCCTGCTTTGAGCTCGTCGGTATGCAGATTCTTGTCAGCTTTGCCTTTGTAGGTACTTGTCTTGAATCCAGGAAGTGCCGACTTGACAGCGTCTCGCTGATAGGAGTTCATTAAGCCGGCATTCATATGGTGGTTTGGATTTCCACGGAAATGCGCCTAGTAGCAGTAAGATACGACTGTGAGCAGCAATAAATCAAAGATTATTCACTTACTTGTATGCCTAGCATGTCTGATGCTCTGTAGTCGTTGTTGAGCAGTCGAACCGCGATACCTTTCCAGCGGACGTGATGCGGGTAGAATGCGAGGATTTCTTTTGCTGAGATTGGGACGCCAGGTGGCAATAAAGCATCAATAGGAACAGCTTGTGTGTACCATTGATAGTTGGCACCGAGCTCATCGATCACGATCGCAGGATGGCGCAGTTTTGAGCGAACATGCTGCATTTTGAAGTCAAGTGTCTCGTCCACCCATTGTCGCTGGAAAAGCGGGGACTTGTGCAGCGATTCGATTGAGTCCAATTTATGTGGTGTGCAAATTGTCTCAGCTGTACGCGCTGTCGCTGGCGTGTCGGGAGACGACCCAAGTTGCGACGACTTTTGGTACATGAAACGATCTGGCGTTACCTGTGTCCGAGCAGGTCGCTCGAGAATTTCCTGGAGATTCGCCTTGTTCTTGCCCGTATACCGTATGCGAACTATCAAGCCTGTCAATTCCCACTTATTCTCTCCGTCGCCTTCCAATGCTCCGCGGCTCGGAATGAACCTCGTTACTTGCGTCCATAAGCCCTTTGGTATCTTCATCGGTTTGTATGCTGGTCTGCTGTGCGGTTCTTGTATCTGCTCTACCAACATCTTGGAATTTGCGCTATGAGGTATACGATCGGTCTCTATGGTCTCAAAAGTATCTGGATCGCCGCTACTCGCAATCTCGCTGGACACTAGAGTGCCTTTACCGCTTCGGCCCCGATAGTCGTAGTCGAGTGTGTCCCAGACCGATCGCGACTTTGGCGCATCTTGAAAGTCTTCATGCTGAATGACTCCCGTTGCGTAGCGCCAATCGCGTATCCTTGGCGTCCATGTTGAGTTGCGCTGGGGACGCGACTGTCGCGCGAGGATGTCGGCCTCAGATCTGAGATTGTCGGATTCCATAATGGTTGGTTGAGTAAGGCGGTTGGAGTCAACAGATTTTGAGGTAGGTGTTGGACGTCAGCGGATGAGATTGAACGGATCGAGAGAGTGAGAGTAGAAATCATGTTTGGTATGACGCGATAAAGTGAAAGAAGGGTAAAAGGATGTGAATGTTTAAGTTAGCCGTTGGCGAAAGTGAACGGTCCAAACTCATATCGCATGATGTTATACTAGGTTTGAGCCCTATTGCTATGTATTTAATACTGCCAGAGCAACGACTACACGTTGGAAGAACTATAGAGTGAGACGGAGTAGTACTGCCTATTCGTGTCATTAGACTCGCGATGATAGTGGCAGGCGGCGTCGAGCAATCGCAGATTCTTGACTAGCAGCGTCTTGTCTGCTAATACTGTACTGCCAGCAATAGATAAACTCATCTACTGATAACTGCTGGAGCAAGCCATTGCCCTTCAATAGCTACGCTTGACCTGAGAAGCTAACACTGACTATACAAAGTTAGGCCTACTGTAACCTCTGAGCTCCGCACTGCCACTTGTAGAGTAATTGCTGTTATCGATACCGTGGTAGGATTAGTGAACAGACGGGTATGAAGTTGTCGCGATGGAGAAATAACACCAGACTAGATAGTACGATCGGATATCCCGGCTAAACCTTCCCCAAATTCGGACCTGCGTCATGTTCCCCAAACCTCGGCATCCCCGATCTCCTGCACTATCCGACGCAACTCCGAACGTCAATTGCGACAACGGCGGATAATCACGACAAGCTCTCTCATCACCCGTAACTTCGACTACTATTTCCTCCAAGAATTTCAATTGGATCCACAACCATGTCCACAAGTTCCCTCCCAGTACTGACATTAGAAGGCGCCCGCACCGCGCTCGCGGCTGCAGAAGCGCGTTCCAAAGAAATCGGCGTCCCAATGGTAAGATGCTAAAACCCTCCATCCGGGCATAATCGAATCATTCCCCAGCCCATGAAAGAACCAAACAAAGCGCGGAAGAAAATCAAGAACTCCACAAAGTGAAAAAAAAATTATCAAGAAACAATTGTCAATCTCACAGACCTCCCTAAACACTATCCACCTCCTCTCCTCCCATGCCCCTAACCCCAATCCAGAACATCGCCATCGTCGACTCCACCCTCCACCTCCTCGCCTTCGCCCGCCTGCCCGGCGCAAAACTAACCTCCATCTCCATCGCCATCGACAAAGCCTTCACCGCCGCGGGCCACCGGGCCCCGACCTCGGCGTACAAAGACGCCGTCTGGCCCGGCGGCGTCGCCTTTGGCATCAACAACAGCAACGGCGGCCGGTTCACGACCATTGCGGGTGGGGTCCCTATTGTGCGGGATGGCGTGGTCGTTGGCGCGGTGGGGTGTAGTACGGGGAAACCGGCTGAGGATGACGATGTGGCGAGGAGGGGGGTGGAGGCTGTGGAGAGGGAGTTCAAGGTGAAAGCTAAGCTGTGAGGGTGTTGGTTTTTGAAGGAGGGGAGGGGATTGTTGTGAGGACAGTAGTCTGTTGGGCAATTTTTGTGTATACACTCATCTCCGTTGCAGCTGCTGAAGTATAACGCAACACAAGATCATCTTTTTGCATATTTCAAGTCTGGGCTTTGGCATGAATAAAAATTCGTCCTCATTTTTTTGTCTACTCAATTCATCTTTCCTCGTATCATGAGATCAAACAACATTCATACCCAGACCCCTACAAAATCGAGGGTATTCCAACGCCAGCTGTCCACCGTCTTTCTCGATCTAAGCAAATTCGTCCTCATCAACACTCTCCTTCTCTTTTGCTGCGTGCAGTCCCAAGCCACCCGTCAACGGCTTCTTCGACATCCTCACGATCGCAGGGATGCTCTTTCCCTCCGCGAACATCATCTCCAGCTCCTCCAGACTTCGGCCCATGGTTTCAGGGTATCCAAAGTAGACGACCGGCAGGATCAGTGCTGAAATAATGAGGAATACAAGGTAGTATTTCCAGCCAATGGTTTCAATGGCGACCTGTACCCACTAGTCAGACGATTCGTCTTGAAGGAGGGAGAGATAAGAGGACTTACGGGCGTAACCATATTCACAACGAAATTCCAAAGCCAGTGGTTCTGAAAGATAAGTCAGCAACTTCCCCTAATACCAGTCTGTTCTTGACTCACCGCAGTGGAGATACCAGACATGGCCACCCTCAACCTCGTCGGCGCGACCTCCGCACAATACAAAAAGTTGGCTCCCAGGAACCCAATCGGGATAAAGAAGTTGAACAAAAACACAAAAAACGCAGACGCGACCTGCGCGGACAGATTCGTCTTTGGGAACGACGACGCCACTGCTAGTGCAAGCATGCAACCTGCCATGCCCGCACCACTGAACATGAACAGCGCGCGCCGTCCGAATCGATCAATTGTGAAAAAGGCAACGAAGCACGAGAAGAACTTCCACGTCAGTGCGCCGCCAGAAAGGATCCGGGACGTTTCGCCGTCCAGGCCCAGGCCCTGTTGGAAAATGATGGTCGAGTATGTCGATATGAGGTTACTTCCGCACATTTGCTGGAGGAACTGCAAGAAGATGCAGAGCGAGAAGCGGTAGAAGAGCTTATCTTTGCCCATGGTAAAGATATCGCTCAGCTTTGCTGCACTGCGGCCCGTTTCCTCGAGCGCCATTTCAATGCCGCTGAGCTCGGTGCTGATTTCGGGATCGTGCGGGTCAAGCGCTTTGAATGCGGCGAGAGAGGCGCGCGCTTCTTCGGAGCGGTTCTTGTTGACGAGCCATCTGGGGCTCTCGGGGATCATGAAGACGACGGCCATGGGGACGATGGAGATGAGAGTTGGGATGGCGAGGGGGACGCGCCATTGAATGGGCTTGTTGCTGGCTTCAAAGAATCCGAGGTTGATCCACGCTTCGAGGAGGTATCCGAGAGAGATGAAGCAGCCGTCGAGCACGACGTGCTTGCCGCGGTTAGCTGCTGAGGAGCATTCAGACTGCCAGACGGGCACAGTGGCACTTAGAGCGCCGACACCGAACCCGAGAATGAAGCGGCCGACGACGAATTGTGCGAGCTCGAAGCTGGTGCATTGCAGGACTTCGCCGATGAAGGTGCAAATAGCGGCGCCGAAGATGACTTTCCGTCGACCAAGCCAGTCGCCAACCCAGGTACATAGAAGCGCGCCGAACAGCGCGCCGATGGTGAATGTTGCGACCACAGCACCCTGCTTGGTCGATTTGCTGCTCTTCTCAGCTCCGGTAGCATCGATTGTGTTGATTTCAGGGAAATGATCGTTCCAATCACGTAGGGAGAGGAGACCTCCTACACCGGACTGGTTATAGCCAAAAAGGACGAAAGCAGGCAGGACGACGAGCAGCAGCTGCGCCATCTGCAGGGACTTTCCCGTTAGACCCATGACGACAATCAAGAACAGTAAAGGTCTTGATCAGGGTCTTTTTGATGATCCAACAGAGGTGTAGATGGTAGAATTTCTTGATATTCAGTTCACGAGAAAGCACCTGAGGAGAACAGAGTGTGCGTTGGGACCGGTCTTTGTAGGTTTTTTTCGCCCACCCCACAGTAGTGCCGCCTTTTGGGGGGACGTATGGGGTCCATCTCAGGGCCCCCACCATGGGGGTACTCCGGAGATAGGTGTAACACGATCCGTAATCATTGAACTCACTAATGGTCGCGAATAAGAGTAAGGCTGGTTCACCGTCTCGAGGTGAATTTCAAGACTCGTTCGGGATTTAATTGGAAGTATACCTTGATATTACACTCTTCATAAGCTCTACACATCGGACTGTTTGCAGTACGGAAAGAAATCGTCGAGCCTGTTTTATCGCATGCAGTTATCCATCACTCCGCAAATGAGAACATATCGCGAGCTCGCCGTCGGCGTACTGCGAGTGTGGAGGCTAAAGGAGGCCCACTGGCCGGTTGAGCACCGTGGAGAGGAACCGGCCGGCAATACACAGGTCAACATCATTTCTTCACAGGTGATGTCAAAAGCTTGCTGAGTATGCAGCGCTACGAGGGTGGTTGAGGCTCCAAGTGGACCTTGCAGTGGCGCTGCGGCTCTGCGGCCTCGGCACGAGCAAGCTTTTGGCTGAAGCTTGGCCTTTGGAGCATACCATTCGTCATTTTCGAGTGCTCCCGCATTTGAGAACTCCACTATGAGCGCCAATGTTACTGGATTGGGTACTTTCGCTCGACGCTATCGCAGAAGCTCGGCGTCAGATAAAGTCCTTCGGCCGTCAAGCGTGATTTCTGCTTTTCAATCAAAATCGGCATTTGACTTGATTTTTAAATCAGTCGGCAACAAAAATTAAAACGTAGCAAATTGAGATTGTAACATTGGTGAATTTGCATGGTGTAAATTTTCTGCAGAGACTTCAAGTTCCTTTGGTCTCCTCCGACTGCGTGTCGCTGCTGGGTGCAACGTCCTGTGCAACGCTCTTGGAGGTCGGCTTATTGGTTTCAAGTAGCCGAGAGTCCCCAGAAGCTGCAAGCTGGTCGAGCACTACGGGTTCCTCGAAGCGAGTCTTAACGGCCTTTTCGACAGGCCTGCGAGGCTCATCTTCAAATCGCTTGTAGTCTTTCAACAAGGCCACCGCCCTCTCGTCGCCATTCTTCACGCACTTGTAAATAAGTGCTTCCCATGTCATCCTCCTCGGTTGCATCTTTCTCGTGGACCCGGGCTCGACGTTAGTCGACCGCATTTCCTGATAGTACAGAAGCGCGTCCTCCAAGTCGCCACTCTCTAGACTGACAGAGATGAGTCGATCATATGTCAAACGATCTGGCTTGAGCTGGAGTTGTATCATCTCATTTGCAAAGAACATGGCGAGTTCTTTGCGGTTGTTCTGATGGCATCCTTGGAACAAGGTGTTGAACGTTTGGGTATTGGGTCCTGAATGAGAGACCGTGTGCAGAGCCTTGTAGATCTCGATAGCCTCTTCAAAGCGCTTCAAAGCTATGCTTGCCTGCATGCAAGCATTGATTGCAGCCGTGGGTACTTTGCGACCTGAAGCCTCGAAGTCTTGTAGAATGTAGAATGCTGCCATGGGCCGGCTTGGTTCGCCCGCTTTCTCTCTACGTAGGTAAACGAACAAGGGATTGCATGTTCCAGCATCAACCTTGAGCTTCGTGTCTGCCATGATCGAGATGACAGACAAGGCAGCTGAAAGATCGTTGGCGTTGAGGTGGGTCTGGATAAGCAATTCATAATGATGGGTTGTGAAGATAGTCTCGCGTGCAGTGAGTACACGAAAGACGTCGGTAGCCAGATGCACATCACCGTATCGTGCAGCAAGGGCGAGCACCGAAAGGCAAGCTCCAGTGCCAGGCTTCAGGTAGCCTGGCTGGACCTGAATGTTCCATACCATACTGACAGGTTCGTACTATGTAGTCGTTAGTGAGGGCATGCCCTAAGTAGGGTGCTCGGACTTACAAGTTGTTGTCTTGCTGCAGCATCAAGCAATGCGCCCCACAGAGCACTGCTCAATTTCGCAGAGCCTGTGCCATTCTGTCGACGCTTTGTGCCATCTTTGAGAGCCAGTACATGGAATGCTTCTTCGGTCTCGCCAAATTCTAGTAACGTCCACATGGCATGATCAAATAGCCAGGGCTCAACGCGAGCGTCCTGGTTGACCATTGCTTCCAGCGTTTCAAGAGCGTGTTCAAAATTGCGCTCACGCAGCATACCCGCGACGACAAAGCTCCTTCCTCTATCCGTAAGGGGTAGCCACCGCAATTTCATATAGTCGAGGATTTCGGCGCGGAGGAGGTAGTCTGGGTGAACCGCAAGGACTTCCAAGGCGCATTCGCAGCCTCTTGCATCGAGATCTATCTTGTATTGCCCGCCATAGTCGTCCTTGACATCTGCCCAGAATCCCATCTCTTCGAGCACCTTACGCAGCTTGCCTGCCGTCCCATTGCTAGCGCTCACAAAACTGTGGATTATTCCGTTGTACATCTGCTTGTTCGGCGGTTCTCCTCTGTCCTTGACCAGTATTCTGCAGATGTTCAGGACCTCATCGTGATGTCCTTTCGCCCCCGCATCGCGCAAGTGTTCGTAGAGGATATTGGTCGGCAGCCGGGCGAGTGGGATCTTGACCCCAGGTTTTCGAGGAATCTGAGGCTTTGGTATGTTTCCAGAGCTAAAGGAAGGAGCGCTCGATCGGGGGAAGGACTCATTGTTGTGTGGTGCTGTAACATCTGATTGCTTGTAGCCGCGTTGCTGGATATGTGGGCTGTATGCTGCTGGAAGGCGACGCAGCGCAGACGTGGGAGAAATTCGCGCGATGGTGGATGGCGACGCATTAGACGGAAAGCCGGGGCACAGGCATCGCCAGAGCGCGTCGTTGACGAATGGGCGTGGTGGCATGGATGTGTGGGGTTGAAGTCTCAAAAAGTTTGGACGCGTGAAGCTTGGAGGTCGTAATCGCCCAATGCGCCAACGGACCTCGGCGTTAAGAGACACTTTTAGCAACACAGATACACACACAGCACTACGCACGGTGACGAGAAAGTAGATAGCAATATTATGACGATCATCGTTATTCTACTCGGCTTGACGTCGATGCCGGTATTCTTTCTGTGTGGGTCTGCTCTTCCAACAACCCCTACACATCCCTAGTAGATGCAAGAAATGTCCACAGCTGTCCAAGGCAGCCCAGGCTCGCATAGCTAATGGTAATTATTACATGGAAGAAATTGAGCGGCGATGCTTTTTAAAAAGATTGCCTCTTGGCTAGTTGCAAGTATACTGAGATGATACATCAATCATCAAGCAAAGTATCACCTTCGGTGCAGTTGTGCCGAGAGATACTCCAGAATCTATGCTGTGTTAGCCAAGTACGTTGGGGCGTTCCAATGCTTCTCTTACCTTGGGCGATATTATGTCCTGGTTCACAAGGTTCTTGGCCAAGATTTTGACAACCTCCATCTGCTCCTCAGGCGTGAGGCCTGTGACGGCAGACTCAATGACTCCGCCGACAGTAGTGTGGTAAACGGCAATGAAGCTCGAGTAATAGAAGAAGGCAATCGATCCCATGATGAACTGGCAGTCCATACGATCGGTCATGCCTCCGTGTCCAGGAATGGAGTCACCAAAGTCCTTGATCTTGAAAGTGCGCTTCAGACCAGATGCAAAGAAACCGCCGAACGGTGCGACGAGGGAGGCGAATGTAGCGAGGATGAAAACGTGGAACTGAACGGGCATGATATTGAAGGTGCGCGGGATGGGAAGGCCAGCGGGAACGAAGGGTAGCGCGTAGTCGCGCGCAATGAAGACCGGATTGGGCCTGCACTCAAGGCTTGTCCAGATATTGGCACCGAGGTCCTGACAGAATTTAGTAAGATTCAGCGCGAGAAGTGGACTGACGTACGTTGACAGGGCAGATGAAGTACTTGTACTGTGCAAGGAAGTGGGTGAGCCCGATACCCCAGAGGATGGTGAAGAACCATGCACCGAGGAATCCTTCCCACGTCTTTTTGGGCGAGATTTGGATGAGGGGAGTGCGTCCAAAAGTGATACCGCAGAGGTAAGCAAAGATGTCGTTTGTGATGACCATGGAGACGGGCAGAATGAGCCAGATGAAGCCCTCAAAAATGTTGTTGATGACAAAGTGGGCTTGGCCGACGATGAGGAAGAGAGCCATGTGCGTCCAGGCGAATTGGGTGAACTGAAATTTGTAGTGGCCCTTTTGGAGCGAGAAGACAAAGAAGATGAAGCCTGCTAGAGTCAGTACTGCGATACAATGTGCTGTTTGCGGGGGGCGCACCAATTATGTAGAGCATAAAGGAGATGAAGCGGTGGTGGGTGGCCAGCGGGAGCAGGATGCGGTCGACAAGCAGAATGTGCTTGAAGTAGTAGATGATGCTCTCGCCATACAGGAAGTACATGGCCGTGCCGAGGAAGTACCAGTTCAAAGACTTTGTGAAGCGCAGGCTGCGGGCCTTGCTGGGCACATTGGCAATGGCAATGACCTCCTTGAAGGAGATGACCTGCACGGCGGTGACGATGATGATGATGTAGATATGGCCGGCGCCGAGGACCCAGAAGAAGCCAAGGATCATGACCAGCGTCCATATGGTGCGTGTTATGAAGTTTGCCTTTTTCTTTTCGTATTCTGAGGCTGGCGTTCCTTCGGTTGCCTGCGAGTGTCAGCGATGGGTGTTGGCGAAAGAGGGGGCGCAAGCCAGCGTCCGTACCGGAGGAGCCACAGCGCCATTCTTGAGGGGACTCGCGGGCTGCGAATCGTTCTCACTCATCTCAGAGATGCTCTGCGAGAGTCTCCGCGCGCGTCCGTTGCTGGCGCTGCGAGCAGCGTGCTGGAACTTTACGTCTTTGCGTGGGCGCGTCATGGTTGCGACGGGCGGAGGAGGCGGCAGGGCGCAGCGGGGAGAGAAGCTGCGGAGAGATGGTGCTCAGGACGGCAGCGAGGGGTATATTCGCAGAGTGGGAGGGGAGTGGTGGTGGAGGTTGGCCAGGCGCAGTGAAAAGCGCCGGACCAGCAACGGGCACCAGACGTCACTCCGCTTGGAACCAAGACACAAGCGAGAGCAGGCCTGCATGTGAAGTCAGCCCAAACAACGCGACGCGCCCCACCCGCAGGCAACTGGCGACGCTGCGACATGCACACGCACTTGCACTCGCACGCACACACGCAGTGCGAGGCCCGCAACCGGAGCAGGAGCCATGGATGAGGACGACTTTGACTTTTCCGACGCCGCCTTTGACGAACTGCCCCCGGACACGCTGCACCACCTCGAGGCAACGGCCCTCCGCGCCACACAGCAGCACGCCCAGCCAACGCCCGAGTCCGACTATGGCCTTGACGACGGCGACGAGGTGGTCAATCTCGACCACGACGATGCGGCCCAGCACCGCAGCGACGAGGTGTTGCACCTCCACGACGAGATGCAGGTCGACCAGCCGCCATTCCGCTCGCAGGCCGACCCCACGCAGTTACTGTCGCGCATCAAGAAGGTGGGCAGAGACACGCCGCCACAACCCACACGGGGCTTCGCTGATGTGTGCAGCTAGAGCTAGAGAAGGCGCGGGAGAGGCGAGAGGCCGCCCAGCTCAAGGGCCAGCTGCAGACCAAGTCGGGCGAAGCAGACACCCTGAGACGCCGCCACGATGCCGAGAGCCGCAGCTATGAGCGCCGCATCACAGACCAGCAGCAGCTGCACACCTCAGAGCTGGCCAAGCTGCGTGCGGAGCTCGAGCGGCTGCGTCGCGAGAAGGAGCAGGCGCAGACGGACAACATGTTCAACCAGCACGACATGCGCGAGGCTGGCATGGCGCAGCGCTCGCGCAAGACCATGGCCGCAAGGCCCAAACCAAGGACGGCATCAGCACTCAGTCCCGCGGGGACACCCAAGCGCGCGCAGGCATTGAGAGGTCTGGTGGGGGACGGCTTCGACGACGACAACGTTGTCATGGCTTCCCCGTCCCGGACACGTGACAGGCTCAAGACGGCAACCACCCCCAAACAGGCCAGCAAACGCAAGAGGCAGGCCGCGGACCAGAGCCCAATACCCATGCCAGCTCTGCAGCTGAGCGCACCACCAAGTCAGTTGAAGGAGAAGGATCTAGATCTGGTTGCCGAACCAGTACTAAGCATCGCCCTGTTGCAGCGCTTCCAAGAGCATGACCGCCGGTTTGCGCTGCTGCATCGCCTCCTGGCTCATCCGTCCTCCAGGGGTGAAGACCGCATACTAGAGGCCCTTGCACAATACGCGTTTCCCACCCAGCCGTCCAAAAAGCTGTCTTCTATAGTGTACGATGCCTTGGCCGCTGCCGCCCCATCAAACGTCGACGACCTCGCCATAGCCATATCGAGAATCGTTCTCGGTCTCTGGAAACAGTGCCTAGATGAGCGTTACTATGATCCCGTGTATCTTGTGCTCGATGTTATGCACTTCATACTCGCCTCTGAGCCCGTTGAGACTGCCGTTCAGATCGCGGAACAAGCTGTCCCCCTCATCATGGCTTCTGTAGATCTCGTGTCTCTTCCGATCTCTAACGCAGCGAGACTGAGTGGAAAGGCTGTTTCTAGTCTTTATACCCCCACGCAACGTGATACGTCGTCCAAAATCGACGTTCTGACCTGCTTAGAACTGCTCTATGTCATTGCAATCAGCTGCACCTCTTCTGCGGATTCTGGAGCACTTCCCCGTCTGTGGCAGGGTGTATCGTCTGGCTTTGCACTTATGCTACTCAACAAGGAGTACTCGCAATCGCAGATAATGCTCATGTTGCGTGTTCTCAGCACATCAGCCCTGCCAACCTCGATCGGACCCATCGCACCAGAGGACGTCAACCAAGCCAGCGTGGAAGATGCCCTCATTGCTCGGCTGACTAACCTCTTCACGGAAACACCAAAACAAATACTAGATCCTGCCGCAAGCTCTCCGGCAATCCCTGTATCCGAAGCAGAAATATGGGAGCTGCGTCTGCTCGTGCTGGATGTTCTTACGCGCTTCTCGATATCCGAGCACGGCTGCGTACGACTTGGCCAGAACCCACTGTGTATCGGGCGTCTGATAAAATATCTCGACTATAGCATCAACACCCTCTACCGGCAGCCTCTCTCACCCACTCAGACCCAGAAAGTCGAATCGATCAACGCGACGATGAAACTCATATATCACATTACCACGAACAATCCCGGCCTGGACATTAAGAGTAAGCTCGTGAATACCTTGGGTGGGCAGCACGCGTATCTGGTTGCACTCACGCGCCTCACATTTAGTGAAGGCCTGATGCTGGAAGCTGGCATCGAAGACGCCGTCGTTGACATGGCACATTCAATCCTTGATGAAGGGCTGAGCATTGAGGAGGGCGATGCTTTTGGAATGGTCTTCAGCAGCTCAAGCAATCTGTGAGCTCTTTGTGTAACCCCACGTCATGTCGATTTCTTGGCGAATCTCTATCTGTTGGGCAGTAAAGCCCCTCTGCATTTGCACATACAATGGCGAGCATATACGGCCGGCATTGGTACATACGCTAGCATCGAACGAAGACTATTGTAGCACTACGAAAGCGTCTTTGAAACATGATCTGCTCTCCGGCAGGTTCTTTGACCCAGAATCTGATTCTTAAGAAGCTCTCCACCAACCTGCTCCATCCATGTGATGATCCAGAAAAATGCGGGCCAAAGATGTGGAGAGCGCGGAGTGCATATGCGGTCATACGAAATCGGAAAAGCGTACCCGCGAATAAGACATAAAGACACCACTTTCTACCTCGAGCACATGTACCAATATAAATTCAACAATACCAAGGCAAATAAAGAACAAGCATCAAAAATCCACACAGTTACAAAATGCGAGTCGTAGTCTTCGGCGCCTCGGGCGTCCAAGGCCGTCACCAAGTGCACCACCTCGCTCGCACCGGCCATACCGTGGTCGCCATATCGCGGACCCCCAAACCTCTCCCATCAGACATCGATACTGGCTCCGTGGAACATGTCTCAGCAGATTTCTCTGACGCCTCAGCCATAGACGCCGCCGTGGCCGGTGCGGACCGCATCTTCGTAAACCTGCCCTCCACATCCTTCAACCAATCCGCTCCGATCCTGCAAGCAGCGCAAAACATCGGGGCCGCAGCAGCGAAAGCAAATGTATCTTTGATCTTGTTCAATACCAGCATGCCTGTGCCGAAAGAGGTGCAGGACATCAAAGCGCAAGACGACAGGAGAGACATGAGGCGATTCCTAAGAGCGTCCGGCGTCCCCGTAATCTCCATCGAGCCCGTCGTCTACCTCGACAACCTCCTCGAAGGCTGGGCCCTCGCGCCCATCCGCGACAGAGAGACAGTTGTATATTGCCACAAGCCCTCGCTCCGCGTGTCGTGGATCTGCCACCACGACGTTGCGCAGATCATGACGGCCGCCATGGAGCGGCCGGACCTAGCTGGCCAGGATATCCCGGTTGGAGGGCCGGAGACTGTGGTGCTTTCTGAATTAGCTGGCAAACTGTCCAAGGCGTGGAAGAGGGAGTTGGGATACGAGAACCAGACGGTGGCGGATTTCTGTGAGAAGATTGGGAAAACGATGGAGGGGAGGGGGTTGGAGACGGAGCGGATCGTCAGTCAGATGTTCAAAGCTTGGTATGAACTTCCCCAC
Source organism: Phaeosphaeria sp. MPI-PUGE-AT-0046c (assembly GCA_020747045.1). Lineage (NCBI taxonomy): Eukaryota > Fungi > Ascomycota > Dothideomycetes > Pleosporales > Phaeosphaeriaceae > Phaeosphaeria > Phaeosphaeria sp. MPI-PUGE-AT-0046c. The sequence goes on along the minus strand of JAGTJN010000017.1, from coordinate 914,328 downwards.
GGTATAAAGTGTGGACTGTTTCTCTCGGGGTAGCTGTAGCTGGGATCCCCGGCGAGAGACACTTCACTTGTACACTACCCTGCTGAAAGACACGCGGCTAACGGATGATAGTATGTTCGACCCACCTAGAATAAGTTTTTTGCCTTGCTCTGATAGCTCTCACTGACTGCGTACCCTCGCTTTTAGATACATATTATAACGAGGCAGCTGATGAGCCCTTCAGAGTGGAGATGGAGCCGCTGAGTAAAGATTTGGGGGTGAAGCTGACAACCGTTGAAGAGTGGGTAAGTTGACGCTGGATGATTGGTGTGTTATGTGAGATGAAGCTAACTTTGACATTAGGCGGCGAGGAGAAGTGCGTGGGATGATAAGGGGTACTTCTAAGTGACGTGTGGACATGCGTGCGGACTCGAGTGCAACGTGGGATAGGTGGAAAATAATCAATGTTTGGCAACAACATCTTCGGAATCAAGATACCAGGATGTCGCTAGACGCGTGCCATCAAAAGATCGACATGAGTCGAGAAGTTCAACATCATTATGGCTTCTATACATGCATCGCTTCATCGAGAGACAGCTAAGCACCACGGATGCCATTGTGTGCTCGAGAGTCTAAGGGACCAAAAGCAAACGCGGAGAGCAAATCAGCATGTAGTCACCCACGTGTCATGCACAAATTCCCACAAGTAACTAGCTCCGCAAAACCTTCCACTGGACGGGCGTCTCCTCCGGCGAAGCGAACCGTTTGCAAATCGCATGATACACAAGCCAAGCAAAGCTTGCATCGCGCTCAGACAAAGTAAGTCCCAGCATCTCAAAGATCAGACACATCATCCAGGGGCCAGGGCCTCGGTCTAATCTGCATCGTACGTCTATGTACCAATCGGTCACTGCTCCCAATTCCATCAGACACCCCGATACTTTCTGTCGCTCCAGTGATTGATTATGCAACACAATGTATCGACTGTCATCGTACGGACACGGCTCGGTAGTTTGTTTCATATCATCGCTGTCGGTCGCCGTGGGGTCAGGGGCGTCATGGCACTTGCACATTCCCAGCAGACACGGAGCAATTATCAAAAGACATGTGCCGACATAGAGGCGCACACCATCGAGTCGTGAGCCCACCTCCAAAGTGTCTCAACAAGCCCAGCTTTGTCTTCTCGAACCAAAAAGCAAGTCAATACCGTACTGTGCGTGTTCGCGTTCATGGCTCCGATTCCCATTAACAATATCGGTCCTACTCTGCCCCCGTCAGCACCGAAATACGATCCCAGGGACACGGTGACAAGGTTTCGGATCACGGCTGGGATGTGGAGGTAAGCGAGAGGATGAAGGAGCGCTCTTGCGATTGGCGAGAGTCGATCATTAACCGATCTAGTGGCCGAGATGTGGCCGCTCCGCTGGCTCTGTTGTTGGGTCGCTGCACCTCCTTGTTCTAGGCGACTTCGCGAACAATCCGCGAATTAAGGGTAAGATGGTGCTCCGAGCGAATAGCAGGATGGTGAGCGAGCCAAGAATGATCTGCACGCTGGCTGCGGGCGATGGACTAAATTTGGTTGGGTTGGGTTGAAGAGTTGGGAAATGGGATGGGGAGGCGAGGGGAACGATGCCGCGGAGGGCGGTGATATTCAACATGCACAATGGAAAATTTACGCAGCCTCGAGAGTACGATACCGCTGTCATCTAAATCTTGAGTGATAAGATGAATCCCAAGATATCAGCATCTACAATTGCGGCTCCGCCAAACCGTCCTTCATATGGCCATCCTCATCCCCAAATACCGGGCTGTAGTCAACGCTAAACCTCTACCCAAACTCTATTTCTTTGTCCCTGCGGCTCCATTACTCGTGGCCGCCACACGCAACTAAATAGCATCCCGCTTTCCCATAGAGCACCTTCTTCACGGAGCTACTGGCACCATTTATGCAAGAGAAGCATGGAATTGTCCCACCGCGATGCCGCCGGATCAGGGATGTGGACCTCCTCGACTTGGGCCGCAAGCTCAGGAATTTTCTGGGGTATTTGACGCAGTGATGTGCCGCCCAGATCTCTATTTGGGGTTTGTTCTTGCATTTTCGTCTCGTCTTTGTTGGTGACGATCGTCGACGCGATAGCTTTTCTTGGTGTTTGGATTGATAATTTGAGAAGTTAGACTTGACCATGGGGATCATGCAGCTCATTGCTCGTCAGGATGGTCCGCCTCCGGTAAGACTGCCCTCGAGTTTCTCTTGCTTGTCTGGGAGACGATTGTTCAGAAAAGGATGTAGGATGCTGACGAAAATGACAGCCTGATCCAGCCTACCTCGCCGAGTCTCGTCAGCCTGAGATGCTCATAGGAAACATTGTAGTTCAGTCGGTCGGGTGCATATTCTTCTTCATGAGGGCGTATTCCCGCCTTGCCATCACAAAGACATGGAGAACAGAAGACTACATCCTCGCTGCAGCATGGGTCAGTTACACACATCCTCTATGCTCCTCTGTTCAATTCGACTGACGCTCTCTATCAGCTCCTCGCGACAGGCTTCTCCATCTGCCAATATGGCCAAATCCGCCACGGCGGCGGTCGCCACATCGTTGCCCTCCTCATGAACAACCCCCAAGACCCGGTCGAGTCCCAAAAATACGCCTTCGCTGCTCAGATCATGATCTACCCCGCCCTCGCCATGTCCAAAATCAGCATCTGCTGCGCCTACCTCCGCATCTTCTACACCGACGTCCGCGGCCGCCACATGATCCAAGGCCTCATCGTCCTCTTAATTCTAACCATCATCCCCTTTGACATTGAGGCCGCCCTGCAATGCAAGCCCATCCACGTCTACTGGACCGAAGGCCGCCCTGCCTCGAAATGCCTCCAAGACCTCCCCGGCCTCTTCGTCAACGGGACCCTCAACATCCTCGCCGACGTCTTCCTCATGGCCATTGTGCTCCCCCGCGTCATCGAGCTCAAGCTGCACAAGCGCCAGCGCTGGGCCCTCGTCGGCGTCGTGCTCCTCGGCACCCTCGCCGTCGTCGCAGGCATCGTGCGCATGGTGCGCGTCAGCCTGATGCTGGAGAAGCCAGACTTTGATCCGTCGTGGGACTCGTACGACATCAGCATCTGGACGAATACCGAAATCTACGTCAGCCTCATCTGCGCCGCTGCGCCAGGCATTAAGCCCGTCATTGTGCGCTTGTTGCCCAAGGCGCTGGGCACCAGTCTCAGGAGCCGCACCAGGACGACGGGCGGCGGGATCGAGCTTGGAGGCTCCTCAAAGTGGAAGCACACTACGACGATTGGGAGTGGGAGGCTGCAGAGGCAGACGAGTCAGACGGCGCTGGCGACGGCGGATGGGCCGTATACGGAGTGTGGGAGGGCAGGGGATGATGAGAGCTGGGAGAATAAGAGTGGGAGGGCGAGTCGGCAGGGGAGTGAGGATGAAGGGGGGATATATAAGACGAGTGAGATTAGTGTGCAGGTGGTGCAGCATAAGTAGGTTCATTTATGGTTTGCTTGACGATCTTGATTGTCCTTCTCATTTATTGAGTTCTGCAATACGTGAAGAGCGCAGCACCCGCTGGCCAGTTTTGGGGGCTCGGTTTTCCTTGCGCCATTCGTCTGCTTCTCTTTCTTCTTTTCTGCCTTCTCATCCCCTACATTCTTTGGTCTCACCTTTTCCTGCTTCGGACTCTTCTTCCTGGTCACCTCTTTATTCTCTTCAACTTTCCCGGCCTCCACATTCAGTTTTCTCTTCTTCGATTTCTTCTGCTGAACCTGTCCATCTTCTGCCTCCTTTCTTACCTCCTCCTTCCCACCTAGCGTCTTCTGATCCCCTTCAACCCTATCAATTTTCTTCTTCTCCGTCTCGAGCCACTCTCCATCCGCCAACACCGCCTCGTCTCCCTCCCAATTCATCTCAGCTCTGACCACCCCACAGGCCGTAACCAACCTCGCCGCCTTCCCCTGCAGCCAGACCATGTGATCCAAGCCCTGGGTCCAATGAGAAGGCAGTCTCGCATATCTCAAGTACGCACCCAGCAGCGTACACGCCGCCGCTGCGTTCGTGTCGGCGTCACCGCCTTCCATAACCGGATGCGTGGTCAATTGCTCAAACTGCGCCTCGCTTGTGAGCGGGAGCATGAAAGAAGCGGATACATGCGGTTCCATCGCCTGGCGGAGCAGCAAGATGGCAGCTCCAAGACATTTGTACACGTAGCCTATCTTACCCGCTTCGTCTAGTTTAAGATCTGCAAGGGTTTTGGCGTACATGTAGCGGTCAAAGTCTTCGCGATGCAAGCGGTTATCGATGGTTTCGTTCGGCAGGTCCTCGTTGCCGGGGTTCATGAGCGCCGGAGATGATTGCACGAATTTACAGGTGCATTCGATGCAATCGTCCAAGTTTGTTGCATCGGAAATATCGCCAAGGAGAAGACCGCGAATCAGCCCGACGAGGATGCAGCACGAGACTGTGCAGCGCGGGTCGAAGTGGGTAGTGGAGCCGACGGCGACGGCGAGGTTTCACATCTCTTCTTCACTGAGTCCGATCCCGATGACGCCGATAGTGTGTGTACGCATAAGACTGCCGTTTGGCGCGACCTTATGATCTCCCTCGATCCATACTCTTGTAGCGACACCGGAAGGGTCAGAGAGATATTCTGGGTCAGATACGACTCTGTAGACTAGGGCACCAATGCCTAATCCGGGCCGGTTGAGGGCGAGAAGGCCTTGTTTGACCCAGACGCGAAGACGCTTTGCGAAATCAAGCTGAAGCTGGTCTCTAGCAAATTTTGCTGGACTTTGTTCCTAAGAGCTTCCTAATGGGGCTTGAGTGTAGTTGTGTAGGAAAGAAAGGATGATTAGGAGTGCTTGGTCTGTATCATCTGTCCAGGCACGTGGCGCGAATCGAGCTGCGATGCGGGTCAGTATTTTCTCTTCTATAGTCGAGTGGGAGAAAGAACTATCTCTCCTATCTGAGTATACTCACACCGATGTGTATCCCGATGTAACTTGGTCGCTGGCTTGACGAGTTGGAACTTTGGCCATTCACCTTCCTCGAACTGATAGATCCGTGCACTCTGAGCGTTGGTCATAAACTTAGTATAAAGCCCAATGGTATCCCCCAGGGCAGACCCAAAAATGCACCCGAAGATCTTGTCGACAATTGTAGCTTGATTAAAAGGGTGGGCATCCAGAAAAGCAAGCGGATTAGTCTTGACATTTTTCTTCTTGGGTGGCATGATTACGATGAGGTGTGGATTCGTTGCAAGAAAGAATACAATCTGTCGCTGTACTTACATGTTGCGTAAGACAAAGACAAAACCTTTGTCATATGTTTCCCTTGTGGCCGGACTCGGTCGCAAATTGCACATCGAGACAAATCCTTCGTGAGGGCATCGTAAACAGCCAGACACTACTACAATGGCCACGCGGAAACACTGTCAACTTGGGCCATGAAATGTCGGAGTTATTGGCTTGTTGAGCATACAGATTCATGATTCATGAGACTTTGCGTATGTAGAAAGTATCAGGTGGTGTTGTGAAGATTCAAGATGAAGGATGCGGCCGTATTGAGAACAAAGCGTACACGTACCGGCCGACGATGGATGTTGTGGGATAGACTCGAGTTGGGTTCAGATCATATTGAATGACGGAAAGTCGAGATGTAATGCACCCATCATATCACAACAATGTCAATCAATAACACGTTCAACCTCAAGTAGCACTTCACAAGCACATATCAACACGACATGATGTTCATGCTTTCCATTCGTCATCTACTCCATCACAACTCGCCAATCAGGTCCGTAGAAGTCGCTAAGTCGCAGCACTCATGGGAGCACGATTGCGAGTCACATATTCCGACCAGTAGATGTACATCCTCCTTTATCTGCACCAATGGTGCGCCTAAGCGCCGAGAACAGCAACAGCAATAGCGGCGAAGGCACCAGCCACGCCAGCCTTGACCTTTCCAACGCCGCTGTCAGGACCAGTAGTCTTGGTGGCGATGGCACTACCAGTGGGAGAGCCGGTGTGGTAGTGTGACGTCGCATTGGCAGTAACAGAGATGACGAGAGTCGTGTTCTGGCCACTGGGCACCGGGATGGGGTAGGTACCCGGAGGTAGCACGGGAAATGTGACTGAAGGGTGCTCAGAAGCGACGGTGGCGTTGAAAGGCTCCCAGGAAGACAGCTCGACCCAGGGAGCCGGGGCGGTAGGCAGCGGACCGACAGGCACGGTGACAACTGGAGCCGAAGTCACGACAGGCTCGAGATCCGAGGGAGTAGGAAACTCAGTGGCAGGGCCCTTGACCTAGGTATAAAGTTAGTAATATGTCTAATGTGTGAGCCGCGAGGCGAGCATAACCACTTCTCACTCGGGGGATAACTCACGATAGAGGTGACCGTGACGACGGTAGTAGCGACAACAACATTACCCTGACCACTCGAAGGCGCAGGCAGGTTGCCATAGAAAGACGATGCAGTGGCGCTAGTAGCCAAAGCCAGAGCGAAGAGCTTGATCAGGCTCATCTTGTCGGAACAATTGTATGTTATTGATAGGTTGCCTGTTGCCGTGTTGTGGTTGCGCGGCTGTCTTGTGTGCGAGAGAGCAGACGTAAGCGAGCGGAGTTGAGGAAACAAGAAGAAAAGCTTTGAGCGAGCGTATGTGAGAGTTTGTTATGAGTGGGCGCGAGCCTTTTGAATGTCAGTGAGTCGGCGCTAGAAGTTGGGAGTGGGGTGGCAAACGGAGAAAGTGAAAGCGCTGGCCTATAACAGTCAATCCAGGCGTTTGCAGTGATTGATCAGTTGCCTGAATACCGCAAATAAAAAGTAGGAACAAGTAGCCCAAATATGCGCAATGCCAGTGAAGGGGTGTTTGACCTCGACAGTCTCACTGGATCTGAACCAGCCTGCTCCACCGATGACGACAAGGTGTGCTGTTGACGACGACGATGGGAACTGTTGATAGTATAATATATGTATTCATAGTCATGTACGCTTCGGATGTCGCTATGGAGCTCGACAGTAGGGACATAGAGCAGGAAGATTATGTAAAGTCTGAACGTACCACGTAGTCTCTCACCAATCTCAATATCTATGCCAACCATCTCTTCTACAATGATTGAACCCTCGCCATTAATCGGCAGTCCCACCCTGTGTATTATCATTACCACTTCCCTCAATCGTCTTCGTCGACTTCGCCGCTTCCTCAATCCGGAAATCAGCTGCATCGCCCTGCACACGCTCGATCTCGTTCTGTATCGCGAGCACCCAATGGTCGCGTTCAGCCCTACTACGAGCCCGGAACACAACGCTTCGTCCAGTAGAACCCAACTTAGCGACCCTCTTTATGCGACTTCGCTTGCCCACTCTGCGTTCCTGTTCACCGCCGCCAGCACCCTCTTCAGCACGGAACCAGCTCTTCGCTTTGCCGTGCCAGATGACAAAGGTAGTCATGACATCTTCGTCGGTAGATGTCCATCCGTCCTCGAGGTAGATACGAGGCAGTGCATGGTGACCAGGCTTATTGGCGTCGAAGGTCTGATTCTGATATAGCAGATCGCTCTCCGTGAGTAAGCCAGAGTAGACATAGCAGTCCTTCAAATCCAGATTTGCTATGCGTTCGTGATGAATATGCTTGAGCTGTTCACCAACCTTGCTGCGAAGTACGTCTCGGAAGATCAGCAAGCTTCCAGCTGTCAGAATCACGCCGCAGCGCGTGAAGGGGGCATGGATGCGAGGCTTGCGATATAGCATCCCGCTCATGTGCAGGCTACGACAGCAAGCAACCCCACACATGTTGTACAGCTCTGGCGACGCATAAGATTGTGTCACTTCCCACTTGCGCGCGAATTGCCCGATATATGCCTCAGCTTCTTCGTCGATATTGAGAGCACTGAGGTTGCGACTCCGCGTGGACTTGTAGAGCGCAATATCGGACGCGGTGCGGTGCTTCCAGTACTTGGCAAGGGCCCGAAGGTGCTGGATCCACTCCTTGCGGCGAGCCTTGTTGGCGGACTATCAAGGAGTCAGTATTTTATTTGCACTTTAACCTCTTATAGTCTTACCTGCAATCGAATAATCAAGCCATTCTTCATCACCAATTCGAATGTACGATCCATATCGATGTCATTGGTCGCGCCGTCCTCTCTTGTTGAGTCATCGACGTCCTCATCAAAATCCACGTCAGAACCTTCTTCCAGCTCTTCATCCACAGGGCTGGCGCCGAGTCTGGCTTTTCGGACCTTGATGACGTCTGCCAGATTTATGTAACCGTCGCAATTCAGGAGGTTCTGGAATTTACGTTCCGCTTCATCCGCCGCATCTTCATCATGCAGTCGTCGAGTTTCGGGGGTGCCAGAGTGGCCCTCCGAAAGCCACTCGACCTGACCATCCCGCACAGGGAACGGATTGACTGCCCAGCTTTCCGGAATGGCGTCTCGTACAGCATCAGCAGTTGGAACAGCTGCATCGCGCGAAGCAGGGAGCTTGGGAGGAGGTGGTGGCGTGACCTTTGTGGGACGCGAAAATACGAGGTATTGATCATGGCTCGAAAAGTACAGCTGTTTGTGGTACAGCAGCCCAAGTCTCTTTGCCCTGCCCCGTTGACCTGTCAGTCTGATGAGAAATCCTTCCACAGGTACCGGCTCGGTTAGTGTTTTGTGTTTCTTGCGAGTGATAGCAGTCGTGGGATAATGCGTCTTGGGTCGCAGCTCAAGGTCATGGGACTTGAGCATGGCAATGGTTCCGTACATTTTGCGTTCATTGGCTCCATGTATCCATTCTAGTCGATCGTATCGTTTCCAAGCAAGGCCAATTCTTTGATCCCGGATCCACGAGTCCAACACATCTTGCCACTCGGGTGATTCCCCGAGTTCAGCCAAGCATCTTCGGATCAAGTTGGATGCAACTGCTTGCTCCTCTCGCATAGTTTTCATCATGGCCTCTTCGGCGTCATCTGCGTCTTGCACTTCGTTCTGCGATTGTTCGAGCTTTTCGAACGGATTGGCTATCTGTACGCTGATGCTCATGTCTGGAATGTTGATCTGTAGCTCTGATGCTCGCCGCCATCCCATAATATTACGGAGGAAGGTGTACCATTCTACTGCATTTGACGCCGTGCGTGCCTGCATGATGAAGATCAAGGTCCCGCGTTTCTCTGGCGTTGAGACCACTATCGACTTGTCGAGCGAGGAGTACAGATTGACTTTGCTGGTTTTCCGCCCAAGGGCTACCTCGTAAGCCGCTTTCTTGCCAGCGCCTTGCTGCTCGATTTCTGGAATGACCTGGAGGCATAATGAGCACAATTGAAACGAAATGCGGGCACATGAATACGATAACTTACCCGTGTCTGGTAGAGTTGCAAGACAAAGTCAGCATTGTCGGTATGGTTGTGACGACACACGACCATGTATTCCCGCCATTTGTCCTTAACCCTAGAATTGACTCTCTGGTTTACGTTCTCGTCAAAGTCGTCTGGCACTTCGCCAGCGGCGTCAACTCGTACAAGCATGCGTTCCATCTTGACTACGAGTCCATCCTTGATTCGTTGCCGTCGGAGTTTTGTAGGCGCGCGTGAAATGGACATTTGTGCCTGCTTTGCCTTGAGATGTACCTTTGCACGCTTCGAGTCTTCAGGAATATCGAATTTCACAAGGTTTCGAAGATTCGACTTCTTGCGCGTCAGGTCGCCGTTTGGATTGTCGTCGTCGTTCGCGGGATCGGATTTAGAGATTCCCATCTCTGATCGTCGCTTGACTCTGGCCAGGATACTCTTTGAAGTAGATTTTGGTTCGGTCACTGCTGTCTTGGTCACGTCAGCCGTGCGTAGCAACGACGATGTAGAATCAGCATCTACCGAGCCTGTTGCAGGGCTAGATGTTGGTGCATGTTGACTCTCAACAGTTGATACAGGCCGCTTGCCCTGTGCTTTCTGGCCAGCTCCATCTTGCGCCGGGCGAACATGTGAGCCACTGGCCTGCGCTTCCGCTTGTCCTTCCTGGCGCGCCGTATCATGTCCTACATCATCCTCGTCGGCTGTCATTTGTGTTGAGGATGCAGTGACGAAGGACTTGGTACTCGATCGTCGTGGAGTCCGGATAATGTCCTCGTCGATGTTGCCCTCCTCGTGGGTATACACGCGGAGAGCCCCGTCATCTTCTGGCTCTGACGGGGCATCCACGAATTCTTCGTCCTCGTTGCCGACTATGACATCGTCCTTCTGCTCAGATGCTCGTGGCACTTGTAAGGGAGGTGGGCTGGCCGTGTTCGCAGCTGCTCCTCCATTGGCCTTTCCTGCCGTACCACTGGCTGCGCCTTCCTCATCTTCGGTGTCGAGCTCTTCGGGCTGAGGGAAACTATGCTGGAAGAGGGCGGATGTGCTGGGGCCTTCGAGGCCGCTCAATCGCCGCTGACGTGCCTCTCGGGGATCGGACGAGAAGGATGCAGTGCGTGTCGAGTAGTTGATGTGGAGGTGGTGTTTGTACCAGTCGCGTCGGTGTTTGCTCAGCCATGCTGTCTTGGAAAAATGTCAGTGTGGCGCATATCGTCTGTTTCGAGTGGACGTACAGGTATTGGGCCGATGAAGAAGCGGCGCGATGTGAGATAGAGATGCTCGGGCGTCGCATGTTGCTGTGGCTGTCAACAAAGGGCAACATCTCTTGGACCATAGTCATTACCAGCTTCTGCGCAGTGAACGAGTCTGGCGACAACTTCGCAATGTCAGGCTGGAGGTGCCATGAGTGCGGCCGCTGATCGGGCATTGGATCACGTCGTCCAGGCTTGGACTCGCTGCCGAGGTTTCGCTCCTTGGACGTTACAGTGGAGTCATTGAAGCGTGAGACATGCAGTGACTAGACAACACACATTATACTATAGTAGCAATAGGCCTAAGGATGCACGACAGGAGCCACACAGGATAGGAGAGCAAGCCCAACGGCCCCTAGCGTTGCGCTGCCGGGAAAGCAGGATCGCGGGTCGACGCCAAATTGAGGCGGCCAAGCAACTGCACATCGTCATTGCGGCACTCCGCTCGGTACCCCTGCGACGATCTCTCATTAGGCTGGCGAGGCTAGACTGCATGTATTTCAGCGACGAGCAGCTGTGAAAGACGTGCCATGGAGGATTGGTAGCCCGTCGAAGTACTAGGCTGAGCCGGCAGAAAAACATCAGTGGCGCCATTCGAGTCGATTCTCAGTATTAACTGCTAGGGCCAAGAACCGAGTCTGCCATGCGCAATGTCTACATCTCGGTTCGTGGTACAAAGCACATGTTCCGTATGCCGGGGCTCCTTAATTTATCACGCGAGTATGTGAACCCAGCATCTCGACCTTCAACATACCCGATTCGGAAGCATCTGGCCAAAGTGTCGATTGCGGCTCGGGTGATCTTCCTCGTGGGCGCTTCTGGACCTGGGTGTACCTGGCTCACAAACGAAGGCTGTACTGTCTCTTGCTGTAGTAAATTAACGGGAAATGATCTCGGGGTAAGATTTTCTTCATAGAGAGCTGCAATTGTAGAAATGGCATATCAACCAGTCAAAAGCATCCACTGAACTATGCAAGCACCAATTTTCTTCATAGTTAAAGGTACATCGGGAGAGTGTACAATGTATAACGATGCTCATGATATCGTATGGATCATAGCCAGTACATGTTAAGGTCAGGCAATGGCATGATTGCATTGCAACTCTAGAGACTCCCCTCGAAACATTCGAACATTGACCGAGCGTTGTTGCGGACTATACTGCTTTGAGACTAGCACCTGGCGTTCTTCGCGGGGCTTCGCACTTGGGCGAGCAATGTGGGCAAATCTTTGAGTCACGCCAAAACCACATTCACAACCTCACGACTCCCCACGCCACGGCCAAAGAATTATTTCCGCTGCTACCGCGCACGGCGAATTCTACGACTCGAGACCTAGAATAACGCCCAGCCCAGCGCCTACGAGAGCCCCAGCCGCGAGGTGACCCCCCACCAAACAGGCGCAAGACCAGACACGATTTCCCGGGAGAAAGCAGGACCACACACACATCATGTCTCTCACAAACTGCCGGTTCTATGAGGAGAAGTACCCTGAGGTGGAGAGCTTTGTTATGGTGAACGTAAAGCAAATCGCAGAGATGGGCGCATACGTGAAGCTGTTGGAATATGGTATGGATATTGCAAGGCACGCTCAAGAACCTAAAGCTAATGAGGGAAGACAACATCGACGGCATGATCCTGCTCTCTGAACTCTCCCGAAGACGTATCCGTTCCATCCAAAAGCTCATCCGTGTTGGCCGCAACGAGGTCGTTGTCGTGCTGCGTGTAGACAAGGACAAGGGGTACATCGATCTGTCGAAGCGTCGTGTCTCGCCCGAGGACATTGTCAAGTGCGAAGAGAGGTACAACAAGTCAAAGATGGTACACAGCATCATGCGCCACGTTGCCGAGAAGACACAGACCCCTATCGAGGAAATCTACCAGAGCATTGGATGGCCGCTAAACAAGAAGTACGGACACTCCATTGATGCGTTCAAGCTCAGCATCACCAATCCCGAAGTCTGGAACGACGTGACATTCCCCAACGACGTCGTCAGGGACGAACTGCAAAGCTATATCGGCAAAAGGCTGACACCCCAGCCCACCAAAGTGCGGTCGGACATTGAGGGTATGTGCCACTGTCTTGGCAAGGAGGACATGGGCTAACGTTTGCAGTCACCTGCTTCGGCTATGAGGGCATTGATGCTGTCAAGGATGCTCTTCGCACCGCCGAGGCGAAAAACACCCCAGATAACCAGGTCAAGGTCAAGCTTGTGTCACCACCTCTCTATGGTACGTCTTACTCGCTCTTTGACTATCGACCATGCTAACAACCTCAGTCCTTACCTCGCAATGTCTTGACAAGACCGTCGGTATCGCATGCCTCGAGCAAGCCATCACCGACATCAAAGAAAGCATCACGAAAGCAGGCGGCGACTGCCAAGTCAAGATGGCACCCAAGGCTGTCACCGAGAACGACGATGCTGAACTCGCAGCGCTCATGGAGAAGCGTGAACGCGAGAACCAGGAGGTCAGCGGAGATGAGGACGAGAGCACCAGCGACGAAGGCGGTGTCGCCGAGGCGGACTCTTAGAGAGGCATTTGTGTACAACTGGTTACGTGGGCATGAAAAGTCGACTTGGCGTTAAGGCCTGCATGCTGCATGATATGACATGTACAGCACGGATGAAGAAAGCATACTTTTCAAGATCAAGAAATTTGAAGAACAAGTTGAAGACATCAATGTGTTGTACGCTAAATTGTTGTGTAGCCGATGTGATCGGATGAGGACAGCCCACAGACTTGGAGTTGAGCTTGGGCCCGCTCGCGTGCAGGAGCGCGTGCGATGACGCTGCGGTGGGTCTGCCTACAATGGATAGCTTCAGTCCAACTTCGATGCGCCCCAGCCAACATATTAGCGACGCTTGGTTCTTTTCCGTCTCAACGGTTTCTTGTCGTTTTCTGCAGCTCTAGCTTGCTTCTCTCCTCCATCAATGATCTAGTGACATTGTCCACATTCGTTCACCACACGCCCTCCACACCTCACGCACCTCGCAACAATGGTGAAGTGGAGCCAGTTGTTCAATGGAGACGCTCGGAATAGAAGGCACCAGGCTCACGATGAAATGCGCGCTCGTCAGTCTCCACTATAACATTGACATAGCTATGCGCCGTTACTGATTCCTCACCTCCCAGTCCTTCCCACATCGCAACGCTCCGAGCGACTTCCCGCCCCGCCCATCGATCCGAAAGAAGTCACCAAGATTGCTCTTCGTCTGAAACACCAGATTGAACAAGTCATTCCGTGCGAGCTTGAGGAGGAGCAGATCACTAGAGCACACAGTCCCGTCATCACCACTGCGGTGCTGAAGACGGCAAAAGCGGCGGGTGGGGAACACAACCAAGCATGTGTCGTGTTCTGCTTGCTTGTGGTCAAGAAGTGGTTTCAGAAACAGTCCATTGCCGAGTTGTGGGATGCCGATCTACACGATGTTCGCGCTATTGCTGCAGAGATGATGGCGAAGCGCCTGATCGAAGCTGAAGAAGACATGGACTACCTCTTCGAGGAAATGCTACTGAAGCGCTACTCAACCCTCGTGGACGGTGAGCCCACGCCTCCTGCGAACGCGATCGAGAAGGCTGTCGACCTGCATGCCGTGACCGTCATTGGCAGCTCTGGTTACCAGAAGTGCATCAACTACCTGTGGCGCGGTTGGGTGGTCCAAGACGACGAAGACCCAACTCGTTTCATCAACTACGAGCACAAGACCAACACGAATTACTGGGCACATTTGGACCCTGACCGGATGCGCGTACCCAAGTACCAGAACTGGGTGCAGATCGCCTTCTCCTTCATCTTCCTGGGTCTCTACACTGGTGCCATCAACACCATCAACCCTTCGGGTGATTTGGATGTGGTAGAAGGACTTCTCTACATCTTCACTGTCGGCTTCGTCTGTGATGAAGTGAATAAGTTCTGGAAAGTGGGTCGCTTCTACATTTCTTTCTGGAACATGTTCAACAGCACACTATATGCGCTTCTGGCCGTCTCCTTCATACTACGCATGGTAGCACTTGGACATGCCATCGGCGAGCACAAGCGTGCACGCTTCAACGAGCTCTCATACGACTTTTTGGCTTTCACCGCACCCATGTTTTGGATGCGGCTGCTGTTGTACCTCGATACATTCCGCTTCTTCGGCGCAATGTTGGTCGTGCTCAAGGTCATGATGCGCGAATCGCTCATCTTCTTCGCCTTGCTCATCGTCGTCATGATCGGCTTCTTCCAAGCTTTCCTCGGCATGGATATTGCAGACGACTTTGCCGCAGATTCGAGCTTCGTCATCCAAGCCATGATCAAAGCTGTCATGCAATCCCCCGAGTTCGAAGGCTTCGACAACTTCGCGGTAAGCATTAAATCCTTCCCATTCATTGACATCGTTAGCTGACACATTACCATGGCAGCCCCCCTTTGGCATCATTCTCTACTACATCTTTACCTTTGTCGTAATGGTCATCCTCCTCAACATCCTCATTGCGCTGTACAACTCGGCGTACGAAGACATCACCGAAAACGCCATTGACGAATACATGGCTCTTTTCTCCCAGAAAACAATGCAATTCGTCCGCGCCCCCGACGAAAACGTCTTCATCGCCCCATTCAACTTGATCGAGATGTTCTTCCTCATCCTCCCCTTTGAATGGTGGATGGACAACGCCACATACGACCGCTTAAACGACTACGTCATGTCTTTTATTTATTCACCACTCCTCGTCATCACGGCGTACATTGAGACGAAGGATGCGAAACATGTAAACTACAACAGAAGGAGGGGCGAGGAAGACGAAGATACGACGCATGAGTGGGAGCAGGTGCTGCATGAGTGCGATTTCGAGGCAGATGGATGGGACAAGAAGGTCCAGGCGACGAAACCAAATGTGGAGTTCGATACGGCCGTGTTGGAGGTGAAGAAGCTGCAGGAGCAGGTCGAGGAGATGAAGACGCTGTTGTATGCACTGACGGAGAAGAACTGGGGTGGTGAGACGTTGGAGGGAAGTAGGTTTGAGAAGTTGGGAGAGACGGTGGTGGGAGAGAACCTAGGGGAGGCGAGTGGTAGTGGGAGGGACGAGTAAGTGCGCTTGATCTCCTGTGTTTGTCTATGTGTGTTGTTTTGTATTTGTTTAGCAAAGCTTGGGAGATGTCAGTGTTTGGCTGACGTCTTTTTATTGTAGGTTGCGTGGTGCGAGGCCGGAGGTCAGTGAGTTTGGGGAGTCGAATGCGAGTGAGTGGCATTCGGATTAGGGTCGTGTCGCTATTAATGTATCCACTTCTCAACCCGATGCCATTGGCTACAGCGAGTGACATGAAGAAATGACACTACTACAACGAGTTGGGCAATTTCTGATCTTTGCCCGTGCATGAGGACGTTGTATACGTCTAGACGCCAAAAGGGAGCACTTACTGGCCTCTGTGCGGAATCATTCGAGTAGCCTTTGTCCTTCTCGGTCTCCCCCACGTCGGGTCCTTCTCGACACCAAGGCGATACTGCTATTATGTCTATGTCAAGCCGTATTGTGTGTTCCTATGAGGTGCCCTGCTACGCGTCATACAGGAAGACACCCAACGCCTCAAAAGAACCTCGTGTAATTTTTGCATTAGCGTTTTGACAGGAGTTTAAATGGCAGGACCATATAATTATACGTATACTTCTACCATGGTATCCGATGCACTGCAGCATTCAGTGTCTATGTTTTGAAGTGGGCCTCTTCGGTGGTACAAGTTGAGCCTTGCACTTTGCAGTCTGACTATTTCAGATATGGAATGCGGCATGTGGGTGCTTGGGCTGATGAAGCATGTGTGCGTTTACAATAGCAATCCCAGATTCCATTTTTCTTTTCTTGGGTGAGCATGATAAAGGCCCAAGAATTCAGGCAATCCAGTTTCTTCAGTCACAGCATCTCTTATTGTTTACTGCATGGGCCGTAGTCAATAACCTCGGAGCATCACAGTATCATCCAGCTTGCATTAAAAGCAAATTTAGATCCATAGGTCAAATCAATAAGACAACAGTCTGACACCATTAAAAGATTTGCTCGTTGTATTCAAGAAGGACTTTCTGGAGAAAGAATTTTGGAAGCGTGGACCCGGACAGCCATGGGAAACATCATGTTCTCAGTGTGAGAGCTTGGCGGTCTGCAGTCCTAAACAATGGATCGCTGATGTAGCCATGTCTTTAATCCTTCCAGATCGTTCTCGCCGTTATTCATCTCGAAGAATCGCATCAACTGTTGCTCCATTGTCCACATAAGCTGGAGCTGCATCGACTTGGCTTCAGATATCGAGGTATCTGTATCTCCCACAGCTACGCATCTAGCATGCAAGGACGAGATAGCAGCATCGATCATGTCAGAGAGCTCTTTATTATGTTGCCTCTGCAGATATTGGAATATCTGCCTAGCACATCCTATATTGAGCGCCGCGGCACTGATAACCAAGTTCAGCACCAGTTGCGTGTGCCGTTGGTTAGGCGGCCATATGAAATGATGCAGGATCCTGTCTCCGCAGGACGTATTGTGAAGTGCAGCTGTGACCACTTGTTCAGTGATGGAGATGTTGAATCGCGTGCACAGTATTGTCATGATTTCATAGCCGAAAAGCATGTTGCTTGCTGCTGCAACGAGCGTTGTGGTCCGGATGTTAATCCCGTCACCTCTATCTTGCAAGAATTCAAGCACATCCTGCAGCCTCCCAGACCCGACGAGGTAGGTGAAAGCTTTGGGAATTATCTTAGGTAGATGTTTGAGAAAGTTGTCCATGTCGCTGTAGTAGCAGTGGCGATGTCTGAATAGTACAAACGTGACATGCTCGATGACCTGTTTTGTAGTTTTGGAGTAATCTGGCTGCAAGCTACTGGAATCCGTGTCGTCGCATGACATAATCCCGAGAAGTGCATATATCATGTCTCTTGGATCGCTTGCTTTGCTGCGCCTGAATTTCCGTAGTATGGTGTACAAATCTCGTTTTTGGCTCCACCACGAGCAGTTTCTTGAGGTCCCAGGCATGATTTCGAGTACCGCTTGACAATGTGGATCAGGAATAACGTTTATCAGTATTGGCGCAACGACAAATATTGGAGAACTTATTGCCCAATTACCTGTGCTGATGATTGCCCTTCTCGCTCGAGCGACCTCTTGCAGAATCCATACTCTTTCAAACCATGGCCGTTGCATCAATTCCCTCAGTCCAGCTTTCAGTCTGTCGCATAATTGCTCATTCCAGTCAGGCCGTGTCTCGAACCAAAGCCTCTCCCATCTCTTATCCGATAGGGACCAATTACAGCCTGCTTCCTTCTGGGATAGGCGTTCAAGTTGTTTCAATGCAGTCATAACGAGGTCCACGTTGGATGTAGTATGCCCCAACCAGAAGATGACCTGCTCTGCCTGCGAGTAGATGTCGCCCATTTGGCCAACCTGATGTCCACGTTCCCTTTCGTTCGTTTGGTCTATGCATATAGCATCAACCCACAAGATCCTATCTTCATCTTCCAAGCGAAGACTCCGTAGGGCAACGTTTAAGTTATCTGTGATAGCCAGGTATTTGCCATTAAGCTTGATTTCGTACGGTGTAGCCGGATTGCCCCATGCGTAGGAAAGTGCTTCGAAAGGTATCGTATCTTCGCCGCCTAGCCTAGCTTCAAGGATCTCACACTCTAACTGCAGATCGTTACCCCCGAACAGGCGTAGGAGGCGGAAAGAGCGGGCCCGCAAGTTGAGCGACTTATAGTGGAAGCTCTTCATTGTTTCGGGGTGTGGCGTATAGACGTCTCGGAACGCGTAAATAGTATGTGTCTATTAAGATGGAGGGATTGAAGATCCTGGGGGTTGACCATGGAAGGCTGAAATCAGGCGGCATGAGGCGCAGGGCAGCACAGCCTGCTCGCTTCCTGGAGCTTTGGACTTTGCCTTTAAACGAAAAATGACAAATGACCTCATGTAGCAAACTCAGCTTACTTGGTACGATTCAAAGTTATTGAATTTGATTATGTGAATGTTGGGCTAAGCAATGTCGTCTCAGAGAACGATGGTGATGATGCGCGGAGCGCGCGTAGTAGTTGCATTTTCCATTTTTGAGCTTCTAGCTCCTCTTTCTGTACTATGGATCTTTCGTGGAGTCCTTTCCTCAAGTCTACTCGCTGCTACAGTTGTCTACTAATTACATACTAGTATGAGAGTGAGCCCTTCCGAAGTTCTTCACTACTGGGAGCTACTCTTCATATTTCCTAGCGTACCAGAGACTAGAGTTCTTAAAGAAACCTTTTAGAGATGAGGGGAGCAAAATGTAAATTGACAACCTCCTCTATCTAGTGGACAGCGAGGTGTACCAGGCGCATCCCCCACCACGCTATCTCCGATCTCAGAAAACGAGAATGACTCGATGCCTACTCTACCACAATAGCTGAATTTACTAATTGACAGATGAACGGACATGCCCATCCGTCGAAGGTCGCGATGCCAACTTAAACAAGCATATACCGGAATCTTAAACCTCCTCTTGTATAGTCTCGCCCTCCACTATAAAGCAATAGGTTCGAAATCGGGGTACAAGTCCCCAGTATCAAGATAGCCCAAAAACAACGCATTCTCCAGCGTACTATATTCTCTCACATACTTACTGAGTCTAGACTCCGCGCTCCACAACCGAACAATTGTT
Source organism: Phaeosphaeria sp. MPI-PUGE-AT-0046c (assembly GCA_020747045.1). Lineage (NCBI taxonomy): Eukaryota > Fungi > Ascomycota > Dothideomycetes > Pleosporales > Phaeosphaeriaceae > Phaeosphaeria > Phaeosphaeria sp. MPI-PUGE-AT-0046c. The sequence goes on along the minus strand of JAGTJN010000017.1, from coordinate 895,120 downwards.
GCATAAAAGACCTGGGGTCCTGTCCGTGCAATAAGCGCCCGTATCTCAGCCGCCTTTCTCACCACTTCTTCATGACTTTGGCGGAGATGTCAATGGGTAAGGTGGAAAACTGCGGGAAGCTAGGGCCTACGTGGAGGCCTTGGAGATGGATTGTGGCCAGACGACGAGGGTGATATCATGCTCATGTCAGTTGAAACGATACGATGGTGCAGATGGTGACGACTTACCAATGAATCACTTTCCAAGAGCCCATTCAAGATCAATCTCCCAGTCTCGTATGTTGCTCCTACGAGGCCACTGCTGCTTTTACCATTTCTTTCAGGGCCAAAATGACTGTTGTAAGCTTGATGTGTCGATTTGCCAACGACTTGTGTTCTTTGGCTTCGACGGCCATTCGAATCGCGTCTAAGGAGACTATAGATGCCTATTCATTGTTGTGAACCATGTCAGGCAAGTGTTTCATGCGATGTGAGACTGCTCTCTTCCGAAATGCAAGTGCAAGTGCAAAAGCTGGCCAATGTGCAACACAGAGATCAGAGAACTAAGAGCACTGTATTAACATCAACTCAATTTCTGAATATCCGAGCATGATTCGCGCGCCCCGACGACAATGTAGTTATCCTCCGCCCGGGATACCTTTACCGTAGTATGACAAATTCGGGCTAGCGCCTAACATGAAAGTGCAGCAATGGCAAACGCACTTTATCGATCTCGTCTCAACTTGGACAGACACCATGGTTCTTATTTCGGAGCACATCCACATTAGATTCGGAAAATTAGTCACAGCATCATCGGGAATAATGCGCGTCGCCCCAAGTGCCGTGCTTCGGCTCATCGGCAATAAATTTCGAGCCGCGGAAACAGAATTAAACGCGCTAGCATAACTTCCCCCAACCGTTTGCGGGGAGATGGGGTTTTACTCATTCTGACATTACGGTTGTAGGAGATTCCTTTGTTTCATTATGGCGGCAATCGCACCCATCGTACCTTCATTAGATATCGAGGACCCGGAGATTGCATCCCTACCTTCAGAAAAAGAGCAGACGCCTTCCATCATCGATGTGACTAGGACAGTCTCGGTCGAGCCGCCGCCCAATGGAGGATGGGTAGCATGGTCACAAGTTATTGGAGGCCACATCATAACTTTCTTTGCTTGGGGATTTGTCGTAAGCTTTGGCATGCTTCAATCACATTACACTACCATTGGACTCTCCTCGCCCTCCAACATATCCTGGATCGGTGCATTGACAGTTTTCTTCCTTCTGTTGCTGCCATTATGGACCGGACCTGCGTCTGATCTAGGATACTTCAAGCTGGTGATCCGTACGGGAATTGCACTCTGGCTCGTAGGGATCTTCATGACGAGTATTTGTACAAAATATTGGCAGTTTGTGCTCGCTCAAGGGTTCTGTATGGGGTTCGCAAATGGTTGCATGTTTGTGCCGATGGTCTCCGTGGTTTCCACTTATTTCGATGCTACGCGCCGAAGCCTCGCAATTAGTATTGTCCTGTCTGGATCTGCAACTGGAGGAATGGTTATTCCAATCATGCTCAACAGACTTATCGATCGGATTGGTTTTGGTTGGGCGATAAGATGCTTAGGATTCATGGCTTTGGTACTGCTCCTGATTGCAGAGAGGCTGCTGAAGAAACGTGTACCACCGAAGGAATCGGTGGTCATGATTGAACCTGCAGTGCTAAAAGATGTCGTCTTTGACTTGTTTGTAAGCTATATCTCACCATTTAGAAATTGAAATATGCTAACATGAATAGATCTTCGGTTCTGCTCTGTGCTTTACTGGACTATGGTTCGCATTTTTCTTTGTAAGTCTTGAAATGCCATATTTTGGCAAACATTGCTAACTGTTCTAGGTCAATGCATATGGTCGAACTAAGCTCGGAATGTCCTTGGAAGATACAATACCAATTCTTATGGTGCTCAATGGAGTCGGCATACCCGGACGCCTGATTCCAGCATACATCGCGGATCATTATTTCCGGCCTCTAACGATAATCTTGTCCGCCAGCGTCATCACGTCCATACTTCTCTTTTCCTGGATCGGTATCAATTCTGTTGCCGGCATGTATGTTTTCGCAACCATATACGGATTTTTCGCAGCGGGATTGCAAGCAATGTTCCCAGCGACGCTAGCAGATCTAACAACGGATCACAAAAAGATGGGAACCCGAATGGGCATGGGCTTTGCATTCTCTAGTTTTGGTGTGCTTCTCGGAGGTCCTGGTGGAGGGAAGCTGGTCGAGCTCGGGGACAAGGGATTTCTCTATGGCCGGGCGTTTGCAGGCTCATGTGGCATGCTGGGGTTCATTTGTTTCTTGGTTGCAGCCATAATCCATAAGAGGAAACATGGTTCCTTTTAAGTACCCCATAGAATCTATCAAGCAACACTACACGCATTGCTGATTTTGAATGTGTTGCTGTTCGCCTTGTTAGGGATTGCGTATGAATTCGTAAATCGCAAACGTCTTAAGCGATAGGTATGGTTAGATACAGTCATGACTATTATTGGAAGTCTTGAATCATGATTTGTGAGGGAACGAACTGGGATGTGGTATCTCTATAGTACAGGCTAGCTATTGATGACATGAAATCACTTTCTTTCTTCGGCAATCTGTGCGCGACCACTGTACATGCCTAAAGCGGCATTGATCTCTTCTGGCTCGGAATTCGTACATTCTCCACCTTTTTACGTGACAGCAAGCATGGGGCAAAAGTCAACTGATTCAAGCCAGTGCAGGCCTCGCCGAGGAGGTCCACGAACGGTGGACATTGAAATCTGCTGTCAGACGATATTGAGAGTCAAGCTGGGAGAATATCCCTCTGGTTTCCTTTTCCACGTGCAATGTACTTGGGGCATGCTGTTCTTGAAATCGCATTGGCGGGTTGGTCGTTTTATGTAGCCACAAAAGATTGGTGTGTGTCCGTTCTGGCGCAAAGAAGCGCTCGGCGAAAAGGTCCAGGGTGTGCGATTTTATATATTGGAGATGTCCTCTCGAAAGTGGTTCACTCAACAATGTCATGCTGGTGAGAGCCTCCATCAAATTTGTCTTTGCCTCCGCAAATAGTGTGTTCAGGACGATGTGCTCTCACCCACCAGCACCACCTTTAATTGAGAGGTTTCCGTGAAGTTTTCCTCATCATCCTTCATCCGTTGGCCGTCCAAAGTATTGATGGTTGCATAGCATTGCTGCATGTGCAGCTCGTCCCGAAAAATCATTTCCGCCATTAAATCCCAGCCAAGCTCCTCTGGTGTCCCAACTAGCACTACAGGTGACTCGGGATTTCCATGTTTCTTAGATGCAGACGGTGCGCCTAGTCGATCGCCAGCTCCTGACTCAATACGAGCGACATATCGGCGTGGAAATGAAAGTGGGTAGTGTTTACCCATAACTTCTTTTTGAATGGGCACATGAACATCCTCCATATATCGTTTGAACTCAGTTGGCGAGATGTCTGCCCGGCGCGTGTAGAGACAAATGACCGATACCGTCATCTTGCTGTTGATAGCCTGGAGCCACAGAACTTGGCTTTTGGACCAAGATCTTGCTCAGTGTGATGAATGAAGCAATGCAACCCGTGCGATGTAGACGGAGACGATTACACTGTACGAACGTTGGTAGCGAGTAGTGGCTGGCGGGATCGTGAAGTTTCGTATTGATCGCTAGAGACCAGACGCGGGGCCAGCTCTACGTAGAAGGTTAAGAGCCTTCGCGCAAGGGATATCGGAGAAGGGACTCATTGGTCATGATGTATTTGTTTTTGTGACCAGACTAAGGTGGGAAAGTGGGGTTCATGGCAAACCTTAGGAGCATAACGAGCTTGCAACCAACGCTCAACGATACCTACCGAAGTAGTACATGCAATTGATCAATTTCGGAGGTCGCCAGAGTTTCCCATTTGTCGATAGCAACTGGTCAGGGTTCCACAAGCTCTTATCCTGGGCAATGCGCAACGTTCACTTGAGACGGGCGGGTTTGATGGGATGGGCATTCCGAAGCGCGGCGCTTCTATCCTGCTTTCGATGCGTTGGCCTCGGCGCAATTCTTCTCGCCTTGACTCGCTGGAGATTCGAAGCGGCTGGAACTCATTGTCATGCATGACTTACACTTCTTGGCTTGCAGCGTCAGTGGCGGCTGTGCCACCGTAGCGCGGATTTCGGCGCCCCCACGGCCAGGAAAGGAAGTGTTATGAGACTAGGGAGGCCAACGCTGCGCCGGATCTTTGCTGTACTTATGTACATGTTCAGCAATGCTGCAGCCACTGACGGGCCTGGTTAGATCGATCTCAACATGCTGTGCGCCCTGCCAGCTCAGTTCAAACAGCCGGTGGTACGGTGTAATCACATCCTTTGCTTACCTGAAGCACCTTTGGTTAAGGAATTGTCCTTTTAGGCGGTTGCTCACTCTGCATGCGTTGAAATGAGGGGAACGGATCATCTTACCCCGAGCTGTGCCACTAATTCGTCCGAGGCCCAGAATTACACCATGAAGTCTCCATGGCCCGGGCCGCAACGTGCAACGCCTCCAAGGGTAGATTCGCGACTCACTAAGAAAGATCCAGTTGAAAGAACAACTTCCAAACTTATTCGTTTGTTATTTTCGTCAGCTAGAGGGAATTCTAGATATCATCAACGCACCTGCGGCTAGCATGAAGTTTCGCGATGGTAAGTAGGATATGTCTTATTTAGCGCTGAACGTTGACTCGTGATCGCAGGCATGTGGCTTGTGAGCCAAGATCATTCAGTTCAATATGCCGAGGAGGTATATTCTGTCACACCACGTGAAGATGACAGCGCGATCACGCTCTTGTGCCCTACAAAAAAGATATACTCCAGGGGTGATACTCTCAATTTGGCAACGCTCTCAATTGAAGTGGAGGCACAGTTCGATGGTGTGATATCTCTCGAAGTGACCCATCATGCTGGTGCGAGGCGTCGAGGCCCAGACTTCGAGCTGTTTCCGGATGGCAAACCTGAAGTCAAAGGCGAAATCTCGAAAAGTCGCGATGGCAAGGACACCACGATCTCATCTGGAGCGCTCAGTGCGACCGTGAGCGGCGAGGACCATACTTTCGACATCAAGTTTCATGCCACTGATGGATCAAAGAGCTTGACATCGCTACTCAGCAGAAGTGTTGGTCTCGCGTACTCACCCGCTCTGAGTACACCAAAGCAAGTTGAAGACTTGAGCGCTCACAAACACTATATGTTCACGCAAACTGAGCTTGCTGTAGGTGAGTCGATCCATGGTCTTGGAGAACGTTTCGGAGCTTGGAACAAAATTGGACAAAACATCGAAGTCTGGAACGAAGATGGTGGAACATCAAGTGATCAAGCGTACAAAAACGTTTCCTTTTGGATGAGCTCGAGGGGGTACGGCGTCTTTGTTGACACACCAGACAAGATCGATTTGGAGATTGGCAGCGAACGATGCTGTAGACTGCAGACTGCAATCGAAGGCCAACGTCTGAAGTGGTACATCATTTACGGACCAACACCCAAAGAGGTTTTGACTAAGTATTCCATCTTGACGGGCAAGTCGAACCGAGTGCCAGCATGGTCTTATGGCTTGTGGCTGAGTACATCATTCACAACATCATACTCTGAAGATACTGTTCAGTCGTTCGTCTCGCAGATGTCCGACAATCGTATTCCAGTCGAGGTCTTCCACTTTGATTGCTTCTGGCTTCGAGCTTTCCACTGGTGCGACTTCGTCTGGGATCCCGTATCTTTTCCAGACCCTGCTGGGCAGATCAAGCGCCTCAAAGAAGCCGGCCTTATCAACAAAGTCAGTGTGTGGACAAATCCCTACATCGGTCAAGCTAGTCCGGTCTTTGAATTCGCCGCCAACAGAGATTATTTACTCAAGAAAACCAACGGAGACGTTTGGCAATGGGACTTGTGGCAGACTGGAATGGCCGTGGTGGATTTCACAAACCCCGAAGCGTGCAAATGGTTCCAAGGCTGCATGGAGAAGCTTCTTGACATGGGCGTGGACTCCATCAAAACTGATTTTGGTGAGCGAATTCCTACCAAGAACGTACAGTGGCATGACAAGAGCGTGGACCCGAGCCGCATGCACAACTATTATGCATTCATGTATAACAAGCTTGTGTACGAGTCAGTACAAAAGAAGTTCGGCAAGAATGAAGCAATATTGTTCGCGCGCACAGCTTGTGCTGGCAGCCAGCGATTCCCACTGCACTGGGGTGGCGATTGCGAGTCCACGCCTGCAGCGCTTGCAGAGTCTGTACGCGGCGGCCTAGGTATGGGCTTGGCCTCTTTTGCCTTTTGGACAAGTGACATTGGAGGGTTTGAGGGCAAACCGCCTCCTTGGATCTACAAGCGCTGGGTCGCATTCGGACTGCTCAACACGCACAGTCGACTTCACGGCTCGAATTCGTATCGCGTGCCGTGGCTTGTAGACGATTCATCCACCGAGCCGGGGAATTGCACAGAAGTGCTTCGACACTGGGTACAATTCAAGAGACGACTGATGCCGTATCTGTATGCTCAGTCTGTTGAAAGTGTTGCGAATGGCTGGCCTGCCAGTGTACGAGCAGTGGCTCTCGAGTTCCCCAACGATCCCACCGCATGGTATGTAGACCGTCAGTTCATGATCGGAAGCCAGATCCTCGCCGCTCCAATATTCGAGGAAGATGGCAGCGTCGAATACTATCTACCGCCCGGTCGCTGGTTCAGCTTCTGGGATGACAAGGAAGTGCAAGGCGGCCGTTGGGTGCGAGAGAGCTACGGGTTCCTACAAGTACCTCTTTTTGTCCGAGAGGGAACTATATTGGTCCTTGGTCAGGCTGAAGGCAGTGGGGGTTTTGGATACGACTGGCTAAAGTCTGGAGGCGATGTCAAATTGTATGGAGCGAAGGAGGGCGATAAAGCTGTTCTGGTCGACACTAACGGCGAAGAGCGAGGCGTGCTTGGTGTTGGGTCCGATGGTGAACTTACAGGGTCTGACTTGCTGCAAGGCGACTGGAAGATTTCCAAGCTGGAATAGAGCTGTTCGAGCATACGGGATCATGCATCCGCAACTTGAATACCTAGCTCTGTGGGCACGTGCCCCTAGCATGGTGTGTAGGATTCGATCGAGCGCCTGAAGAACTTCGAATGATACTGTATAGATGCAAGCCACGGTTGACACCAACAAAAGGAGGACGTCCCTTTGGGTGGTGAGTGCCAACTTGCCTATTGCCATGCTCGAGCTCGTGCAACAACACAGTTGCATACCCATTTGACGCATCATTTGGGTTGCATGATGTGATACAACAAAGTAGAACTGCCTGGTATCCTGAAATGTCCAAAGATCGACATGTTCCCACTAAATCTCAACCTGCCTTCATTCGGTACTCATTGGCGGAAAATTGGCGGCAAAGATCGTCCAGCATCAACCCCGCTTCTGCATTCCCCAGGTTAATTACCCATTCGGATGCGGGAGCCCCAACCGTTGCACAACGAAGCAGTTATACATGCAGATCGAGGGATTGAGATGCAACCTGATGATCCCATGCTATAAGCTGCTTTTAGTCAACTGACGCCGCGCAGCCGCTTTTTAGCCTCGACCTCGGGTTTGAATTGTTCCTGAGAATAATCATGTAACCTTTATAAGCTTCAACAAGCTTCCGACTCATACAAACTGTTGTACCTCGCAGTGTCGTGGCACGTGAATTCACGATGGGGCTCTTCTTCAATGTTGTTCTAGCAGTCTTTGCTGCCACTGGTAGCTTCCTCTTTGGATATGACAGTGGAGTGATGACGATTGTAATTGCATCGCCCAATTTTCTGTCATACTTCAATACATCGCCAGAAACAGCTGTTATAGGAGCAATAAATGCGACCTTCAGTGGAGGTGCTTTCTTCGGCTCGCTTATGTCAGTGGATTTTATTGGGAACCTGTATCGTCGATGCTGACAGAACCAAGGGGTGGCTTGACTATGGACAGCCTTGGTCGTCGAAAGACTATCATGTTAGGCGCCACGATAAATCTGATCGGCGCTATTCTGCAGGCATCAGCTCAGAACCTGGCCATGATCCTGGTCGGACGCATCTTCGCTGGATGGGCGGTTGGAGTACTGTCCATGTCAGTTCCGATTTATCAGTCAGAGTGTGCTCACCCCAAGACAAGAGGTATAGAGATAAAGCACAACATCAGCTTGGAACCACGCTCACTGGTGACAGGACTTATCGTCGGAATTGCTCAGCAGATGATCGGGGTGGGTTTCATCGTCTCCTCATGGGTGGGATACGGATCCTCGAAAGTGCCAGACACCAGTCCTTTCTCATGGAGATTCCCTCTCGCCTTCCAATGCTTGCCGTGTCTCATGTTGATCTGCGGTATGATGTTCTTCCCAGAATCCCCGCGGTACTTGGTGGAAATCGACCGCACGGATGAGGCGTTGGTGGTGCTCAAGAAGCTTCACTACAACGGCAGTAACGATGATTGGATTCAGTCTGAATTCAACGAAATCAGGTTGACAATCGAAGCTGAGCGCTTGATAACAGCTCCAGGATGGCGCATCATGTTCACCGTTCCAACGTGGAGGACTCGACTCATGCATGCAACTCTGGTACAGTTCTTTGGTCAGATGACTGGGTAAGTTTCTCGCTTCTGTAGTTTCATGGGATCGGTTTGCTGATGATCATCAGCATCAACGTGATCGGATACTACTCCACCATTCTCTATCGTAACCTTGGCATCGTTGGAGATAGGAACCTTCTCGTGACTAGTATCTACAATGTCGTCGGACCGATTTTCAACCTCGTCTTCATTGTCTTCATTCTGGACCGAGTTGGCCGCAAAAAGCCGTTGATATTCGGAACAATCGCTATCAGCATTGCCCTGATTTGTGAAGCCGCGTTGGGTTCTCAAGTCAGTAGCGCCACTGGTTCGCGCAGAGATGCCATCTCCGGAGCGGGTGTCTTCTTTCTATTCCTGGTGTCCTGCGTCTTCAGCGTCTCTTTCGGACCTATATCATGGGTCTATGCTTCCGAAGTACTGCCACTCAGCATCCGTGGCCGTGGTTCTGCTTTTGCCACTGGTGCTGGTAATTGGCTTATTGGTACGGTTTGGTCACAAGTATCGCCAATTGCTCTGGGCAAGCTCACTTACAAGTTTTACTTCGTCTTCGTCGCCTTCAATCTACTTGTAACACTACCAACGATATGGATTATGTTCAAGGTAATGTCGCGTCAGCTCTAGAAGCACTATGAGAAGGTGCTAACTGTGCACAGGAAACGAAGCAGCTATCTTTGGAAGAGATCGATTTGCTGTTTGGCGATCGTGCACTTGGTATGATCCCAAATGACTTGGCTGATGCAGAAAAGCAAATTGAGATGGAAAGGATTGAGGATGCAAGGAAACAGCTCGCAGGCACCAATGTGGCGGCAGTACATTAGATCGAATGTGACAAATCACGTCCTGATCTGCAGTGGGTCGCGGAGTCGAGCATGGAAGCGATCGAGTCTTGACTTCAATAGAGAGACTATGAGGATACAAGCTTAGGATCAGGCTGATTTTGCTTGAGCTGAACTTATGAAAAATAGTCATAGGACTGCTGCCTTGAGTCGGACAGGGGGTTCATCCAATCCGTCTTGGTGCAGATATTGGCCGCCGATGACCCTATCCACCCAGTCCAAATTATAGCATAGAGTAACATGCCAGAACGCAACAACATTTGAAAACAGTCAGTCAACATGGTGGCGATGTCCAGCAAAGACCTTGATGCAACTCCACTTCTTCGATGACCAGCTGAGATTCGGCTGCAAATATAAGGCTGGGTCTTCCCACGCCGCGTCATACATGTTCGGATGAAGCGGGCCGGCTACTACACTCCAGGTGGCTTCGCATATTTATGTCTGGAAGATATCGAACCACTTCACGAAACACACGAACGCAATACTTTATCACAGGCTGTACTATTCGGGGCTGGAACACGACTGGGCTAGACATGTCGCCAAATACACCACGAGACCACTTTCCTGCCATTCGAGACTTTCATATGGTCTTTCGAAAATACGTTCAAACTCGACCAATAGATGTCCATGACAGATGACATCTCGACCGGTTGCAAGAGAGCCATTCATACTGTCGCAGTATCCTCTCTAGGACCATATTGGTCAAGTGAGCTGTTTCATGCTTGTTTGAACCAGTCCAGTAGAGCGAATGGAGAACAAAGAGAAGGATTCCGGAGATCCAGGCACTCATCTCTACATTCTACGTTGTCCCTAGTTTAAAGCATTCGAATATCGCAACGCCTTCAAGAACTGTCTCTGCGCAATATCAAATTCCCCGCCCTCCACCAATCGTTCCGCTGCACCCGTCTTGTCAACGATATCATCGACCAAATTAACGAGTAGCTTACACATGACGTGACCTCACGTGACCTCGAGACGCATTTTCAATAGCATTCGTTGCCGGAGATAGACCACCAGGGATACTTCCTTTCTCGTATGCAAGGAACATGGGAGGTATCCGCAGAGGTTGAAGACGGCAAACGAGATTGCCGACTTGTACTTTTAGAATTCATTGATATGTGTACGATTTTGTAGTAGCGCTCCTTAAAGGACGTTCTGCATGTTGGCAGTTGATACAGAACTTGCGCTGCATGTGTAGGATACACATCGTTTGCGTTCAGTGCTACTTGTTGTTCTCTAAATAGCCCCGTAATGGCCAGATACAAACAGAAATACCCATCGTACACCGCACTGTATGTACTTGTGATGGTGATGTTCTATTTCGGGCTACATGAGTTTTGAGAGACGTCGCTGTTGTTTTCAGAGGCGGTATCAGGGGAGTCAGAACGAACAACGTGGATGACTTATACATCATTGTGACAACAAGAAGACGTGTGCTCTTATAATCACCCGCTACTTGAATGTGTAGCTTTTTTGTTAATTGCAGCAGAACTTCTAAATGGATGCGGATGATGCGATGTGATCAGCTTGTCAGTTCAAAATTGAAGGGATGTATTCTCGTATGGCCAATCTTTTTCTATTATACCTCCTGAAGTCATCAAGGCTCGGAAGTTAGAGCAAGGAGTATAGTCTCCCTTGAACATCCCCTCCCTACATGCCATTAATTTGAGTACCTCAAAGAGCATTGAGCAGCATTGAGCGTTTCCTCTGTCTGCTTCATCTTAGTTTCTAACTCCTCCATCTTCTTCTTGGCTTCCTCGTACTTCTCCTTCGCTTTTTCGTAGTCCTGTTGTGCACTGAAGTGCATACGAATTGCGACCTCAACAGCCTTAGTTGGTGTCATACATTCACCAGACTCAAGTCCCAGTCCGTATGAATTGTTGTAGCTGTAGCCGTATGTTGGTGGTACTGGATCGAAGGTAGGGAAGCTCCGACAAAGATCCAGAGCGTTGTAATTGTTAAAGAAGGGCGGGCTAGCAGCTCGACGGCGACGTACGACGGGCCACATAAGAAATCTCTTACTTGGTGAAGGCTGATTGCTGTGGATGTGAGGCTTGCGTGAATAAGAGGTGATTGTACCGACGTAATGTTCTTATATCTAGGCAAATCTTTTGGGGTGAAGAAGACGACAACATAATTATATAGCTACACTTGTCAGATGGAGGCGCAGTCACGACATACCACGTGGCCTATAACATAGTTTATATCGCCTTCCTGAGCTGTGCTGGCACGCCAAACAGACTTAGAACCGTGTCCAAAGCATCACCGCGTTATGCGAACGATTACCATCGATCATCGACCACGGTGTTAGAAGCATTTACTCTCTTGGAATTTATGGACGATTCTAAGTGGCCCAAGTGATCGGAAGTATGTCCTGCTTGACATAAGCTTCCGGTGTTTGGCAAAGTTAGACGCGGAAAGCCTCACCGGGACGGCAATGTATCGTGCACCTACCTGACTTTCGGTATACTAGACGTGGCTGTCCATTGTCATCTGAAAGGCAATACTGCTTACATGATACTGCATAGAATTCAATGCAAATTATTTGTGCACAGCAACATAGTTGCAGAAGAGATGAGTGTATTGCTACCTTCAAAATTGGTCATCAAACATACTTTGAGCACACGGAATATTCTAGCAAAACGAATTTATCACCTTCGCGGGCCAGTGCAACGATCAAGAAACCTCGTGTATCTACAATGGTGGCCAAAGACATAAGTGGTCGCGGTGATTATTCCTGCGTTCGATTGAAAGCATGGGACACATTAAGATATCGTATGTGGTAGGTGTAAAGGCATGGCACATGTACCACATCTGTCATCAGCCTTGGGAGCACAAGCCGACGTACGACGAACATGACAACACTGCACTACCGTTATGCCATTGCGCGTACCACATGTACCAGGCCAGTTCTAGCATACTTGATCTTGAGTTTGAACACTATCTATCACAACAAACATCAACCTGATCTCGTCCACCATTTACAACGTTGTAAAGTATATGTCTAATCTTGTAAGCGAGCTCTCTAGCTATGGTGTTGCTAGTTTGTCTGTTCCTTGACACTCGCCTCCTGAACCACACTGGAAAGAAACATCACACAAGCACAAGAGGCACTTCAATCCTCGCGGCTAATCTTGAGGGGTATCCATTCAATGTGCATGAAGGCAACCTCCCATTTCGGAGCACGCAAGTGGCACCCATGAGGACAGAAGCAGACACTACCCACGGCATCATGTATAGCAACGTCTTCGATGAGCGAGAGCTTAAAATTGCCCATTTTAACGGCGCCTTGGCTACATTGAGGGCTGCAGGCTAGCACAAGTACGAAGCATAGCTTGCATAATTCTAGCAAGACAGTCTTGATCGCAATAAAACTACTTGTATTAATAGTTCTGGCGAGATGCTGTGGGTCCACAAAGCCTGATGGTGATTCGCGTCGAGTAAATCCATTCTAATAATGTCGTGTTATAATTCTGTGGGCTTGAATGCCGTTTTTTGGGACTTGCAGTCATGGTGCCTACTGAAACGGACTGGCAAGACGCGGTTCCAGATGCTCAAGTAGAGGAAGTCAACCTTACGTGCTCCTCTCCTAAGCCAGAGCAACATTCGCGTCTCGCACCGCAACAACTACTTCCTATCTATTTCACAAGTCACCTAAAATTGATTCCACAACTTGCAAGATCAGAAAACACGTAGTTAGGACGTCAGGATGTACTCAACGCTAATCACCATCAGGCTTTGTGGACCCACAACATCTCGCCAGAACTATTAACACAAGTAGCTTTACTGCGATCAAGACTGTCTTGCTAGAATTGTGCAAGCTATCATTCTGCTTCACCAAGGAGAATATCAAGGCAGCAGGTCTTAGCAAGGTGGATCAACTAATTAACAACTCTAAACTCAGCCGTGCCACTTTTCAGAAGAAACTTACCCATGCGGCATCCACATTCATATTGATACAGGGACAGAACCACTTAGGGGAATTAGTGGGAGTCACTGCGGACACACAGTCTCGACGATACACAGCATCACATCATTAATGTCAATACAGTGGGAACCCGCATACTCGACCGCTTCCAGTTATGACTATCGAGTGCACTAAAGTCTTCATGGACTTCGGAAAGCTACTTGCACACAACCATGGAACATCACACCAAGAATACCTTTAAGTACAAGTGCCTTCAACAGTGTTTAAGTACAGCATCAAGGATGAAGCGGCGGAAAGGTGCGCTAAGACAACAACATTAACCTCGCCTCTGATCGAACACGACTACATCCGTCTTTCCGGGCAGAACAGGAACATATCCAGCACAAGACTGCCAAGAGTATTATTGACACTAGGAGGGTTTGAGTGGCATTTGATCTTGTTGATGGCGAAAAAAATGATACGGCTAAGTCCCGTGCCTTGGTTGAGTAAAAGTATAGCGCGATGTACTTTAGTAGTATGTCGACCACTATAAGAAAGGTAATATAGTACAACACACCGTGCTTTAATAGATCTGTTCACTATAATTATATACATAAGGCTAAATCATAATTGATCGACTTTAGACAATGTCAAGTTGAGTAGTAACAAGAGCATTAATTGGTGAGAACGACAAAACCCATACCCCATCGAGAAGTCAATGACTATTCGCATGGACGATATTCACGACGAGATCGACATGATTGAAAGTATTCATTCGATTGAGAAATCAGATTCAACTTATAAGCTGTAGGAAACGGCCGAATGGACTAATAAGATCGTTGCTAAAACCGAAGTGGAAAAGGAAACTCCGCACGAAGTACTTTTTCACCTCTGGATCCATTCTTCTACACTTCTCATACACATTTGCAATTTGAATGCTCTCTTCTCTCATTTTTCATCACCTCACCTAACCTCATCTCATCTCATCATTACCACGTGGTCATTTCTCCTCCCTTTTGAATCATTCCCAGACCTATCGCCTTCCACCCTCAAACCACCTCTGCACCAATGTCCGCCTCGTCGACGTCGGCGCCCTCGTAATCGTTGTAGTCTTGGTTTCCGGCGTAAGTGTCACCACCCTCGACACCGTACTTGTCCGCACATTGCTCGTGATCGTCGATGTCGTAGTGCGGATCTCCATGATGGTCGAGACACGGGTGACGGTAATAGTCGGAGCTTGAGCAACTTGTGCTTGAGCTGCCTGCGCGGTGCGCGTTACTGACACTGTGATGGCTGCCTTTGTTATCGTCACAGTGCGCTGGTTTGCGGCTTGGACGTTGGCCGCTGCGGGAGCAGTGATGGTGGTGGGAACGGTGCTGGTAACAGTCCTGGTTCCTTGGAGGTAGACATTATTGGTAGATATTCGAGTAATGGTGGGTCCTGGGGTTGTTACGAAAACTGTATTGGTTGTTCCTGCAATGGTGGTAGTGTCGCGCACAGTTACCGTGTTGAAAACGGGCGACGTGACGATTCGGTTCGAAGTCACGATCGTGGAGGAGGTAATGGTGAAGAACGAGGTGGACACGGGGATTGTGGATGTAACAACCTGAGTCGTTGTTGTTGGCACGTAGACGGTTGTGAGGCCATTTACGGTGGTGCGTTCTGTTGTGATTTGGTAGTATGTAAGAGAGGTGGTGACGGCACCAACTGTGAATGTTGAGGTTGCAGTAATCGTTTGGTACAATACTCTGGTCTGAAGCTCCGTTGCTGTTGTGCCTGGAAGCGAGGTTGTGGTAACCAAGTAAGAGGTGGTCGTCACAAGGCCCAAAGTCTGAATATGTTAGCACAGGGTAAAAAACGTAGAGTAGAAAGAAAATATACTGTAGTGACGATCTGAGTGCTTGCAGGAAGCGTGCTGGTGGCCGTAAAGCTCAGCGTCGCTGTGCGAGTGATTTCATTGGGTGTTGCGGTGGTTGTGATGGTGGCAGCTTGGGTCAGGGACTGCGTCAAAGTGACAGTCTGTACCTGTGTTTGAGTTATGTTTGCAGAATTGGTGATCGTTGCTGTCGCTGATATCGTCGATATCACAGTAGATATAGTCGATTCTGTGGAGGTGATGATCGATGTGGCTGAAATTGTAGAAATAACAGTCGCTGTGGTCAGTTCAGTTGAAGTAATTGTGGAAATAGCGGAAAGCGTGGACGTGATGGTAGCTGTAGCTGATATGGTGTTTGTCACAGTCGAAGCTGGCAGCTGGGTGCTCGTGGTAATCGTCTCCGTTGCCGTCATTGACACGGTGCCTAACCCATCATGTCAGCTCTTTCAGCAGAAAATAGCTAAAGCTTATATCCATCACTTACTAGTAGTGGACACAGTCTGTGTAGTCGTCGCAGAAATTGTAGCCGTGACTATCTCGCGATTAGTAATCTTATTTGACGCCTAGACCATGCTACTACAGAAGTATGGAGAAGGAGCCTACCAGTGTCCACGACTCGCTGAACGCTTGTGCTTGTGACTGTCGCTTGAGCATTAGCAAAATCGGTTGATGTCGTGGTATAAGTTCTTGTGAGTGTACTTGACACAGTTGCCGTGAGCGAGCTGGTAATGGTTGTCGAGATACTACTTGTGACCGTTATCGAGCTTGTAATGGTAGTAGGTATGCTACTCGTCACCGTGATCGAGCTCGTTATGGTGCTTGCGACACTGCTTGTGATCGTAAACGAACTTGTGATTGTAGTTGGGACATCGTTTCGAATCGTTACAGTTGAAAGCACGGTAGTTGTCGTAGGAACGTCTTGTTTCTGGGTTACAGTAGTTGCAGAGGTTAGAGTGCTTGAGATCGTCAGCGCGCTGCTATTCCCAGAGCTCAAAGAGTCTACCTTGTGCTTGTGGTGCTCATGGTATTGGTCAATGTCACAGTCCTGGGCAAGTTAATTGAATCCAAAACACCCTATGCGCTGAGTCTTACTGGGTCGTCTGAGGCTCAGTTACGGTAAAAGTAGAGGACGTGTTCCGCGTGATGGTCGGACCAGTCATGTACTCCGTTGTCGTAATCGTTGTGCCATAAGAAGTCTGTGTTTGCAAAACATACATCGGTAAATGAAGCAGCGCAATGGGTAAATTTGCTTACGATTGTGTTGATATATGATATGTCCGTCTTGGTACTGCCAAAGGCTGTTAGCAAACCTGTGCAGCTTCGCATGATATCCCTTCGGACAACATCATGGCAAGTGTCCAGCCCAGATCCTGGAGTTGTATCAAGTGTCTTGCTTTATACAAAGTCATCCGGCAGATTTTTTGTAAGGCTTTTCGAATGGGACAAGGATCCGATATTGACAGGGTTTCAGATCATTTTGACTAGGCGTCACTGCCGAAGATCTCCAGGTTCCAGGAGTTATCCTTCAAAGGCTGAAAATCAAGTTTTATGCTCCAGAGGTTTATGCCATTAGACCAGGCTCACTTTGTCGGGACCAGATGGCAAGCGGTGATACTTTACCTTGCATCATGCATGAAAGTAAATGAAAGCCCCTCCCAGGGTTACAAAATTTCGTTCCACAATGTTCAATCTGCTCTAAAGAAATGAGAACTTACGTTGTTTCAGAAACTGTCGTGGTAGTTGGCGTTGTAAGTGTGGTTGAGATAGTCGTGGTTGTTGGTGATGCTGTAGTCGTAGTTTCGGTAACAAATCTGCGTCAATGTTAATTTAATCTCCATAGTTCATGTTGACCATGTTTCGAGGAGCCTACGATGTGCTATAAACTGTCACCGTCCCATTTTCTGTAATAGTTACAGGACGGTCGGTTGTAATCGTCGTGGTGGTAGATTCAGTTGCCGTCGTAGTTGTTGTGGTAGATGCTGTTGTAGTCTGCATCGACACATGTCAGCGAGTCAAATCATCGCTTCAAGTAAGGATTACTAACCACCGCGTCGAGAGTAGTAGTTGTGGTCGATGTCAAAGTCGTTGTGGTTGACTCAGTCACACTCTTTGTTGCTGTCACTGGAACAGGGGTGAAGGTCTCAGTAGCGATTGTTGACTCAGTGATCGTCGTTGATGCCGTAATGGTCGTTGGCTCAGTGACGGTGGTGGGTTTCGTGAACGTCGTGACTGAAGTGACTGTGATCGGCATTTCAGTAGTCGTAGTGATCACAGTGTTGTTGACTGTGATTGTGGTCTCGAAAGTAGTGGTCGTGGTACTCGTGTACGACTCGGTCTGGAATCGATCAGTGAAGTTTTTGGACGACACAATTATTGTACTGACGATCGGAGCAGGAGTGGTCGTGGTGACGGTAGTCTCGGATTGTGTTGCCGTCGTGGTTACCGAGACGGTCTGAGTCTGTGTGAGTGTGGTGGGGGTGGTGAGGGTTGTTGTCGTTACCTCAGTTGTGGTACTATGTCACGATTAGCAGCTGATCAGCTTACTGATCGCGACATTGAGCATTTCGAAATAACATAATCAAACACGCAAAGAACAAAAGAAATGCACAATGATGCTGAGGCAGTTCCAGTATGGTAAGAGTGGTTCCCAGCTGTTGAGTATTGCTCCGGTCCAGTAGTCCCAAGGAGATTTCGAAAACCAGCCCCAGTATACTAGATAGTTAGTGTTTCCAGCAGAATGGTTGAGCAGGAGGGACAGAGCAGTATTGGGGTACTCGAGTTTTATGGTTTAGGCGTAGCAGGTGTGAGAAGAAGGGCGCATGATTGGAGAATGCACATGCGCGAATACAGCCGCAATTGGCGCCTCTGCTACGCGTGAAGAATGGGGGGCACCCTGGGTCAAGAAATTCAGAATGTGGAAGCATTGCCCAGATTTGGAACATCCATGTAAACGCCCTTTCCGCGACCAGGATGGGGTCTTCCTAGTGTTATCCAGGCGTAGTAGGCCAAGCATCCTGGGTGGTCGAACAATAGTTTGAGGAAATTGCAGTGAACCTACCTGGAGACTGTAGATGTAACAGCTGGAAGAGTAGTCGTGACGGAGGCCGTTGTGGTTGAGATCGAGGTCGAGGTCAGACTTATTGTCAATGTAGATGAGATGGTCGAAGTGACTGCTGGCTGTGTAGAAGTGAACGAGCTGGTGATGGTAGACGTGGAAGTCGTTACGGAAGTCTGTATCGACGTAATTGACGTGGTGGACGTGAAGGAAATAGTCTTTGTTTCATCGAAGAAGTAAGACTCCGTTTGAGTCGATGTGACTGTGACGGGCGGCGGGACACTGGTAACCGTGACCGATATCGTTTCACGAGGAAGCGTCACCGTAGATACGGAGACGCTCGTGGAAGTAGTAAGACTTGTCGAAACGCTTGTAGTCGTAATCGTCGATGTCGAGACCGAAGTCGAAGTCTCCGACACAGTGACAGCCGGCGGTACGCTCGTGGTCGTAATCGTAATTGTCGATGTCGAAGTCGCAGAAATGGTCACGGCCGGTGGCACGCTCGTAGTCGTGACAGTCGATGTAACAGCCACCGGCGTACTCGTCGTCGTGATCGTGGCCGTAATGGTATTATAATTTTGCGCCGTGGTCGTTTCCGTCAGCGTGGTCGAATTCGTGACCGTGTTTGTAATCGTGTTGTAATTTTGGTTCGTAACCGTGGTGCTGATGGTGCTGAAGACAGTATTTGTGTTTTGGACCGTACTTGTCGTCGTGGTGATGGAGGTCACGGTGATGGTCGTGGTCGTGCCGCCACTCTGATTGCGTTAGCGCATCGCAAATGTGCTGTAATGCCTGTGTGTTCAAGCTCAGACAGAAAAGAAAGATGTGCGGATCGATTCGATGGTCGTGGTGTCTGTGGATTGTCAGCATCGTCAGTGTCCTGGAATAGTTCTGAGTGGGTAAGCATCGCATTGGTTCCTCGTCTTCTTGAGCCATCAAACGCAATGCTTTTGTACTCAGAATACGTCCTCCTCTTGATGCGCAGTGCTTCCTGATGTCAAACATCACGAGGCTGTCCAGATGGTGAGGCTGTTGGTTCCGCACATCATCAAGCTACACTGCCTCGAATCGCGTTACCCATCCCTAGGTTCTGATAGATGGGCGGACCAAGCTACTTGACATGAAGCACAATCTGTATGAGGGATAAGTCTACCAAGACTGGTGCAAGAGGAATGCGTCCGAGAATATGGGCCAGAAGGTCAGTCGCGCGCAATTCACGCCCTTACACTCTCCCCCTGCCATTGGATGTAGTATCAACCTGTGATATGTAAATATCCTGAACTACAACGTGCGGGTCTTTGGAGATGAGTTTGTATCTACTGAAGCATGACTCCAAAACTTGCTCTGGGAGGCGCAACAATTGACAATCTACTTTGTAATATGCTCAACAACATCATGGACTCGCATACGCTCAATGAAGGCGCTGGTCTTGGAATGGCATATACAGTAGTGAAGTGCCTTGCTAGGAGTGGTAAATTGTGAGGGCGTGCAGAATGTACGTAGCACTTGCCGTTCTCTACATATCAAGAATCGACAACGCTAGCACTGAACAAGACGTCTAAACGCCAGCAAGGTCGGCATGGGTTGAAGATGATGAAGATCGCGTAAAAATGCACACGAGAAAATTTGTATTTCTAGAATTTTCAAAAGGAAAAGGTGATAAAGATGGTGTTCCGTAAGAAATGATCCAGTTTTCAAGATGCGCCCGAGGTATCAGTCCGTCCCACCCATAAACGCCGTGCCTGCACATGTAGCAGCATTTTGAAGCAAGTTAAAAAAGAAGCGCCTACTGATGCACCTGGCTCACGTGCCCGTTCTGCTGCGCGCCACCCCAGTCGCTCTCATCGTCACTGCCGACATCGGTCCACGAGTTGGGCGTCATGATGCCAGTCCTGTCGTTCTCAAACTCGCTAAAGCCAGCTTCTGAGAAACTGTCGGTGAAACCTCCGTCCGAGAAGGCTTCTGAGCGAGCGTCGTGATCAGTGTCGTTCTGCAGGCTCAAAATGCCAATATCGTCGGCGTTGCTCGCGGCGACAGAGGCGCCAGTAACGACGGAGTGGGAGCGCTCAGATCGGGGCGTAAGAGTCCCAGTCGACATGTGCTCGCCATCTTCGTAGTCGAAGAACTGAGTCTGTGCTCCAGGTTCCTGAGTGTGCGAGGCGGAGGACGTGAATGAGTAAAAGGACTGCGCAGCTTGGTCGGCCGCTTCGTGGCTTGAGGTCTGGACGGGGGCGGGCTCAGTAGTCAGGTCGATGAGGTCAGGCGAGTCGGCTCCAAGAGTAGCAGTGCTTTCGCGCGAACCAGGCTCGACGTAAGTGAACTCTTTAGGTGACGGTGCTTCTTCGTCATCGCCAACATCGAAGAAGACATGCTCGTCGACAAAGGGATTGGCCATGGCCGTCCCAGCAGCAGCACCCGCAGCGAACCCAGCGGCTCCGCGGTTCCTGAGACCATTGTTCGATGCGTCGTTACCAGTAGCAGTAGTCTCGCCCCTCAGCATGCCGTCGCCTCCAACCATTGTATCAAAGCTCCTCGTTCGGTCAGCCCGGGACCGTGCCGTATCGGTGCTCTCGTCACCAATCCTCGCAAGCTCGTCCAGATCGACGGCGACGCCCTCCTCTCGTGCACGTCGAATCAACTCATTCCGATTGCGACGAACGATTTCCTCTCTCCGTCGCTTCCTCAGTTCGTAGTCATCCGACGACTCGCTCGGGCGGCGGGGCTGGATGTCGTCACCTAGATTGTGTAGCGCTACGGCGATCTTGCGGCGCGACTGGTCAACCCATGCGCGGACCTGGGGCGACTCGTAGATTGCGATACCGGCAGCGACGACTATCGACGCGGCGATGATGATGCCTGGTGGTGGGCGGTTAGAAGACGGTCGCGCATGACGTTATCGACGAGACGCAGACAAAGCCGGAACTGGTGAACACATATTGAAGAACACAAAGAGACCTGACTAGGTAGAAAGAGACGGCTGAAACATGCAGTCGTGAACACGACATACATGCATCCTGGTGTAGCTACATACCTTTAGCTAGTGGCGCAGGCATGATGCGATGCGGACCTCCGAGACAACCGTCTCGTCGCTTTTACAGAATGCTGTTAAAATGAACAAGAATAAAGGCTGTAGGAGAATATGTTAAGCGCCTGTAGGCTGCAAGTTAGAACTAAGAAAAGGAAAGGATGGATGAAGGCAGGCAGGCCAGAGGATTGTCGTAAGAACCGCCACCGAGCTGAGCCTCCGCATGGACGCGTCCAAGGAACCGGTGGATGAGTGGTGGGGTCGCCGGCGCTAGCAGCTCTGATCCCAAACTACATCACACGACCATCTTCACCACATCAAGCTACTGTTTCACTCACTTCGCGTCCACGCGAAATGTAAGCTGGCGAATCCATACCACATAATGGTCTTGTCGCCACTTCGCTGGTTTACGAGGTGATGCAAGGGTAAGCTAGGCGGATATCTTCAAGTCCCAACCTGAACCATCGCATCCCCTACATATCTACGCCCCTTTATAATCATCAAGTCCTCCTCCTCTTCTCCCCAACCCCCCTCTCCTCATTCTTCTCATCCATAGCCTCCATCATCTTCAACTCTTCCTCCGCCTTCCCCAGCTCGTGATCCACCGCCTCTAGCTCCCCCTCCTTCTCTCTCAACTCCCGCTCCAGATTCTCGCAATCCTGCTGCATCTCCTTCCACTCCTCCCTCGCATCATCCCTCTCCTGCCTCAACCTCTTCACCTCATCTGTCTTCATGTCCAAACTCTCCAGCAGCGTCTCAACCGCCTGGTACAGTCTCTGGTCTAGCGGCTTGGTCGAGCAGCAAAGCGCGATTCTATGGTTGTAGAGCAGTTTGTAGGCCTGGCGCTCTGCAGCGTTGGGATAGCGGAGCTGGGTGATTTGAAGTTGGGTAGGGGAGAGGGTGAGCGGGACGTCAGAGGACGTGACTTGAATGAAGTCAGAGGAGTCGGAGGCGGCTGATGGGGAAGACATTTGAGTCGGGGCAATGAGCATGGGTGGATGCTCGATATGGCATTAAGGACTTTGCAGATGAAAGTAGGATGAGGCGCAATCAAGAGGCACAATCGCATTCGTTTGGTAGAGCCTTGTGCTGGACGTGACAGCATCACGTTCTACTTTCGTGTTCCATGATCTGGGGCCATACAACATGTCGTATACCAGCAATCACCAACGAGACTAGACGTGTGGCATATCCACCAACACCATGCAGTCGTCTTCTGACACCACCTGCTACCTGTCACCTATACTGCGATCAAAGTCGGCTGGACAAGAATCCCCTCAAATTCCATCAGCCATGTATCGTGCAAACTGGCTTCTGTACGTATCTTACTTCGCATACTTCCCCACAAACTCCGTCACGTACCCAAACACCTCCTCCGGATTCGACGCGCTCAAGAAATGCTGTCCGCCCTGAATGACCTCGAGCCTCGCATTCTCTGATCCCGTGAAGAGCTTGATTTCCTCCTGCGCGTTGGCCACGCTGTAGACTGCATCATCGGTACCCTACCATTACGAGTCTGATTAGCACTGTTCTCAGTTCCAATAAATTTGGAAATCCTGAAAGAGAGACGAGCAAGTAAACATGGTGAGTTTGACTTACATGCAACCACAGCACCGGACACTTGATATCTCCTGCTCTCAGATGCAGCCCATCCCTGTCCCTTAGATTGATCGCCGCCATACGAATCCTCTTGCGCCCTTCTTCGCCTTCGTAGTTCTTCTTAAGTTGCTCGGTCCAGAACTCCTTCATTGCCTGGGGACAATTAGGTCCGAAGCCAGAGGAGATGAGAAAGTCTGCGAAACTGGATGGCGGGGTAAATGTGGAGGAAGATTGGGTATTAGAGGTGAAGTCGGTGGTGATGAGGTGTTGTAGAGAATCAAGGGCGTCCCAGCAGCCTAGGGAGCGGGAGCGAGGAGATTCGGTGTCGAGAGAGGTTCCCAGAGGGAGTATACCTGATATCTATCATTGAGCATTAGTACTTATCCAGTTCAACTCCACCCTCCGCGAGATGTTTGTGATTTTCCAACTCGAAACCACAAAGCTCAAAGGGGAAACCCCTACCTTCTCCGGGCTGAGCAACGCCATCCTAGCAACGACCCATCCTCCCTGACTTGTCCCCAGCGCAAACGCCCTTTCAACCCCCAACTTCTCCATGACCTGTAGATTCATAATCGCAGTGTCCCAATACGTCCAGTGCTCTGTCTTCGCGCGCGTCTGGCCATGGCCCAGGAGTTCAATCGCTAGCAAATTCATCTTACTCGTCAAAGCAGAATTAGATAGCGCATCGCGATAGAGCTCCGCGGAGGTAGTAAAGCTGTTGACAAGCACGAGGGTAGGTTTAGAGTGGTCGATGGGACCGGATGTCATGTATGAGGCGGAGATGCCGCCGAGATGGGGGACAGAGACGGTCTGTGTAGAGGTCGTCATAGTGTATATTTACCTCTGGTTGATTTTGTAGGATGTTGCGTTGGCGCGATTGTTATACATATCTATTGTGTTTTCAAACTAGCCTATTTACCTAGGTAATACGTGAGTGGGACTTCGGATACGGCTACGGCTCCCGCTTCCGGTCATAGTGGGGAAGGAGGGGTCTATGGAGACGAATTGACATTTGGAAGAGGTGTTTTGTGTGACGGTCGGCCAGACATGGGCCTCGTGCATGGTCCATGAAGCACAAGCTGCGCTTGGCGATTGCAAGGCTTCCTAGCAAGGAAATGCTGACAAGCTAGATACCCGCAAAGTGGCATTTCAAGCAAGCAACGAATGACGTCGCAGGTAATGACGGATGTAATAATTATTGATTGTTTCGATTTTTTAGGACTATTCGGTCTGCTTCACTTGGCCGTTCTGTTCGTGCCGCCCGGTTGAAAAGGAAATATGGATGCACACCATGCGTGAGTACAATACAATCGTGGCAAAACACCACCAGCGCCGTCGCTGTGCAATGTGCAGCTTACAAGTATCAAAAAAAGAAATGGTGTGATGAGGTATGTTAGGAAACCGAGTGCCTTCTTCGCCGGAGGCATGGGAATGCTGGAAAGTGAATAGGATTACTGTCCTGCCTATCGAGGCGGTATATCAGTCTTGGACTGGCCATGGAGAAAATATTGGTACATGGGGTATGTCGACATGCGAGTGTAGTGTCGGATGGGCGTCGAGATGCTACCTCGCCACACGGTGGATTAATCTGGAAAAGTCAGTATTGGTAATGTGAAGCGGTCGAAGCACAAACCTCAAGGTGCTGATGGTAAAAGTGCTCAACCACGCAAAGAGCGCAATGAGCAAGGTCGCAGTCAAGGCCTTCTGTCTCGAACAAATGGCGCGTGAGAAGGAACAGGTGTTGTCACCAGGTGAAGTCGCATCCCGACATGCCCACTTCTCGTCTGTCAGAGCCTGGAACGCAAGACTCAGATTTGCAGACTCGAAAACAATGAAGCCCAGATCCAAGAAAATGAGCGACATTTTTGCGTTGTGTGAGCGCAGGCCAAGCGGCTTTGACGTGTACTCGTCGTAGGTAATGTAGATGGTGTATAGAATGGCGACGACGTCCACCGTAATGGCCATCCAGGTTGACGAGTTGTTCTGGCAGCCAACATTGTCCGAGTGATGGAAGATGGCACCAGCGAGCGATAGGGCCAGAATTGAGAAGACAAGAACGACCATACGAATGACGGCGGGCACCATGGGATGGTTCATCATGATCCTGTGGAAGCGCATGAGCTTGCGCTTCCGGTTCGCAGGGCTGAAGAGCCAGAAGCCCTTTAGCCTCTCGTCCTCCTTGCCCTCGTCGATGGGATGCCATGGTGTCTCGAGGTCGGGCATGTTCTCCTTCATCCAAGCATCGTCGACAATCTGGCCAGTCCGCGACGAGACGGGGCGGTCGGCGTGGTCGCCCGGATGCGAACTGGCCTGGGCGAATTGCTTCCATCGCAGGGCACTATCGCTGATGGGGGTTCCGAGGGTCACCGGGGCGCCCTCGCGCGCGTGGTCAAACTTGCGGCCCGGGACGTTGGACTTGGGCGTGGGCATGAAGTTGTGGCATGCCGGGCGGATAGACGTGGGCGTTCGCGGTAGGAGGAAGGTGGTGGCGTCGGCATTGTCGTCGTCGTCGGCGGCGGACTGGACCCAGGCTGTGAGGCGTTAGTTTGAGACATCAAGACGAATAAAGCTGTCTCGGATGGTGTGCCGGCGACTCCGGGACAACGACGTCCTCAACATATGGCTCTTTTGTTTCCGTACGTACGAGGAAGGGATCTGGCAGCACGCTGTCGCTCCTTGTTCTCCGCGCTCAGGGTAGCGCTTGACGACGCCAGCGTGTGAGGCGTGCTCGACACAGACTGGCTGTGGCTCTTGCGGACGGCGCCTTCACTCTGACTCCCGCGCGAGTTCCCGGACACGGCGCTCACTCTGGACTGCGGGCGGTGGTGCGAGTTGGCGGACGAGGCGGTGGGCGGCGGGATGGGCGAGGGCAGCAGCTGGTTGCTGTTGGAGCTGGAGAAGGAGGGATGTGTGTGGGTGCTCCCCTGGGCAGACTCGGGGCTGAGGAAGGGTGCATTGTTGTTTGAGGTGCCATGGTCGCTCTTTCTGCGCTCCGCCATGGACCTGCTAGTCATTTCTGAGTCGTCAGAGGGCCGCCTCGTCGCAGCAGCGGAGGCGTGAGCGGGTGCCCGTTGTCGCGCAGGCGCAGGCGCAGGAAACAAGATTACGGTCCTGCTTGGCGGTGATGGCGGTGCGTGACGGCCTCGATTATCAGATGGCGGACGCGCGACCGCTGCATGCCGATGGGTCTGGCGGAACAGCTGCTGGGCAGAGGGCAACTAGCCAACGGCTGTCTGACGATGGCCCGCAATGGTGGTGCTCAGGTGCGCGTTGAAGTGGACCACGGTTCCCAGATGGGGGGTGCACGGTTGTGGTAGGGAGATTGGCTCGCAGAATAAGCTCGCAGATCGCTGCTGGGATGCGCTGCTCCTCCTGCTACCGCCGTGGTACCTATGTACTGCAGGCTCGGTGTCGGCGGGCGGACGCGACCAGCTTCGACGACGGGCGGTAGATTCGTCAATGACATGCTGAAACACAAAAGCATGGCATTGCCATACTGCGCCTGCGAGGCGGCTACTGTCTAGTTTCCTGCTGCTCTGCCGCTGCCTCGTCATGATCCGTCGTCTGCGCGAGGCCTGATTCGAGTAGCCCAAACGTCATCAGATTTAGTTCGCGTTCCCCATGCAATTTGGCCAACGCGAACGATGCTCGCATCTCCTTCCTCCACAACGCCGCGCAGAGCCGTCTGCGTCATGTCCCACAGCACCATTGTTTGAGACATTCCGCGGTACCTGCGCCATCGTGCGCCCCTCTCCAAGACACCCCGCCCGACCATGCGCCTCTTCCTACTGCCCGTCTCGACGCGCCGCTCGCTCATCTACTGCGAAAAGCTGCACGAAAAAGCCGCCAAAGACCGCTCCCTGCTCGACAAAGCTACCATCAAAGCCAGCGAGACATGGGTCGCGTGGGAAAAGGACGAAAAGGCCATAGGCAACTGGAAGAAGAAGGTCACCTACTACGGCAACCAGGCGCTCAAGCAGATATCGTTCGAGGAATGGGGGCTCAAGACACTGCCCGCCCTCACAGCGCAGCGCAAGCAGTCAATCGTCGACGGCAAAGAAAAATATGAGGTCCTGTTCCCGGGTCGCTATCTCAAGCAAGAGAAAATCTTCGGGATACTCGAGAAACTCGCAAAGGAGCGCCAGTCGATGCATCGGAGCAAGCTGATCTGGAGCGTTGTCATCATGCCTTTCACCGCACCCTTCATGCTGATCCCCGTAATACCGAATCTGCCCTTCTTCTACGTCCTGTACCGCGCCTACTCGCACTGGACCGCACTCAAAGGGTCGAGACACCTCGAGTTTCTGCTCAAGCATAACTTGCCAACTCCAAGCCCCTCATGGGCACTTGACGAGGTCTACACCGCCGGCCTGATGTACCCAACAAGACAATTATCACGAGCTGCACCAAACCCGACCCAAGGACAAGCCGATGAGGTCGCTGGTGTGGTGCACAAACAGACCAACAACGACACAGAAGACGTCATGGTACTCCAGCGGTGGAATGGCAAGCTCATTGCTGAGCAATTCCAGCTGCCAGAGATGGAGATCGAGATCGAGCGAGCAGTTGAGCAAGTACAACAGTCGATAAAGAGCAAAGAAAAGCTCATGGAAGAGAAGCTGGAGCTTGAAAAGGCCACCGGCAGTGAAGGCGGGACAGCAAAAGACGCACTTCCAGACCACATTACGGAGCAGATACACAAGGAGGCAGAGCAGGTCGCTGCAGATGCGAAGAAGGACAGGTGACCTGTCACCTGTACGCGTACGTGTCGATGAAATCTTTGTACGATTTGACGGTCTTTGAACACACAGCACCTTTGGAGTTGGCGGAAGGTGTCCGTATACCCCAATTTAGAAGCACGATGCTAATGTACCATATCCACTCACGTACCGCTCTCCATGCTGCAACTTGTGACTTGAATGAGACCAGTTGCTCCAAATTTCAGATCCATCATCCTCGTCCAAACTTCATCATCAATCCTCACCACCCTCACAACTCCGTCTTCCCAGCACGCCTCCCTTCCAACCTCTCCTGTCCCCACAAAACAGGCCCATCCTGCCCGTACAACGGATCCCTCTCAAACCACCTCACTCCCCCCACTTTCTCGCTCACGTTCCCCTCCCCCTCCTTCCCATAACACATATCCCAACTACATCCCTCGGGATACGCCCCAACCATGCTAAACCCGCCCTCCACATCCTCCACCAGCCTGTGCGCCACACCCGCCGGCACAACTAGCATATCCCCCGCCCCCACCGTCGTCTCTACTTTGCCTGGATTGGAGTCGCCCCCGAAAAGAAGCTTTGCCCGCCCGGAAAACACGCATAGCACTTCGTGCGTGGTCGAGTGGAAGTGCGAGGTCGAGTACATTGTGTAGCGCCATTGGGGGGTTAGGCCGTTGAGGGGGAGGTGTGATTCGATGGTAGATGGGGAGGTGTTTGGGGAAAAGGCAGAGTGGTAGATGAAGAGGGGGTGCGAGTGCGGTGAGGTGTTGGGGATGAGGGAGTGTGAGGGGATCAGGTGGGTTGAGAGGCGGAGGGAGGAGAGGGGGGTTAGGGACAGAGATGGCATGGTGATGTTGATGTTGATGTTGATGTTTCTGGTCGCTTCCTGGTCGCTTGCGAATGGGTGAAGACGGCAGGGTTTTGATGGGTCCTGTGAGGTTGTTCGGGTAGGTTATGGCTAGCTGTGTAACGAGTAGTCTCTGGGGCGTGTATACGGGGTAGCAATCGTAACTGGAGATATCACATAGTAGGTCCCTGGAGATGATTCGGAACGACGTCATCGACTATAATTTGCGATGTCGAGATGAAGTACGAGACACAATAGCAATGCCACCCCAACCACTGTTCGTATGGCTTCATGGGCTCTGCACGCTCATCCTTTAACCCTGGTATGTTGATTTGAAGATTGTGGTGCTATCGATTGGTGATGACACTTGCTCAGAGCCAGTTGTCTTTGCTACACGTGCATATACTTTTTTCCATCTCTGCACCCTGAAATGCTGCACATCAGACTACTATGCCTGCTTGTGTCAGCATCCACTATGCACAATGTCTGCACCACGGCAGGTTAGGCGGTCAGCACGGCTAGCGCGAGGCTGAAGTGAATGTTCCCCGCCAAGTCCAAGCGCGGGTGCTGCCTGAACATTGAATGTGATTCACAAAAGCTCGACGTCCGCCACGCTGGCACCTTCACCTCCAATCCTCACTTCTCTCCTCCCGTCACTCCGTCGAACGTGACCGCACGTGCCAGAAACTACGGTGCGCTAGTCCTGCGCCGCAACACGACCCGCCGCCCGCTTACCAGAGCTCTCGTTGACTCGCCGCCGCGGTCTACCCTCCGCACCTTCTTCATAAGCAGCACCACCGCAGCTCTCTACACCTGGTCGCACAGCTCGGAGTGGCCCCCACTCTGCCTCACACCCTACAACAAAGATAGGCTTCCTATCGCGCAAGAAGTCGCCCTCGAAAAGTGCCCCAGAGCACGCGACGACACCCAACATGGCTTCAGCATCCTCGTCGGCGTCGACGATGCCTCCCGTCCCCCAAAAAGATGATGTGAACGCCACGTAAGTATTATCTCTCTCCTGTCTTTCATACACGTCTGTCGAGTGACTTCTTTCATGGGGGGGTTTCATTTGCTACCACTGGAGCATGCGGTGTGTGGAGGACATGCGCCGAGCATTCAAGCAAGCAACACACTTGTGCTCAAGTGCTCAACGGGTCCTGCACATCTTCTAACTTGTTCACGCTCTCTTTCTTCATACCCTCTATACTTGACCGAACATAAGTACCCCGCCCCCACCTGACCAATGCTGACCATGTTGCAGCTGGAAATACCTCGAGCTTGGTGTCGACAAGATCATGACCAATCTGCGCGGTGGCATGGACATGAAGACATACATGGGCCTCTACACCGCTATCCACAACTTCTGTACCGCACAGAAAGCTGTCGCCGGCTCGTCATTCCACGCCACCAACAACCGCGGCGGCGCACATCTTCTCGGCGAAGACCTGTACCAACATCTGATCGAATATCTCAAGACCCACCTCCAGGGCGTACAAGATGAGTCGCGGCAACATGTCGACGAGGCGCTCCTCACCTTCTACATCAAGGAGTGGAACCGGTACACGACCGCAGGCCAGTACAACAACCATCTGTTTAGGTACCTGAACCGACATTGGGTGAAGCGCGAGATGGACGAGGGCAAGAAGCACATCTACGACATCTACACTCTACACCTGGTTCGGTGGAAGGAGGACATGTTCACAGGCACCCAAGAGAGCGTCATGCGCAGCGTCTTGAAGCTGGTCGAGAAGCAGCGAAACGGCGAGACCATCGAGCAGTCGCAGATCAAATCTGTCGTCGACTCGTTTGTGTCTCTGGGTCTGGACGAATCCGATAGCTCCAAATCCACCCTCGACGTTTACAAGGAGTACTTCGAGAAGCCTTTCCTGGCAGCGACTGCGGAGTACTACGACAATGAATCGAAGCAATTCCTGGCCGAGAACAGTGTAGTAGAATACATGAAGAAGGCAGAGTCTCGCTTGGACGAGGAGAGGGATCGCGTTCCCCTCTACCTCCTTAACGAGATCATGTCTCCACTGATGCGGACCTGCGAGCAGTCTCTGATCACGAACCACTCACAAGCCTTGCGCGAGGAGTTCCAGATCCTCCTCGATCACGACAAGATCGAGGACCTCGGCCGCATGTACAAGCTACTTGCCCGCATCCCCGAAGGTCTTGACCCATTGCGCGGTCGCTTCGAGACCCACGTCCGCAAAGCTGGTCTGGCCGCTGTCGACAAGATCGCGCAGGAGGGCGACAGCTTGGAGCCAAAGGTCTATGTCGAAGCACTTCTTGAAATCCACACACAGTATCAGGACCTGGTCAACAAAGCTTTCAACGGCGAGTCAGAGTTCGTGCGCTCCTTGGATAATGCTTGCCGCGAGTTTGTGAACCGTAACAAGATCTGCAAGTCGGGCTCCAACAAGTCACCAGAACTGCTAGCCAAGTACACCGACACTCTCCTCAAGCGATCAAGTGCAAAGATGAGCGAGGAGGACGACATGGAGAAACTTCTTACGCAGATCATGACCGTCTTCAAATACATTGAGGACAAGGACGTCTTCCAGAAATTCTACTCGCGCATGTTAGCCAAGCGTTTGGTGCAAACCACCTCAGCGTCCGACGATGCAGAGACCAGCATGATCTCGAAGCTCAAGGAGGCTTGCGGTTTCGAATACACCAACAAGCTGCAGCGCATGTTCCAGGACATGCAAATCTCCAAGGACCTCAACTCTGCATTTAAGGAGTGGCAGAGCAACAACCTGGATGAGGCTGACATGAAGACCAACGTGGACGCAAGCTACCACATTCTCGGAACTGGCTTTTGGCCGCTGAACCCACCCACCACACCCTTCACTCCTCCTCAACTTATCGTCACAACCTACGACCGTTTCGCACGTTTTTACAACCACAAACATCAAGGTCGCAAGCTGACTTGGTTGTGGCAACTCTGCAAGGGTGAGGTAAAGGCGAACTACTGCAAGGTTTTGAACTCCAAGGCTTCACCGACATTCCAGGTGTCAACCTACCAGATGGCAATCATGCTGTTGTTTAACGACAGCGACACCGTCACTTACGACGAGCTCGCCGAAGCCACCAAGCTACACAAGGAAACCCTTGACCCTAGCTTGGGCGTTTTCATCAAGGCCAAGGTCTTGCTCGCGCAGCCAGAAAACGCCAAGCCGGAATCAGGTACCACCTACAAGCTGAACACCGGCTTCAAGACAAAGAAGGCAAAGATAAACTTGAACATTGGCATCAAGTCGGAACAGAAGGCGGAGGCTGAGGATACGCACAAGACCATCGAAGAGGACCGCAAACTGCTCATGCAGGTATGTATCATCTCCTCGTTCGCATTTAAGTACACTGCTAATATTTCATAGTCGGCCATCGTGCGTATCATGAAGTCCCGCAAGAAGATGAAGCACCAGCAGCTCGTCTCGGAGACTATCCAACAAATCAAGAACCGCTTCATGCCTCGTGTGCCCGACATCAAGAAGTGCATAGATATTCTTCTCGAGAAGGAGTACCTAGAGCGCCTGGAGGGCGACGAGCTCGGCTACCTGGCTTAAGCCGACTGTGTGTCTTCTTGTCAACTGCGAGTAATGAGTAATGGATTGCCGACCCTTTTCCTTTGTCCTGAGCTTCACATTTTCACAGCTCGCAGCCGCGTTTCTGGCGTTTGACGGCGGTATCATATGGGAAGGGTTGGCATGGCATCTTTCCGGCACAGACGCTTTGGCGTGTGTCCTGTCTCGTCCCTTTTCCAACATGAGGAAGTTATGAGCATGAAAGAAGCCATTAGATGGCTAGCATGCCAAAGAATCAATGAGTATTCCTGCAATGCTTTAACTATGATGTGGAAGTTCCGATGCGATGGCTAACAGGTCTTTCACAATCATGTTGAAGACTTGCTTTGGCATTCGTGCGTGAGCAATAAGTCAGGCATTTTCTGTAGATATGAATATTTGCCTTCTACGACGTCCTCATCCCAGCTCCCCTCCTACTCTTCCCCAAACGCAAAAACCCTCCAATTCCTCCCCAGTCGCTCCACCCCCTCCTCCAACCCCCACCCCTTGACCTTACATATCCTCCTCACAATATCCTCCATCCTCCTATCCATCTCCTCCCCCGCCGTATGCAAATCACTCTCCACCAACACCGCGTCATCCGGCACCGCCTTGACCACCTCCTCAAACGCTTTTGGCGTCTCGTCCTCCATCGCATCACCCAGATTGATCGCGGTGCTAAATGACGCAAAGATCTGTGCCGGGATAGAGGGATTGAGGTACTGTTTGAAGTTTGAGGCGTTTCCAGAGTATGAATGCAGGCAGATGCGGGGCGGATATGGTTTTGGACCTTGTCGCGATTCATCTGCAGTAGAAGGGGACGTAGACGTATCCAGCAGCGCGGAAGGGTGATCTGTCCCGCGTTTCTTGCGCTCGCGCTTGCTCATCACCTGCTTCTCGACGCCCTTCCATAGCTCGGATAATACTTCGAAAACAAGGCCGTGGGCTTGCACGCCGTGGACACTTACGGCGCGGCCCAGTTCGGCGGCGAGCTGGAGCTGCATCTTACATATCTTCTTTTGGTGCGCTGGACTGCAGCGGAAGGGCGTGAGACGGCGTCCTTCGCGCCCGCCGGGGGTGAGGTTGTGGTTCCGGGTGGCCCAGAGCGAGGAGTTTGAAGTCCAGGATTCGGGGATACGGAAGGAGCGGTCGAGGCCTATTTCTCCGACCAAAGCGAATGGGAAGCGTTCAAGGTGTTGACGTGTCTCTGCAAGGAAAGTGGAAAAGGGTGTGGGATCGGGAAGGGAGAGGAAGATTTGACGATCTTCGTCGCTGGGGTTTTCGCGGAAGGGTTGCAGGACAGATTGGTAGTGCTGGATTTTTTCGTCGCCTGTAAACTGGCCTGATCGCTTCGGATGTTCTTCGTCTTCTTCTGAATCCATATACATTTGATGAGAGAACCACGGATGCCATCCGAAGCAGGGGACGATGCACTCTTCAGGTGACCATTTCTCGGGAGAGGAGGATTTGACGCTATGAGTTTGTGCGGCAGAGAGAACAAGATCTTGATCTTCGCCTCTTGTGGCCATGACGGTAAGTACCCTAATTTTCATAGAACTCATGGTCTGGATGCTAGACATCGTGTCTGTTGGGTGACAATGTGCATCGTAGACGCCCAGGTGCCATGGAAACTCTTCATCTGTCCTGTTCGTATCCTCTGTGTTTGCCATCATTCCTTATAGAAATTTACTCTAGCTCTTCTAGATTGTTCAGATTGTGAACGTGGTTTTGACATGTAGCAGTTGTGTATCGAGTTGCGTGCCACATCAAAGATGACGTCAACGCTGCGCTAACTCGAATAAATGTCAACACGCCAGACAGATCTTAATACAGTATACGGCTATGAATGCACAGTGGTATCCGACTACTATCCTGAGACTATCATATGATCTGCAATGCCGAATTGGGGATTCAGAGGAGTTGCCTAAGGCGAAAGCCTCTTCGTACTAGCCGACCCAGTCTTGTCAAGACTCTCCGCAAAACGCTTCGCAAAGCACATTTTCGATGTCAAGGGAACTTAGCACGATGGAATATATCCCAGCTTCGAGCCTACAAAGGTCTCTGTCCGACTTGTGGGATTCACATACCCCGCATCGCAAGTCCCAGACCTTTCCGTTGGAACTCTGCATACCGCCGCCTAAATGATACTCTAGGGCTCACCATGCTTGTCACCAGACAGATACATATAAAGTTGGCTTACCGTACATAAAGGATTCAAGACTGTTCCTAGTCCTTGCTCTGGAAAATCATTTACCGCAAGTCATACTACAATAGGCCGAGGATGTAGGCCGCACCCCTCACGAAAGCGGGTGTCGGATGTACTTAATCGTCTTAACAACATATAACCTCTATATATACCAGTGTCAAACTTGTACCATCTCGGACCTTTCTCGAGCCATACCGCCTTGCCTCACTCGAATTCTAGGATTGCACAACCATCAAAGAGCTTGAAGAATACTACCACTCTCTCCGAGGTTGCTTCCCATAGTACCGCCGAACAACTTCCCCATTTCCCACCATGCCTGGCCGCCTTCAGAACAGGATAGCCGTCATAACCGGCTCCTCAAGCGGAATCGGGCGCGCGATCGCGCTCGCCTTTGCTTCCGAAGGCGCCCACATAGTCTGCAGCGACATCTCGCCCACCTTTCGCCCAGAATATCGCACCGACACGCTCTCCGGCCCCACGGATCAAGAAGTCCTCGCGCATGGCGTGCGCTCCATCTACCAAAAATGCGACACCACATCCGCGTCCGACGTGGAGGCGCTGGTCGCCAAGGCCGTGGAAACCTTTGGGCGCGTCGACATCATGGTGAACAATGCAGGGATCGCGATGGAGGCAGGGGAACATGGGAATCGACCGGTGTGGGAATATGACGAGAGCGCATTTACCAAGACGTTGGATGTTAATGTCAAGGGAGTGTTTTTGGGCACGAAGTTTGCGGCTAAGCAGATGAAGGACCAGGAGCCGGGGGAGAGCGGGGATAGAGGATGGATCATTAATTTGGCGAGCGTATATGGACTGGGAGGAGATCCAGGGATCAGTAAGTCATGCCTCCAAAGCACATTTTGGCGGGAAAGGTTGTGCTGATTGAACGACTTCCACAGCTGGATACATCACCTCGAAGCACGCCGTGATGGGGCTCACGAAAGCAAGTGCGATGGATTGTGCACCGCATCGTATTCATGTAAATGCGCTCTGTCCTGGCTACACGCAGACATCGTTCATTGCGGGTCTGTTGGGCCCCGAAGCAGAGCAGATGAAAGCGGCAGTGGCCGCAAGACATCCTTTCAAGGGACTTGGCACGCCACAAGATATTGCGAGAGCAGCAGTCTTCCTCGCGAGTGACGATGCAGGCTGGATTACTGGAATCGGACTTCCAGTTGATGGAGGGTATACGTGTGTGTAGGTAGCTGATTGGATGAGTAGTAGGTCTGAATGTACCGTGTCTACCTCTTTCCCTAGTGTCACATTCTCCAACCAAAACCAACATGACTCACAGCAATGGATGAAATTTCTGACATTTTATGAAGACTTCACATCACTGATGAATAGCTCAGTCCATACGTAATTTCAATGGCACAGCACGAGCAACACGGCAGCTGAACATAGCATCGGTGACGAGAAGAGAGTAGAATTGAGTAGGTAAAGTCTCGATTCGTAACCCAAATCTTGGGGATGGTCCTAGATGGAAAATCCTGAAGGTTCAAAGCCTGGAAGAGTGGGCAGCAACAAGTGCTACAAAGAAAGAAAGTGGCAACCCATGTTGTAGAGCATCGTTTATCGAAAGCTCGCGACCAGCAAGGACTGCAGAATGCAACACGTGCAGTGTCCGTGAAAGGAGGATCAGAAGGACCAAATTGGACTCCATAAGATCAACTCTGTCATACTGTTCGTCAAAAGTCATGATCCATCAATGCCGTGTCTTGCCCGCCAAGTACTTATCAAATTGTCCTGAGTACCCAGTTGTGCAAGTGCCTGAACGCCCAAGACGAGGTTGGTGTGAGTCGAGACAGGCTAGTCGAGGAACTTCTGCTCGATGACTTGGCCAGTGGACGCGATAGCGGCCTTGACGTCGTCGTCAAAGCTAGCCTGGGGACCAGCGTTGTCCTCGATGATGGAGTCGCCAAACTCGTCGGTGTAGTGAGTGACGCGCAGGTGGACAGTGTCGTACTGCCAGTCGCCGTAGTAGATGGACTTGATGTTGATACATGGACGATAGAACGACAGCTGCTTGAAGAGAGAGATGTCGGTCCATCCGGGGACGTGCTCGTCGGGCTGAGTACGCAGGTCAGTATACTATACTTTGTATCTGGACAACGCAAATTACCTGAAGCTTGCGGATATTCAGAACACGAAGGTTGGGGCACATCGAGAGAATGCCACCAAGCATCGTACGATAGTGACCGCTGTTGAGGAATGTGCTGCTGAAGTGCATCTCGTTGGCGTGATCGTTGTTGATGCGTGCGATGATGTTCTGGTCGTCCGCGGTCATATCGAGTCCCAGGCGATGCTGCATTTCCTCCCAAGCCCACTCCGAACCGTATTCATGCTCCTTCAGACCGTCGGCCACCAAGGTAAGGCTCTTCACCCTCAATCCCAAATTCGACGCAGGAAAAGCATTCAAGACAGCAAAGAAATGAGCCATGCTGGCAGACCTACTGTAGATGACTCTGCCCTGAATGAGCGCTTGTGTAAACGCCCTCTCGCTGTTGTGAAACAAGAGGTCGCATGTGCGCCTCAGTGAGCAGATATCCTTCTTGTCCATGCAGTCGGTGACATCGAGCAGGAGTTCGATAGGGAGACCCAAGATACCCTAGCAGTCAGATGTTCAACAAAGGTGCAACCTCACAACGGAATTTTCTCGACAGAAATAGGGCTCACTCACGTCTGTGCTGCCTTTGTTGACTGGCGAAGGGTTGGTCGCGCCTAAGCGTGTTAGCGGCGTGATTAAAGCGTGCATGCAGTGACTCAGCTTACCTAGGAACCTGACGAGCGCCATCTTGTCGGTTGACGATTTTGCGTAAGATGTTTCTCGGAAGGGATGTGATCAAGGAGAGTAGTGGGAGTCTGGTGGTGGAGGGGAAGCGAGTGAGGACGGCGGCTCGATTATAGTACTTCAAGAGCTTGGACCGCCGGCACGTCTTCGGATACGTAGGCAGAAACTTCGTCGTTGCGGTGATAGTGAGGAGTGAGTGTTTGTAAAGACATAAAAGTTGCGGGGAGTCAAGATGAGGTGTCAACAGCCTCGCGTTTGCAGCTGACCGCCACGGCTCTCACCGTGGCAAAATTGCCCAAAATTGCAACACATAGAAAGTGAAAGGAAGAATAGTACAGCAAGATGGACCGGCTGAGATTTATCTGTGGAAGGGGTTGCCTCTTTCAGAAGTCCTCGATTATTGTGTTCAGCTGTCAAGGCTGACAGGCGCGTTCGGCTGGTGAAGGACAAACAATGGCAGCCCAAGCCCAAGTACCTGCGCTTATGGCTCATCTACTAACGGGTCAGAAAGAGTCAGAAAATATTCCATGACTTAAGGAATAAGAAAAAGAGGAGTCAAAATTCTCAGCCAGCAGTTCGAACAGGCATAGGAAAGAGTTGTATGGAACGAAATCTGCAATAAAGACAATCTAGTATTTCCAAATTGACCACAACGACACTCTCGTCTCGTAAAGTTGACACTATTGATGCAACGTATACTCTCTTCCTCTGGCGCTTTAGTGTTGCAGGATGCGGAGGTTGTGTGAAATGGCCTGGAGTCAAGGCCTGGTTCGTTGAGGAGTCACTGCAATCCGTTGTCGACGCAAGTGAGACCTTCGTGGCCGAAATTATATGAGAAAGATCGATGAAGCGAGTTGTAGGGAATAAGGATGTTGGAATGGCAGTATTGACTGAGGTCTGAACTAGGTTAGCTTGAGTTAGGATAACTAAACGCACTAAATCAACCTTCATCGGCTACTGCCACGTGCGAGACTGTGCTCCAGCAAGCACTACGGTATCACTCTAGACTAATTGGAAGGAAAAGCCTGGAATATTATCGATTCTATGTTAAAACATTACATGTGCTAGACCTCTGCGTGCCGCGCTGTGGGTAGCTGCTCCCCAGGGCGCGCATCTTGCTCACCCCACCGCTACCCCAGAGTCCAGCGTCCTGCGTGTGCCGCACTTACCGCTGTCAGTTCGTCTCCTTTGAAGAGCAATTACATCGTTCTGTCGTACATAGACACCTGAAATCATTGTGCCAGAATGCACCGACACCTACCAGTGCGATCACTATTTAACAAGACAGTCTATGCTTGATTCTCATCTCTCCAAGGATCTGAGATCCCTCGAAAACACCAGAGTCTACCTCGCTAAAATTGATCGAAAAGCATAGTTCGCGATGCAGTGGCCAGGGACCGGTCGTGCGGAGGATTTAGCTTCTGGGTATAGTCGTCTTTCCTCCTGGCGTGATCCTAGCGCCATCAACCCAAGTCCCATAACATCCGACGCAGTCTTGCGTTCGGTAAATGGTGACGAACATCGAACTGTACATGTCAGTATCGCACGAATGGACTATCGTACGATTCTTTGTATGGATGTATCCCTCGGATGCCCGGATGCATTGTTGTCCAGGGCAGCGCACAACCATAAGCGTCCTATAGGATCACTACAGCCTGCCCGTTAGCCTGCAGGTGGGATGAGCAGGTGTGGGTGACAGTGTTGGCCTCGCTTCCGGTAGCCTCGGTGTCTGATCCATGTTCCTGCATCTGGACTTCTCTACAATCATTGACCATGTCGATTGATCAGAGAGAAGGTGCTGACTCTAGACTGATGATCTTGTCAATCATCAAACCCTGCTTGCAGAGGGCTCTCTGCGGAGGTTTACGTACAATTTCAAAGGCAGCATAGTACACATTGGTGAACGATGCATAATTCAGCCAGGTTTGTAGATGGCAACCGAGGTCATGTGAGTCGTTCGCAATTTTACAGAAACCCCGCGTTGCCCACTCCAACCCATTGCTTCTTCGTCCCATCATGGCGCCATCGTCTAATGATCATTCTAACACAAACAGGCTACCTTCGGCTTACACACGCCATGGACATGCAACTGCGGAAAAGCGCCTACGGCGCCATGCTTCTCCCCCCGCATGGTGCACAAGCGTGCGCGCCCTCACCGCTCGCTAGACTGTGCGCAATGCCGGCGAAGCCTTGCGCTCTCTTGTTACCAAGCTCAATTGTCGATTGAGCTGGATGATTGTCACACGTTGCTGGACGGCATGAGATCGCTAGAGAAACAGCCTGTTGCACGCCCTGACGGCTGCATGCAACCATGTATCACGGTTTGACACAATTAGCAACCAGGCTTCGTCAACCTGCTCAACCACATATGAGTAGGCCTGTATCTCAGGTGGTGGCTTCAGTCGAATGCGCTGCGTGACCCGCTCATGCCAGGCTCTTAGCGTGCAGCAGCTCAAAACTGCCTGGGCTCAAACAGCTTCAACAAGTGGACCCGCATGCGGGAGCTGGAATTCCCCTTCGAGTTGTTTTCGGTCTGCCCTACTAACGATTGGACTCGCGTTTGTATTGCAGATCGCCTGGA
This sequence comes from Phaeosphaeria sp. MPI-PUGE-AT-0046c, assembly GCA_020747045.1. Classification (NCBI taxonomy): domain Eukaryota; kingdom Fungi; phylum Ascomycota; class Dothideomycetes; order Pleosporales; family Phaeosphaeriaceae; genus Phaeosphaeria; species Phaeosphaeria sp. MPI-PUGE-AT-0046c. The sequence continues at coordinate 855,497 of JAGTJN010000017.1, read as the reverse complement.
CCTCGGAAATCCTCACCCAACTGACCTCGCAGACCCGACAATTGCCCTTGAGCCGAAACATTGTTCCTACTGTTAAGACTGACCGTCTTCCTCATAGCTAGTTACAGCGCAGGCATCACAAGCCGTTTCCTGCATACTCACTTTTTGTCTGTACTCGTTCCTTGTACCGTCTCCTCTCCGCTCTGCAGCATCAGACTTCCCGCCAAAGTGCGCCAAGCCACCTTGATCTACAACCAAGAGCTCTCTAAACAGCTTCACCATCACATGAACGTCGGCCCCAATATTCACAAACATTATTGAATATCGCAAACTTTCGCAAACTTTCAAACAACCTGCGCAAGGCTGTCCGACAAGGAGATCTACAATCCCAGCAGCGCAGCGACCCGGCCAAGCTCAGGTTGACCAACAGGCAGCCTTCCTCAATAGCACTGTCCCAGCCCAAGAGTCTTGGAATATTGTTTCATACTCTACTCGCCACATAAACATACTCCAAAGCTTACGTGGTCGTAACAAGCACACCTCCGCCGAGGCTTGTGCGACGATCAGATCAGACCGTACACGTAGCGGTAATCATTTGTAGCGGAAGATCTTCTGCGCGCCGCACCAGTAGGAACGGACGGTGCGACATCAAAGCTTCACAGCCAAGAACACTGCGCAACATCCCGCGCTGCAAGTGTAGGCTCCACACTGCTCTCGACTCTGCATTCGCACGCGAAACCTAGGGTCCACAACTGCCTGCATCTTCGGCCTGTTGAACGCTGCATTTGTGATTCCAACGCATAATCTTGCAAACGTGCAGGGCGGCCCACCCTTTGAAGGAGGAAAAAACTACCCGCGGCCGCATTTGGAAGGCTTCGAAAGTCATACAGCCAGTCATAGTGGTCATCTGACACACGCACCATCCCACGCACACTGCTTGGACCCACGGTTAGCAGGCTACCTTGGCGAGTTGACCCTTGTACTACGCATAACTCGACTTCTGGAACTCTGGGGCTACTCCACCATTTCGAAGCATTTTTAGCCTCAACACAAACATATAAATCGCCGGCCACCTTGCTGTCCTTCTCCATACAACACCTTTTCACTGCGTTCCACTACGACCACTTCTTGCTCTTAGGCCATCGATTTTCCATCCTCCCAAACTACACACACATCCAACCTGGCGCAATGTCTTCCTCCTACCACATCCCTTTCCCCAGCAACTTTCTCACCGTCAACACTCCGGTCAAGAACTCTGGCGCTGTCGACCCTGCCGCTGTACAGCCCGAGCGATTTGCTCACGGGTTTCTTTCCAACCGGCCAGCAGTCCCGCGCCACGCGTCCGTCTCCAGCACTTCCAGCAGCATCTCTGAGACTGCCACTATCAGCGCGCCATCTTCTCCCCCCACCCAAGCTGCCGTTGCACCAGTCCTCGCTGCGTCGGCTTTCACTCCTTTGGCGCTTAATGCGAAGCACGCCGGTTTTCCGCTTGCGAGTCTTGCGGACATGACTCCTATTGCCCGCAGCGCTTTCTTGTCCAACAGGTACTAGAGATGTCTCCATGGCCCGGAACTGAAAAATTACTTACACACACAAAGAGGACCAGGTTTCTGAGCGCTGTATTCTTCTCGAGTCGCGCAATAGCTGGCTAGGCAGCGACTACTAGGGTATAGCATGGCTCCAGGAGAGCATGCATCGGAGTTTACGAAGTCATGATACCATTTCTTATCTTGCATATTGAAAAGTCCACAAAAAGACCCCTCACGGCCGATGGCGTAGGGCAGGGCAGGGCGGCGTTCTGATCACATTACCACGATTACATATCCTCATTCGCTAGAAAATAATAAGCAGAATGAAAGACCATTTACGGGAAACAATTGCATCATCTGTCGTGATATTTTTCGCACACGCCACGCAAAAGCTGACGGCGCCATCCGAACCCTCCGGTCCCCACGCATCGTGCAGATTTTAGCAAAGCTTATCAGTTTGCTTGTACGGCCGACCCACATGGGTCCCTTACACTATCTTCCCGCCCGTCGCCACTCTCTAGGCCCGCGTACATCTCGTGGTCTGCAGGAGGCTTCCTCCGAGATTCTTTGCGCGGTATCCATCCGCAGGATCTGCGGCGCCGCGCCGTCTTACTGGAAAGCACGGTCGTCTGCATCTCGGACATCGAAACACGCGGAGCCCCACTGGACAAGAACGTCCGAGGACGACTAAACTATGCACGTTGCGCCAAGCTGCCAATACCTGAGAAAACGACACAGAACGCGATTCCTGATACCTGCTAAGGATGTTTCATTGTTTTTCACTGGGCAAATCGCACCAAGCCCTCGATCCACTCCTTGATCGCCTCCCTAGTCGTCCCAACATGCGCCAACGCGGTTCTCACATTCTCCTCTCTAAAGTCGTCATCTTGGAAGAGTAATCTGCCTTTACATTCAAACACAATCTTGCGCCTCTCGCTCCAGTTCTCCGGCCTCAGTGACGTATTGGCGGGATAATCAATGAACCACGGCCACATGATGAACACCGTGACAAACTGGCACTTGTCAAAGGCAAAGTTGCCAGCCGCGAAACGCTGCGCGTGATCCCAATTTGATTCGCTCAATGTAGTTTCCCATCGTATTTCGCGAATGAGCGATCGGGTGCCTAGTGGAGGTAACATGAACCGAGGCTTTCTTCGGTGAATGTACGGCATTTGCATGATGAAGATGTTTTGGGTGCAGTATGCTTGGTGCAGCAAGCGAGCGAGCCCAGGAAAGAGTAGGCAGTAGAATTTCGAGTCTTGTTCAAGTGTGACTCGCTCCTCTTTGAGATACTCGACCAGGCTGTTGTGATGGTGGTCATCGTCGGATTTGTGGTATATGCAGTAAGACTTGATACCGGTCGGTGACAACAAGTTGTATGAAAGGATGGATACTTTGAGCTCAACGGGGAGGCGGTGCCATAGTTGGGAAAAGTTCGGCGTACATGGGTCATCAGGTACAATCGAAACACAGAATTGGGACGATAACGAAGAGCATACAGCGCGTGCTCGCGAGCCAGTATCCTTTGGTATTTGAGTCATCGAAACTGATCTCAGAATACTGCTGAATTCGTTCGGATCACTGGGAAATGAGGCCATTAATATATACCGCATAGCTTGCTTACTATGCGTGTTTTGGCATAATGAATACGGTGTCCTGATTCGGCACCTTCCTCTTGGTGTCCATATCCGGTTAGTCTGTGAGCTTCTGGGCTGAAAGAGCAGATGTTATTTTCTAGAGTCTTCCGAGGTAGTGGCTTTCAAGGCGCGAGGATGTGATGGAGAAGTTGCTCTCTTAAAGTAATTCAGTGCAAAGGGCTATTACTACTTACGACTAGCCAACGCTATCGTACTCGGAAGTTTCCGTCACACTCAAAGCGTAAATTTGGCATTGTTCTTGCGAATTCATTGGTCGCAATCTCCATGATTACACGCAAAGTCCAGTCAAAGACCCTATTCTACACGGTGATGGCCATAGAGTACGAAAGCTGAGCAATGATCGCCATCACCTGAGCCCCGACAACAACTACGGATATTCCGAAACCAAAAGCCAGCCAAAACGTGTACCATTGCGAGTTATGCCTGCGATCGTGCCATAGCATCTTCAGTGTCTCCGGTCTTTGATGATCGTACACATCTTGTAGCATCCGTAGACGAGCTCCCCAATATTGATATGTGTTGAATTGAGTTGGGGAAGGACGCTTGGGTGATATGCCGAGCCTTTCTCGCAGGATCGGGTCACTATCAGGAAATAAGAGGGCCAGAGTATACATGGTTTCTTCCATCATGCTTTGAAAAATGCCGGAATCATCACCAGTGTTCTTGAACAACGTAACCACGCGCAAGTATGGGTCGTATCTTAGGTGATCGACGTTGTTCAGAGACCATGCGATTTTGATATTGCACAGAAATCTTCAAAGATTCTATATCACCGTGTCACAGCTGTTGAGGGCAAACGACATGCCGTTGAGATCAGGGAGCTGAAGTGATGATTGTGTCTCAGTCAAAAGTTGACTAAAGTCCTCCAATAGACCGATCAGCACGTAAAGATCTTGATGTAGGTTATGGATGAGTTGTGGTACATTGCGAGCGTCACCAAAGAAGTTCTGGAGAAACCTGCAGCCTCTTAGACACTGACCAGTTGAACCAACGAAGCCTACCACTGCTGAGGCAACATCCATCGCTGCCCTATGAATCAGACATTTGCAAAGACAGGATCTCGCGTCGAGGAAGTGGAAGAGTGGGTGACAGAAGTGCAGTTTTAGGCAGTACGAGGAAGCTGCCTTGCCCCAGCAACTGCACTTCATGCGACAAGACACATCATCGGTTCTCTTGGCGCGAGCTGCTTACCTTGTGTCATTCGTCTGGGCTTACGCCACTCTGTAGGACATAATCATTTCCCACAGCAAGTGGATGGACATGTTACGCTCAAAGTCCTTCAATTGGGTGGTGTGAAAGAAGGTGCACAAGTATGACGCTAACCTGAATAACCTTAGCGCCAGACTCAGCTCAGCTTGCTCTTTCCTATCTCCATGACGCAACATGGTTTGAAATATATCTAGACTCACAGTCGAGACGTTCAGAAACCTTGTATACGCACGTCAAGACGAGACAGAGGTGAGCGAAGGTGCAACCAGGACCAAGAGCTATGCAACACATCTTCAAGCTACGGACAGAATTAATGGAGGATAAACTATATCTATCATCTCCGACTCAAAAGCCAGTTCCACTGAGGAATGAAAGCATGTAGAGTCGACAGCAGTCTTAAGATCAGGATTCCACTCGCATCTTGCGTGGATAGAGTAGGCCTTTGGCTTCGTTGCTACCAATCACGACCCTCCATGGACAAGGCTGTATGCACACATCATATTGTGGCTGTGAGAATGCAGCCCCGCCTTCGAAACCTTGCTGCTACAGTCTCAGCCTGAGCGACCACGTCTTCTGCTCACTCGACGACACACTCATTAGCCCAGGTGACTAGTTCTTTCACCACACTGTTTACTTGCTTTGTCAAAATTCTCCACCATAATCACCACCTATTCGTAGCTTCGACTGCCAAAAGCTACTAATAGCCAGGCTCGCAACGTGTCGTCCGCCAACGCGTCAGCAGATAGCACTCCCGCTAACGTCCTGTACTCGCCATGCTACCCATCAAGTCAGTCGCACGGCGTGAAGACCTTCCCTACGAAGTCGTGGGAAGTCTCGGGCATGGTGGGTATGGGACTGTGTTAGAAGTTAGTCGACGATCGGATAACGAGCGTTTTGCTCTGAAGATTATGTACACGCAGAGGCAAAATAGGGCATTTCTCATGGAAACACTTCGCGAAGAGGTCAAGATCATACAAGCTCTGCAGGATCATCACCATTTCATTCATGTGGCGGATGCATATGAGGCTAAGAATGAAATCGGACTTGTGATGTGGCCGGTCGCAGATCGACGCAGCTTGGCTCAATGCTTGGACGAATACTTAGATACCCCGGATCTAGAAGTAAGAAATTCACTACGTCAAATTTTCGAAAGGGCGTTTGGATGTCTAGCGGAAGGATTGGCATGGATGCACCAGCAACGAATTCGGCACAAGGATATCAAGCCTGCAAACATTTTGGTTCACGACGGACAAATACTTTGTGAGTTCATTGACCTATCAAGGCTTTCCTGAACAATCAGTTTAACTAATGTATAACTCAGATTGCGACTTTGGGTGTTCTCTGGATTCACGATTAGTCGACAGCAGTACAACAGAAGGCCCAGCACGAACGACTAGGAAATATATGGCTCCCGAGGTCATAGCCTCAGAACCACGCAATTCAGCGTCCGACGTCTACTCGCTGGGCTGTATCTTCCTTGAGATGCAATATGCCCTCATGTTAAACATCGCGGTCAAGGTCATCACCTTCAGCTCAGAGATGCAGATCATACTGGGCCATCTCATCATTGGAATCGAGAACAAGATCGAATTGCCAAATTTGATACTCTGGGTCAATCTTATCCGAGAAATGACACACGACCAACCTTCCTCGCGTGCATCAATAAAAGTAATCGCATCGAACATCTGTCGATATTCGTACTGTTGCAACATATGTGGAATCATTCAGCGGCGACTTGGGCCACCAAAAGAACTAACACGACCGACCTAGGTATACAATACAATCACTACCATAGCTACGTATGATGTAAGCGAGGGTAACAAAGTATGTGATAATGCTACATTTCAATCTCACAACCTTTTGATTGAATTCAATGTGGGGTGCAGTCAAAGTCACGATAAACACTCCATCGAAACATGGCAAACCCACAATTCCAGAATCCAGGCATCCAAGGCGCCATCTTCACATGTAAACACGCCTGATTTCCCCGTGAAGAAAGTATCCACAGCACTGAAGTTAACAAACACAAATCCCCCAACTCTCGATACATCCACGTCCCACATTCCCAAACGCGCACCTCTCCTCTCGAGTACAGAGTAAGCGCCAATATGCTCTGAAATCATGCGTTGCCTAACCAACAGCGCCCCAAGCACCGAAGAATGCGTACCATTCACGGACATACCGGTGACATTGCCACTACAGCCTCCAAAGCATGTCCGCTAGCCTCCCCCGCCCTGCGCCCAATCACGTCCCATTGACCCCAAACGCGCTCCGCTCCATGGTCGTCCCCACCCTAGACTAGCCTGCGTCGACTAATAATAAGTCGTTAGCGCTCCGGACACCTTGTTCATCAATTTATTAATCTATTGCTCTGTCGATGTGCTCAGCCGCACTTGCATATCACATGACATCAGGATGAATTCAGTGTTGAGCTTGCCATCTGCGCACATTTAGGTAATTTGGGGCCCGGGGGAAGGATTCATGTCACGTGGGCTGCAGGCATCACAGACGGTGTTTCCATGCGTGGAGAGTCGGGTTTTTGAAAAGGTTCTCGGACTATCTTCTTTCTACATCCAAAGGTTCACATCTCCGTCCCCAGCTCATGTGCCTCGCAACCTCCATTGCCGAATCTGTTCCGCATCCGCTCCGTCAACATCCAACATGCAGTGGATTTGGTATTCGAGATATCGAACGACCAGAATTTCGGCCAAGTCTGCCGGAGCTGTAAAGTCGACCGAGGGTCCGGGGCGTTGAATAGGTGGATTGCCGAGATTCGAGTGCTCGGTGAGCGGAGGAAGGGGCTTTGCCTATCGCCGAGCTAGGAGACTAGGAGAGATCCGGAATTGGATCCAGAAGCCTCGGAGGAGAGAGAGCAGTGAGCATCGCCAAAGAGACTATAGCGTACAATGGGTTCCACAAACTGCATCCCAGATTGATAATATATATGAGGATGCGAAAGTGGTCCTCACAATCAACTTTTCCTCAATCGCCAGCAAAGCAAACCTAGCGACCTGACTAGAAAGCAAACAAAGACTGTTGTGCAACATCATCCGCAAAAGAAAACCCAAGAAGAGGGCCAAGAGATAACAGACATTGTGCAGACCAACTCCCATTTGGTAGGTAATAATATTGCAAACATTGCCGGACACATCCAAAAGTTAAAGTTGTGTGGAAAAAGATGAAGTATCCCCAGGGAATCTTAGAACAAACGCCAGAATAACGCCAATGCTGCGCTCTGTGAATGGCTAGAGGCAATGATATCTCCCAGATCCTGAGTCGTGACGGAAAATGTGCAAAGAAGTAGCACGACCGGATAATGATCGTAAGCGCTCGTGTATTATATAGTGGGCGGGATGGAGGGCGCGGTATAAACAGCGGTGAGGTATGGCGATTATAAGATGCCCGAATCTTTCAAGGCGTTTTGTAGGATGGTTTCCTTGACGGCGGCGAAGACGAGTCGGATGTTTGATGTGTCGGTCGCTTGGGTGAGACTGGTAGGGTCAGATGCTGAGGCTGGAGAATGATCAACAAACTTACTGGGGATATAAATTGAGGTGTGCGCGATTGACTTGGTTGAACCTCCAGAGAAGATATTTTGCGGCACGGTTGACATCGTTGCCGCCTGAGTAGTCAGGGAAGTAATTGCCCAGCGGGGAGCGCGCAAGTTTCGCCTTGAACAGATCGACTTTATTCAGGAACAAGATGATACTGGTCCTCATGAACCATCGGCTGTTGACCACCGAGTCGAAAAGCACTAAGCTCTCCATCATTCGGTTCTAGATGCGCGAGTCAGTGGGTGCGCTATCGAGTCATTTTAGAAGCATACTTGTGAGCTCTCTTCCAACAGCACCTGGTCATATTCGCTCAATGCCACGCAGAAGATGATAGATGTGACGTTTTCGAAACAATGAATCCATTTCTTGCGTTCGCTTCGTTGGCCGCCAACATCAAACATGCTGTTTCACATTAGCCGACATGCCTGAAATGTGTCTGAACGTGCGCACGTACTGGATGCTGAGCTGCCCCATTGTAAACCGTGTCTCGTAAATTCCAGTCGTCTTGGTTCGCGCGCGCAGAACGTCAGACTCGACGGGGACGTAATTGGGATCTGCTATTCGCTCGACCTCGTCAAAGAAGCTGCCACGTCAGTAGGGCAACACCGGGTGCAGGGCCGGAAGGGACCTACTATGGGGCCGAGTCCATGAGATAAAACTCGCTCGAGTGCTCGAGGACCTTTGGTATGCACGGGTCGCGCCAGAGGGCGGTGATTGCTTGTCCCACCCGGACGTCGAGGGGCTTTTCGGGGTCTGGGTCGACGGTGTAGTCGACGAGGTAGTTGCAGTATTCGTCGTTGCCAGGCGACTCTGGTTGTGTCTCGAACTGGCGCATGGCACCGATGAGGGCCTTTGCGCAGTCGATGACGTTCTTGTAGATGGTGAGGCGGTACATGGCGAGCTCCTCCTGTGTGTAGCCATTCTGGTGGATGATCTTCATCTGCTTGACAATGGTCGACTTGCCGCTCTCTCCGGAGCCTGTCGCGAGTTAGCCAGCGCGCGCGGTCAGTGTAGGGCAGGTGCCGGAAGCTCACCGAGCAGCAGGATCTTGCATTCCCGCCGTAACCGCCGCGAGTCTTCCTCGAGCTTGCGGTCAATGGCCTGGCTGCGCTTCTTCTGCTCGACATCGTCGTTGTTGGTGCTCATGCAGATGCCCATGGTGGTGCGCACGTCTGCGGCTCGCGGCCGCGGGAGATGCTGGTGAGGAGACGGCGAGGCCGGGCGGCGACGACGACGACGGTGATGATGGTGATGGTGGTGATGAAGATGATGATGATGCAGGGCGGGTATCAGCGCGTCGCAAGGGCGTGATGGGCTGGTGCCGGGTGCGGGGGCGTGGAGGCGTGCGGGCGTGACGACGGGGTGCGGTCAAAGGGTCGTGAGCTGTGTCGGCTTGCGCGCAGGCAGTGGTGGCAGTACCCGTCAAAGGGGCTGTTGCGGGGAGGGGCCGACTGTGGCCGCCAGCGTCGTGAGGGCGACGACGACGGGGGCAGCGGGGTCGTGGACAGCCGTGGGCGATGGAGGCGAGGGCGAGGTGGTGCTTGTGGTGAAGCCGTGATGCGGATGTGGATGTGCTGCTTGGATGGTAGTGCGTCGGTGCGCGCGGTGCTGCCAGGACACTAGGTCGTCTACGCACACGCCCTGTCAATCAGATCTGATGCGCCCGGAAACAACGCTGTCTCGCCGTCGTGCTGTCCTGCGCCGCCTGGCCTCTTCGCCGCGGGTGCACGCTGGCGTCTTGCTGCCACGGCGCTGCCAGCAACTGCAATTGCAACTGCGCTGCGTCTGCGACACGGCGGCCTGACTGATGAACGCAGTTGCGACAGCGTCCGTCTATGTGGACCCCAACCTCATGCAAGCGGCCAGTATCGACGGGCACCAGCACGAGCCAGCACGTGGGACAGCGCAGCAGACGGTGCAGCAGTAGCAATTGGTGTGTGCGTTTGCCGCGATGCAGTCACAACTTCGTCAATGTGTGAGGATGTCGATGTCGTGATGGTTCACGCTGAGGCTGGGCTGTGCGTGGCTGCTCTGCGGACTGACTACCTATCCGCGGCAGTGTCGCCTTCTGACCTCCCCAATACCCTCGCCGTCTATATTAAGGACCACTCGCCCATCGCGCTGCTCACCATGCTCCACCCTCTACAACCCCCTTGCGCTCCCTCTCATCAGCCTCTGCACCATTTGCAATCCCATGGCTCGCGTTGCGCGACGCTAGCAATCTCCATGGCTGTGGTCCCGCACCGCCAATAGGAGCCTCCACCCTGCTCTTACAAAGACCACTGTCTGGCCCCCAAGCCACCGCCTACGCTTGATCTCTTGAAACGCCCCGCGCCCTTGATACACGCTTCCAAAGTTACCTCGTCGCCGGCTATCCGCTGTCGCTGCCAACACCACGCTGTTGTCCAGCGATCCAGCCTCCGGACCACCATGTTCCGCTGCGCGCTACCCACAGTAGCCTCCTCTTTGTCCCGTCACATGCTGGCGGTGCTGTCTCGCCCGTCCTGGGCTGCATTCGGCTGCTTCCGAGCCACACTCTTGCTCCCACCAGGAGCTGACGGCAAGGATCCGCCATCCCATTCGCTACGCGGCAGCCATCAGGTGACTTGCATGCTCACTGGCATATACGATGAATTGATTATAGCGTGCCTGCGCCCTGAATGCCATAACCTCGCCGACCGCAGAACCTCAGGTCTCACGTGCTCTGCGCTCGCCGCTCGCCTGCCACGGTACCATCAGCGCTGGCACTGTCCGCTGAGTGGTGCCAGTGATTGCCATGCACGAGCCTCTTAGCCACGCGACATATGCGGAGTGGCTAATAAGAGCATCAGCCCAAGTCCTTGTCTCGTCTGGTCGCGAGGTTCGCAGCGAGGGAGGGGTACAGTACATAGCAGCACATCGCGATTGGGCGCCGCTGGTCCCAATCTGGATGCGCAGACCACGGCCGGCAATTCAGGTAGTGTATTAGTCGAGCTGCCTTGAATCTTCATGTGCACGGGCGCCTCTAGATGGGCAAAATTGAGATCGCGACCATGTACGTCACTGCAGAAACCGGGCGGGCCTGTCTGGCGTGTGCGTTTGTGCCCCTCGCCCTCGATCCTCTCCAACCTCTATTGCACCTGGCAGTGATCAGCATCCGCCACAACTCTCGTCCAAACTCTCCATCTGCTTGCGCTGTCCTACCACGTAGCTGTTGCCCTCCTCGGCTCCCCTGTTGCTCTGTGCCGATCTGCGCTTGTTGTTCTGTCCACTACGTCAAAGAAGCATAATCGCTTCGAGCCACCGTCTCCCGGTCCAGAAGCATTTTCTAGCAGGCTCTGCACATCTTCGGACGCAATTCGCTTTGCTGCTGTTTTCGCCGGCCAGTCCTAGCGAATCAATTTGGGCGCGTTTTGTCTTGTGCAAATTGTTGACCATCGATCGCTTCTGCCGATTGCACTGACACGACTACTCCAACCCACCATCAACACCACCCCTCCTCCACATCCATAACTTCAAGCGCCAGTCGCATAACCACCACACCCGCGCATCACCATGGCTGAATTCGTACGCGCCCAGATTTTCGGCACGACGTTCGAAATCACGAGCAGGTCCGACGATACCCCACATCGCGATAATGTCTGGCACTGACTTCTCCAAGGTACACTGACCTGCAGCCTGTGGGCATGGGAGCTTTTGGTCTCGTCTGGTATGTTCGCATGCGATCGAATTTGACCGAAATACTGATGGGCGCGCAGCTCGGCCAAGGACCAGCTCACCAGCCAGGCCGTTGCCATCAAGAAGATCATGAAGCCCTTCAGCACTCCGGTCCTGTCCAAGCGCACATACCGTGAACTGAAGCTGCTCAAGCATCTTCGACACGAGAACGTAGGCATTGTGCAGCCTACTTTGGGGACCAGACAAATTCTGACGCGGGGCAGATCATCAGCTTGAGCGACATCTTCATCTCTCCACTCGAGGACATGTGCGTGTTTTTCTCCAAATCCTCACATTTCCCGCTGACTTTATAAGCTATTTCGTCACCGAATTGCTCGGAACCGATCTCCACCGCCTGCTCACCTCCAGACCGCTGGAGAAGCAGTTTATCCAGTATTTCCTATACCAGATCCTAGTGCGTGGCAAATTTCCCATTGGCTCGGCTCCAACTGACCTGAGCAGCGTGGTCTCAAATACGTACACTCGGCTGGTGTCGTTCACCGTGACTTGAAGCCCAGCAACATCCTCGTCAACGAGAACTGCGATCTCAAGATCTGCGATTTCGGTCTCGCCCGTATACAAGACCCCCAGATGACCGGATATGTCTCGACACGATACTACCGAGCACCAGAGATTATGCTCACGTGGCAGAAGTACGATGTGGAGGTAGACATCTGGAGTGCAGGCTGCATCTTCGCTGAGATGCTCGAGGGCAAGCCACTGTTCCCTGGAAAGGACCACGTCAACCAGTTCTCCATCATCACTGAGCTGCTCGGCACACCCCCTGACGATGTTATCCAGGGAATCTGTAGTGAGAACGTAAGACGAGTCAACACCGGATTTTGAGTGATCGGAACTAATCTTCTCCAGACACTCCGTTTCGTCCAATCACTACCCAAGCGCGATCGACAGCCATTGGCCAACAAGTTTAAGAATGCTGAGCCTGCCGGTACGACTCCTACATACCACAGTATTTTGCACCACTAACACGTAGTAGCTGTCGAACTACTAGAAAACATGCTCGTCTTCGATCCTAAGAAGCGCGTCCGAGCGGAAGAGGCCCTCGCCCACCCTTATCTGGCGCCTTACCACGACCCGACCGACGAACCTGTTGCAGAGGAGAAGTTCGATTGGTCTTTCAACGATGCCGATCTTCCCGTAGACACATGGAAAATCATGATGTGAGTTACATCAAGGCGAACCTGCTGGCCACTATCACTAACCGTAGTAGGTACTCCGAAATTTTGGATTATCATAATGTCGATGCTGCCGCACAAGAGGCCGAGAATGGCAGCTAAAAGCGAAGATGAGCAACGTGCGCGCTATGCATTTATGATTCCAGTTCTCGGAGCGAAAAGCCTGCATTGCGGAGGCTTGGTGTCCCGAAGTGCCTGGTATAGACGGGCCCCGGTTTTCTCTTAATGATTTCATTTCATGGACGATATGGTTGCAGGTCGGTAGAAGGGGTGGTTGACTTGGTGTCTTGGATCACCGTGGTGGGTGTCGTTGGGCTCGCCAGGCTGTCGTGGCCATACCTAGGTAGCAAAGTGAATTAAATAGGAACAACATACTCCCCAGTCTGTGACTTCTACCTGTGCATCTCAGAGAAACAATCGAAAGGTAGTACACCGCACAACTTTGGAATTAGCGGTTAGCCTCGACCGCTGACTTGATGTCCATCACATTCAAGTCAACGGCAAGTCCTACCGCATCCCATCCAGGAGAGACCACATTAAGCACAAGGTTATCGAATAGAACGATGGCTTTCAGCAATTTAGATGCATCGTTCAAGTTACATGCCGAGGCGCCCTTCCCTTTTCGCTCTAGCTCATAAGGCTGACGGGAGAATCGAGTTTCGTCACCGCATCGCGTCCCGCAGCGCTGAGGGACGCGCGAGGCCTTCCATGGATCCATGAGCATACAGCCCCAGCTTTCTGTGCACCGCAGTGAAGGGTGACTACTATCATGGCCGCTCTCGACCCGCTTGTTTGCGTTGTGGACTTTCATCATGCACGGTGAGCAACTCTCTCTCTCTCTCTCTCTCTGTGTGAGGCCGACGAAAGGGAAGATGCTTGCTGCCTTAGCGGGGTTCTTGGAAAGGAGATATTGGAAATGATGGAAGAAGCTGACGTTTGTGTAGAGGGCCTGAAGTAGAGCTTTGGCTGGGAGCTAAGGAGGGAAGCGATCCAGCGACTGAGAACGATTGGGGACTTTTACCTTTTATGGCTCTCTCAGATGGAGCGCATGCGTATGTACAGCCCAGACTGTGCATAACTTTCCATGGAAGACTGATTCGGCGCCTCTAGGTCCATAGAAGACTATTCCTACTTCACGCTCCGTCGCGCAGCCACCTCCACCCACCCCGCAACCTCGCTCTTTGGCATTTCATGCACGCGACAACTTGACGCAAGCCAATTGATCGATCGGCCGGCCGAGGTGACTAGGAGTACTGTACAAAAGGCCGTTGTTGTCATTAGCGATCGGCCGCAGTGCTTTGGTGCGATCAAGGCTCAACTAGGTGTCGTGACGGCTGCATGGTTTGCGCAAAAGGACTTTACCGACATTGAGATATTACAAAGGTTTCAGGAGAGTCTGCCACAGTTGCTCAAGAACCAGGAGGGGCAGACAGATCAAGACTTTGGTAGGCCCATCAGCTTTGGCGCAGACGACATTGTGCTGACCAGCCAGGTTTATCACTACGGGAGCTCATACACGAGTTCAAATGGCAGACGCTCGTTCTGTTCAAGTGCGCCTTACTTCAGCCCAAAGTGAGTTTGTTCGTCAAAGTCATCATGACAGAGTTTAACTCTTTGATAGGTTCTTTTCTTTGGTTCCCACTGCGAAAGATTATGCATGATGCAATTTGCTCTTATTTCTCTGATACCCGGCCTTATTCGCCATCTTCAAGATTCTGCCGATCCCAAATTCAATTCTTGCGAGGAGAACTGCGTAATGCCTACTTCGCTGAAATCCTCGAATCGCGCATCTTGTAAGCACGATCACACACCACGCGGTTTTGCATGCTGATATTTTAGTGCTTGCTTACATGGGCTTACCGCTACAATTGTTCGGCAAGGGCTCGCTGTTTGGTCCATACACGCCTCTTCAACAGCTCGACGTATTGGCTGATCAAGATACAAAGTCGTACATCGTTGGGTCTACTAACTCGCTGTTGTTGCAGCAACGAGACCGGTATAGCGACATCCTGATCAATCTCGACGAACACACTGTCAATTGCACATCATCCTCGTTACGACAGGCTTCTGTACTCTCCACTCCCGATCGGAGATGGATTGACTTTCTCACACAAACGGTACAGGACACTTGGGATGAGACAAATCCCAGTCGTCCCAAGGACCATGGCTTCGCCGGCAGCGAGGAGTTTATTCGTATGCAATTTGAAGAGTACCTGCTCGCTATGCTTGCTTCGGTCAAGTACAAGCTCTACATGGAGAAGAATGCGCACAAAGAGAGCCTCATCACAGACGTAGAGGGAGATCCAGCCAGCGAATTCTCCCATGATTGGGTGCACGCATGGATGCAGACGGAGAATTTCCGCATCTGGAATAAATTCACTGACTCGCATCTTTTCGATATCGTGGATCCCAAACATCCCTGCTCTGGAGGCCTTAGCATCGAAGACGTACAACGGCGTCTCGCACAGTACGTTCCTTGAACTTCTTTTTCTATACCCCTACTTACCCCTCCTTTCAGTCTCTTTGCGAACCCCACTGTTCAAGCTGTCACTATGGGTGTATGTGTGCTGATTCTCGCGTGGCGTTTAGGCAAGTAGCAGAAATGCATCTCAACGAGCGGCTGGAAAAGAGCAGAGATGCTCTCAATCAACAGCTCGCCGTGGGCCAACAGAAGTTTTCCTCGGCGTACAATCGCCTTTGGGCCGAGATGGAGGCCATGCGTGAGGCACAGAAGAAGAGGCAGGAAGAACAGCGTTTGGCTGCTGAGAAGGAGGGACAGCCTATCGATCAAGCTGGCGGGAAATGTAAGTTCTGATCGTCGACAATGATATTAATTGCGATGCTAACTGCTTCACCAGGGAAAGCGCAAGCTCCTGATCTCTCACATGCTCAAGCAAACATACAAGCTGCGTCGAAGAGTGCAGGCGCATACTTTTCTTCCTGGGGCACATGGGCCAGCGAGAAGCGCAAGGGCTGGGGCAACAAAACACCGCAGTCCACGCCACCACCCAGCGCTGGGCCTTTGTCACCCGATCTGAAGCGAGCAGAGGAGTTTAGGAAAGAGAAGAGCGCTATTGTTGGCGATAGGAAGTCAATAGCGTCATCTGATGACGCAGACTCGAAGAGGGAGAGTCTGTTCTTTGATGCTGAGAAGGACAAGGCTGCAACTGATGAGAGTAAACCGTGAATGGGAGGATGAGAGTGGACACGGAGAGTTTGGATAAGGATAAGACATGCATGGATTCTGGATATGAGGATGGGAGGCAAAGTGATGCATAGCATGAAGCGATTATGATTCTTGAGCTCCTTCCCTATCATTGTTCGCATGCAGAAGAGGCAGAGTCTGTGAGGTCTCGTAACGAATATCCAGTCAGCCGTCTCTGATCTTTGCATCTTCTGCAGTTCTCACTTGGAAGTTTGTACAGGCTTTCATCCATTGTCTTCGTTCCCACATTCACCCGTGTTGCTTGCAATCAACATGCTGGATTCGACATTTGCAGGTCCACACATAAGTCATTTCATCGACAAGCCCTTACCTCGCCTTTCCAAGTCGTATGATGTTTTAGGATCGAGTGCAAGCAACATATTACACGTTGCACATGCGGTCCCTGCTCGCGAAAATCTCCCATAGAGACAGCGGATGGGATAGTTCGCTGAGCAAAATACTGGGAAGGCGGGAGGTCGCTTGCCGACGCGAGTCGCTGAGGTACGAAGATAAACAAAGGTTGAGATCTCGAAACTTGATTTGGTAGTACTTGTTTCCAAAGCAATCGGAAGCGACTTCATTAGACATCTAGCAGAGTCCCGCATTTCTTATGGGGTGACAAGCGTACCTACAGGTAGGAGAGCGATTTCTGAGCTCGACAGAATGACAGTAAAAATCATGAAAAGAACTCCTGTGAGGCTTGAGATGTCTGTCTGGCGTGGTGCGTTAGGGCAATCACGGGGGATTGCTCGAGTCCCTTGAGTGGGGACGCTCATCTTCACAATATTGCAAACTTGCACACAGTAACAGTGGCTTGGTCAAGCGCACAGATCTTTTCCAAGTAACCTACACGAATAACACGACATATTGGTGTCGCCACGTTCCTACATAATTGTATGAGATGGCTCGCTTCCCTCACTCGAAGCTGTTCAGAGTACAGACTTCAGGAGTCCTAATCCGTCTCCACCAGCCCGCATTACTCGAAATGTCAGAGCAAGACTAACCTTGTCTACATAGGACAGGTAAAGAGAGCAAATAATTACAGGACATCTCAAATTCACAAACTGCCCACGACCAGCAACGGCCCCAGTACGCCCCGAAACACGCACGTTCACACTGCACCGAAACACGAAATGCACGACACATCACATTAAACACTACTCATGCACGACATACGCCATTCGGTTATCGTCTTATGTTTTTTTTTCCCCGGCTGGCGCTCGGTTTCGCATGCTTGCGACGCGACAAGGCACGGCACGCGAGCCGCGGCTAGGCACTGTGAAGGGTGGCATGTGCGATCGGGCGGATCGTAAGTTTAGGCACGGAGGCTGTTGTCCCGCAATGGACCAATAAGTGTGTGTAGCGTGTACGTCGAGGGTCAAAAGAGATACGATAAGTTCTGAAACCGTGTATGCATACAGTGAATCGTGAATCGTGATCGGAACTAGGCTACATACTGCCTGACAGCCGGAAACTAAGTGATGACCTACGCCCCGCTCCCTTTCCGCATCCCCCGAGCCGCTCACTTTGTCCAGTCCGAAAGCGATGCCGCACTACCCTGAAATCTATTCCATCACATCGTCGCCCCAGCAGGCGTATTGCCATCAACATCAAGGATAGCGCCTTCCTCCTCATCCTTTGGCTTGACTAGTTTGATGCTCACGTCTGGGTCCTGACTATAGACTCGGAGACCAAGGACGCAGACCGCATTCCAGGTCTTTGGTCCGCTGTCTGCTTGAGCTTTCTCGCCAGCTGCTGGAGGTGGAGGCGGGACGTCACCGTAGACAGACCGGCCGTACATTGGGCGGTAGGGGCCTGGGCCATCTACCATTGAAGGCGGTGCGGAAGGTTGATGTGCTCCTGCTGTGTGGTCGCGCTGAAGGTCGTTGTCTGGGACTTTGAGAGCTTCTTCTTTCAAGTCTTGAGGCGGAGCCTCTTGATCTGCTTTCGAAGGCTGCTCTTGTTTGTCCTCGCTGGACTTGGATGCCTCAACTTTGGTCTCGCTCTTCTCTTCGTCTACTGTGGCAGGCGAAACAACTTCTTCCTTGCTCTCAGCAGTATCAACAGATCCTGGGCCCGGATCTGCTTTCTTTTCCTCGTCCTTTGTGTCAGGTTTGCTGCTCTCCTCCTTAGGCGAGTCTGTTGCACGGCGTCCCTTCTCCTTCTTCCAAGCTTCGTACTCGGCTTTCTCCTCCTTCTTCCATGCCTCGAAGTCTTCCTTCGCTTTCGCCTCTTCCTCCTCTTTCTTCTTTTTCTTCTCAGCAGCCTCCTTCTTCTTCTGCTCTCTCTTCTTTTTCTGTTCGTCAGTGAGTTCGCTGGCCCCTCTAGCATTGGCGATGTCGTAGTTCATTCCGATCTGCCTAAGCTTCTGCGGATTCTTCTCTGCGACTTTCTTGACCACATCCTGCACTTCAGGAGCATCGGCATCGCGTGTGGCTTCGATCTTTGGGACGACTTCGTAGATGCCGACTTCCAGATCTACTTCAGCGGATATGCTTCGAGTTCCAAACCAAGCACTGCGTGCGCGGACGATGTGATCGCCGGCCTCGCAGTTTTGTCTTTGAAGAACAAAGTGTAGATCAAAGTCGTACTTGCCCTCCAGACCCTTGAAGTAGCGGTCGTCGAGCTGGCATAGTACGAAGACTGTAGGACCGGACTTCTTGATCTCCACGGAAAATTTGGTGTTGAGATAGCCTGTAACCCAGGCAACAGATACGCTCGTCCCTACATGCAAACGTACAGTGTCAGTGATGATGTTCCACATCGAGTCTAGGACAGTACATACAGTGTTGAACGACCGTCCAATTGTGATCGAATAGACGGGTCCGATCCAGGAGGTCAAACCGCTTGAGCAGGTCCGTGTAAGACATCCAGAACAGACCGTCATCGCCAAACTTGTGGTCAAGCTTCTTCATCCAGTATGGCGTCCACTCGGCCGACCCGTCTGACCAAGGGCCAGTCCATTCACCCATCGCTGCATTGGCTCGTGATCCCCATGGATTTCTTTACGTATTAGTAATGTATCTCTGAATCAAGGGCAATATCATACCTGATGAGCACCAATCGCTCCATTTTACCATCTTCACCCTCAGCATCAACAGCTTTGATGATAGAGTAGGCATGGTTGAGAGCGAGGCCCCTTCGTGCATTAGAGTCGTCTCCATAGGATCCGGGAGAGGAAGCTGAGAACAAGAAGTCCTTGTTGACTTGGAGCAGCTCTTTCCACAAGCGTTCCTTGCTGAGTATGCGGCCAGTCAGAATCTTGGTGGTAACACCCCCAGTCAGGTCTTCAACTGCCTCGCCGCTGATGCCACCAGCGATGGAGTTGTAGTCGCCATGGACTTTGGCATATGCCTTCTCGAGCAATGGGAGCCAGGTCTCATTCTCGTCAGAGCACGAAGCAAAATACAATGCTTCAGATCCCGTCTGATAATTCTTCTTGTATTTTGTTTCCTTGACTCCGGTCGGGTCATATCGATCGCCATAGGCATCAAAGTCGCTGTTCGTGAGGTAGAGGTTGTCATCTACGACGGTGTAGATCCACTCGCCATCCCTGTAGAAGACGAAGCCATACACTCCACATTCCTCATCTTTCTCAACGCACACTTTACTCATGAGCTGTGGGTTGGAACAGATCGTCGCAACAGCTGCAATAAACCAGCAGTCGCCGTTAGCACCTTGCACTACGTCGGAGCTGTGGAAGCCGTCGATCTCGAATTGTGGTTTATCAAAGATCCAGTCAATGCGATGTACAGATCCTGGACTGGGGCCATCATCTACATCATCTGCATTATCGCTGTCCCCAGCGAGAACTTTCGCTGCAGAGACAAAGTCTACAGCTGCGGCATTTTGCAGGAGAACTTCGGCCTGGATCAGGGTATTCAACGCAGAGCCAAGTCGAGACGGGCTGATACTCGACGATGTTGTGGCAGGTTTTTCGTCGTACCAGTACTTCAGGCCTTGCAAGCAGTTTTTGTCGTACACATACTCAATGTCGAAGTCGGGGTCCGTAAACTTCTCGTTTGTGCGATTGCATTCTCGCACGATGCGCTTAACGCGGGCGCGACACTCGGCAGCAGCAGCTTCATACGACTCTGCAGCATTTTTGCCAGTGGATGTGCCTGGCTTGCGTGGTGGGGGCAGTAGATTTGAGTAGAGGCTGGAAGGGAAGATTGTGGTGACTTTGGCGGGTTTCTTGGTGATCAAGCCCTCCCAGAATTCGTTGATTGCTTCTTGCGGAGCATTCGTGACTTGGCTGTCGCTGCTAGAGACAGAACTCATGTTTGCTCTATTCAAGGTCAGCTTACGTGAACAATTGGACAATTATACCTACGCTTACACCTGTTTGACGTGCGACCGAGAGGCGTGGTAAACTGGATTATTTGCAATGGATAGTTTTCTGGAAGAACAGCTGAATGACAACAAAAGAAACGCAAACAAGGCCGACACTGGAAGACGCCGTCGCTATATGTACAGCAACGAATTGGGGGCCAAAAGAAGCGAGGATGCATTAGCTCTTTGTGGTGCGGCTGAGCGACAAGTGTCGTGTACAGGCTGCGCAATATGCAGGCAAGTGGTGTCTGTTTCGCTGAGCATATATTGATGCCTGCCTCCTAAGACGGATGGAAGGCATGCTTGTCCTCGCGAGAGTAGGTGCATTGAGATTTCGTGCCAAGCATGCAAATGGCAGAGCGCAGGGCTGCTGTAATCACTAGCTTACTCTACTAGAGACTGAGAGAGTAAGCAGATAGGGAATCAAACATGATCGATATTCCTACGCTGATGTTCGAGGGGAGCACGGCTTGCCGAATGCGCTCGTCGTGCATCACCTTAGCGCTGCGGGGATATTGTGCTGAAATAGCAAGCCACCTGTCACCGCCACTTCAACTGGTATGGCCTTTAATGGTTTTCGAGACGTACCCGAAGAGAAAGAGTTTGATGCATACATGGCAATTCCTTGTTTCGTTGATGTTGCACAAAGAGACGATTGAAAGTCCAATGCTAGCTCACGTGATCGTAAGCAAGCTTATTACGTGCAGTTAGAAGAACTGAAATCCAATCCAGGATAGATTATTCAAGGCATCAATAGATGCGCCATAAGCAGATCATCGATAGTCCCAGCCATTTCCTTCGATCACTCGTTGCTAGCTGCGTGCACCTCATGCGAAATGCTCTTGTCTTTCTTGTCGTCGAAACCGGTGAAAATGTGGTCCGATGTCAGTTATATGCAAGATAAGCCATGACCGGTGAGGCAAATGGACGGAAATTGTCATAACATGTTGCTTCTGCACTCTTGATGGATTATTAATAACGATTTGCACTGGTTAGATAAATAGACTGAATCTGCCATCCCAGGTGAGCTGTTCCGCGCAGAGCGTTGATGTCGACTAGATTGGAAGGCTGGACAGTCGAGCACGCAGAGATCACCTAGGTGAGTTGTCCTTTGAGCAGTATGACAAGAGGCTGTGGCCAAGACTGCACTGAGCGGAGGCCAAATATTTGGGCACAAAAAGAATTGATAGAAGTGAATTTCTATACTGAGCTGATAAATTGTGGTTGCTAGGCTCGCATACCAGCTTTCCCACGAACAGCGATGATGTACATGTGACATAGATACCCGAAACGGACCGATGCGAACGCTGTTCGAGGGGTACCAAATACTACCGAAATACATGACATTAAGTAGTTGTTATTGCAGTCGATGGCCGACTCTTCATCGTGAAATCAAAAGGTATAATACTGTGAAACACCGAAAATCCTGTAAATGCTGGAGGTGAGCATGGCGCGGGGAGGCAACGTCGCATCGCCTCGAAGACAGTCGCGAAGCGCTGAGACGCGAGTCGATCCCCCTGCTCGGACTGAAACACTTCGAAGTGGCATACTTTTGTTCGTCGAGTAAGGTGAAGGACGCCTAATAAGAAAGCCGTGGGCGATGCGGCAGGTAGCCGCCGCCGACAGAGACGCTAAAAGTGAAGCCGCCGAAACGCCATGCTAAGATAGGATAAAGTCGACGTGATGATGCTGATTCAGAAAGAGGAAATCGTCGCTGATGTGGACCAAGAAAAGGTGACGTGAACTGGAGCAAGTCTGGCTAGGCGAGCTTTGGCGCAAGATCGGGAGAGAGGCCCGGGTATTTGGATTCGCTAGACGATGTCGCCGATCAGTGCACTGCATTCAACCTGGACAACGAGTCAGCACCCTGGACGTGCATCTCTGAAAGAAGTGATGCTTGAAACACATCTGACATTGGACGTCGTATGTCAGGCGACCGTGTGGATCTGCAAGCAGCGCACGCGAGCCTCGAGGCCACAAATTGGAAAGAGGTTGAGTGCTCACCTAGAATTTGGAGGCGCATGGCCGGCACGTCTTGAGCTTGCAGTGTGTACATTCGTAGACGATTTGGTAGGGGCCAGTATGGCAGATGTTGCAGTTCCATTGGACGAGTGTAGTGTCGGACTTGATGACATTGGTGAAGGAATGTGTGCAGCTTGCTGGGGCGGCCATGGTGATGTGGAAGCGAGCAAGAGCGAGCTGGAGCGAACTGGAGCGAAGACTGGTCAGCCACGCACGAGGGAGGCGCAGATATGTATGCTGGAGAGGAGCAAAAGTTACCTGAGTAATTGGCAAACGATGGTCTGTCAATGGCGTGGGATCTGCGCTCAAAGCCGAGGGTGTATATGGACGTGAGTCGTGGCTGGTAAAAGCAAGCAAGAGGTGCAGAGAGGAGGGAACTAGATTGTAGATGGATGGAGGGATGGATGGTGAAGCAGAGAGGTGCAAACTGGGTTGTTGATGGAGTGCGGACGCTAGAGACGCGGATCTGGCACCGTCTTATACTGAAAGTTTGATGGGTTGGTGGACCAAAGCTAAATGGACATGGACTACACCAGAGCTGAGTCCAAGTCCACCAGAAGCGGTGCGGTACAACGGGATTCAGCATGCCCCCGTCTCGCCATCTAGCGGCCCAGGATGAGCAGGATCAAAAGCGGCCGGTTGCCGGACAGATAGAGCAAAAGATACACTGGGCGTTACACGGCGAGACCGCATGAGAAGTGCCTCTGCTACTCTATCGCTCTAGGGCTCTCAGCGTGGTGGAGCGCGGGCTGGCTTTCCCGCCGCCGCGGCGACGGTAGCATTTCAGGTCGCGGAACCCTGTTGCAGATGGTGTGAAAAGCTCCGAGAGCATGGAGGGGTGGTCGCAAATCTATGTGTCACCCCAAACGCTGCATCGCTGCATGCCCGTCCCGCCGCTGAGCAGCAGAGATGCCATCATCAAGTGGTGCGCCGCATCGGACTAGCGTAAGACAGGGGTGAGTCTGCACGCCAGCCAATCTGGCGCCTCGCACGGCGGCTAGGGCGAACTGGAGCTTTGCTTTTCCAGACGCCGGCCACCCCTCCCCTCGCCCTCCAGCCGAACTCATCGCGATATCAACCACCTTCCCTGTAGATTCTATTCTTTCTTTTCGCGCCTCCGTCTTCTCCGCATTGCCATTCAGCCAACCACCCGACCAGTCTACGATGGCCCGCACACAGGTTCCCAGGAACAGAGCCGCATAGGCGGTCCACCCTCCCAGACACAGCAGTCCCAAACAGTCGCCCTGCAGACGCCATGGACCTCATTGCTTCTCCCCCTCTAGCTTGTCTCCTTCTGCCTTCTGCTTCTGTAGGCCTCCGAGGCGGCCGCTGCCTGGAACAGGGCTGCTCTGCACGCGCCTCCCGTCCAGCGACTGCATCGTCAAGCTCCTGTGCCTGTGGCTAACTAAACATCCTTCTCCGCCATCTCAAGTGGCGTCGCACACACAGGCACCAACGCCAGATATAGACCCTGGGATGCTACTCCTCGCCATATGTAGAAGACGCGCAGCTCGGTGCTGCATGCAAGCGATTCGGGCGCCGCCGCTCCGTCGCATGCAGCCTCATCTCATGAAACGCCATCTGGCGTCGTGCATTAGCGTCGATATTCTACCTGTAGCCCTTGCTAAGGCGGCCCTCGCATATTCCTCAGAACACTCTCTGCCACTGGATCGCCAGGCACATCCAACATTGAGATCAGCGACGCATGCGACATCTGCCTTTCTTCCTGATCGGTGCTGTCTTCTTGAAACGAACTGGTCTGGGATAGCCTCTGAATATGTAACCTGCCTATTGCAGCAGCAGATGCTAGATCAACAGTGAAAACCAGCCATGGCCGGTCGAGGAACGCCTTCGCTGCCTGTCGCATATCACGTCTTATAACGCTATCACAAGATGGACTTGCCAATTCGTAACAGGTCAGACCTTGATGCTTGGCGCATCGCGATGTCTGTCGCGGACTTTTCGCTTTCACGTCCGACAGGAACTCCACTGCGCAAGTCAAATCGAGACGACTTCAAACACCCCTGACCGAATATGTGGCCTGGTTCATCTTGTCGTACAGGATCGTTGTGGACCTGGTTCTCGGTTTCGCAAAATGCAAGATCCGTGTAACCATCGGACTGGCGTGTAATGATGGCGCCTGTGGCGCTGACCTATTTCGAACCTATGCGCGTCAATCTGTGAATCGTCCCCGCTAGTCCCAGCTTGCAAAACATGTTTGTCTCTTCCTCCACGCGATGCATCACATTCCATGCTTCTTCTGAGCAATTTGCACTCCGGACATGGTAGCCAGTAGCTAATACAGGGCACCATGACACCAGCTTCCTACGTCAACTTGATGACTTACAATTGCAGATGCGATAACAATTAACACATATAGCAAAAGCATGCGATTGGCGAACAAGGAAGTCATGGACTAGCGAACAGGTCATGCCACTCAAACGACTCGCGGTGTCGAGATGGTACTCCTCAAAACCGCATATATAACAAAGAATTTGTGATGTTAGATCAAATCTACCCTGTGCCGATCGGACCATCGAGAGATAGCACAAGATCGACTTGCTATTACTCGCCATCATTCTACCAGTCATACCATCGATGCATCGTGCGTCACATCAGATCAACATCGTGCCCAAAATGCGGCAGCGGTCCTCAAACCGGGTCACTGGGCCCGGGAAGGTCTCTCCCAGCATCCAACCAAGGGGCCATGCTACACAATACCGTTTTCCGTCATGTCCTCTTTGACAGTTGGACTGCGTGCTGGTATACGTGCCTCGAGAACATCGCGCGTAGACGGGTGCCTGGTTCTCGGAGGCGAATACGTCTAGCGCCCGTCGTCGTTGGTGAACGTAGCCAATCAGTCTCTCCAAGTACAGCCCTATGGCCTAAAACGGCATTCGTCGATCCTCTGCATTCCATAGATCCGCGAATGGCGGACACTGACTGCCCTATGCAGTATCGTTATTGCTTTTTCGGAACACATACAATCGTCCCACAACTCGGCGACATCCGGATATGTGAGACACAGGATTGCCAGTTCTTGAGATCACACCATGATCCATCATGGTACGTACTAGAAGGAAATGTGTGTAGTACCAACTCACCGCTCGTTCTGAGGTTTCACGAATCGATGGAAGCCGCCTCCACGCCGAAGCGCATCTGAACATCTACCACTGCGCGCACAAATTTCGGCCACACACAAAGCCCTCAACAAAACCAGGTATTGGGCCCAAACCGTTTTCCGAAAATAGCACGCTCATGGCACCGAACCTGCACAGATCCGGATCATCGCCAGGTTAGTGGGGTAGGGTTGCAGCCTACGATGGTACCTTGCGGATCGCGTGATCAGACTAACATTCGTTGCTTCAGGAGTAGTCGCCAAATGCTCAATTTTATGCCAGCCACATGTCAACGCGGTAAGAGCCTTACTATCTATCAGCCTGAGAATTTGACAAATGCACTGCCAATGCTTAGATCGAGCAACTTTCCACACCAAATGGGAGTGTAGCGGTGAGCTTGTGACACCTAGATGTTTGCAATGTCACCTGATTGACCCAGATCTGGAGGTACTTCTCGCATGAAATGCAACACCATACATAGCCTCTCAGCAGCTACATGAGAGGATACCCCGCTGACGGGCAAGGTGCGAAGGCATGGCATATCATATGGCTTCAGAGGATGAGTACAGAGGGCGTCAGTTGTACTCTAGCAATCTGCTACTTGCACCACTAACGACTCAGAGCCCAACATTCAGTCCCATCTCCTCTAGCTTTGGTTGTTCTGTTCAAGTGCTTGAGGTGGGTGATCTATCAAGTACTCATTCGATGCGTTGACTCTTGGCCTACGTTTCGCAAGTAAGCATTCCACCTAAGGGAAGTTTCCGGACGGGACTGAAAAGAGCCGGGGGAGATGTCGATCTACACTCAGGACTATGAGCACCGCGAGTGACAAGCGTTTATGCCACAAGCATCGACTATTGCTCAATGTTTACCAAGGACATGTACATGTCCTCGATTGCTCGCTTTTATCCGGTTATCCAAACAGAAGCAAACATTTCATTTCCGACTGTGTTTGGGGTGACTTCATCCGCGATTATACGAAACGTCCCACGATGCTTGCATGGTTTCTGCAGGGTGCTCCTGAAGCTGTCTCCAACCGGCAACTTGTGTTAAGAAAGAAGCTCGAAGGTGAACTACGGAAGCTCATACATGTGTGAATACACCTAGTCGTGATACTCGGAGTCGTATCAACGTCCTCTCTGGTAGGATACCTCGAACAGTCTCGAAGCAATGTGACAGGCGGAATTGTAGCTTGTGAGTGCTATTTGTGCAGCGTGCAAGCGACAGCGATTGGTGAAATGGTATGCTGATGTGAGAATGGAACCTGGACAGTTCTCTTCAGACCGAGCCTTGGGCGAACTTGGACTTTATCGTATCCAAGTAATAGTCTTAAAGAATAAATCCTAGACATGGGGATAGCATTTGTTGCTGACCTGATGTTCATCACGTGAAAATTCACGCCTGTGAAGCGGGCACCAACGCGTAGACCAAGAGCAGACTTGCGGGAGGTTATACGCCACAGGTGCCAAGCTTGTGACAACGGAGAATTGGCCTCGTCGTTGGCGGCCGGTGACATTCCGGAGAGCGTGCGGCTTCTGAGATTCCTGAGTGGCCCTACAATTCTGGTCGCGTGCCAGCGCAACAGTTGCTTGTGGCACGCTGGGGAGCGGGCAAATGCATTGCATAAAGACTAACAAGTTAGCATCTTTCCAAACCTTAAAGTCAACCATCGCATCTCGCGTGCTTCCACACTTTCGCAACACAGAGTCGGGGTTCAGCTGCATACATAGAAAGTAGACTCTCCCGGGCCCTCGTGTGAAAGCGAGGCAAGTAGGCCGGCTGTTGCTTCCACACTCGGGGAAGAGAGTGGGGTCGTTCTCCTTGGCACGCTAACCTTGTTCTGTCCGATTCCGCGAAGATGTCTGCGAAGATGAATTTCAATGGCTCACCACAATTTGCACACTACGAGAACATCTCCCTTCTTGGGCCTCCCACCATGCGCGGTGCTATTGTCTTTGCGGGTTCGTCACATCCCAGACTGGTCGACGGCATTTGCGACCGCTTGGGCACCAAGCCGGGCCATGCGACCCTGGGGAAATTCAAGAATGGAGAGACGTCGGTCACAATACGTATGTTTGGTGGGCAGTGGTGGCTGGCCGGCTCTGACATGGCATAGACACGTCGATTCGCAACAAAGATGTCTTCATCGTCCAGAGCGGAAGCGAGAAGTTGGTTCGCCAATGGCGGTATTGTCCTCAATGGCTAATGATAGCAGGATCAATGATTCTGTCATGGAGCTGCTGATCATGATATCAGCTTGCAAAGGCGGTTCTGCAAAGTCTGTCACAGGTATACATCTCACCGCCGACCTAGCTATCAAGCTATCGCTGACTAGCCCCAGCTGTTATGCCGTACTTTCCATATTCACGCCAATCGAAGAAGAAACAGCATCGAGGCGCCATTACCGCCCGCATGGTCGCAAACCTCCTCCACGTTGCCGGCGTCAACCACGTTATAACCCTCGACCTCCATGCTTCCCAAATGCAGGGCTTCTTCAAGTGCCCTGTCGACAACCTGGTCGCCGAGCCGCTACTTTCTCGCTGGATTCGTGTAAACGTGCCCAATTGGAGGGAGGGCGTCGTGGTTAGCAAGAATCCTGGCGGCACAAAGCGCGTCACCTCCCTGGCAGACGCGTTGAAGCTTAGCTTCGGCATTGTGACAACAGACCGGCGAAGAGCAGGCACTGCGGTGCATTGGAATGAGAGCGCCATGTTTGAGCAGCTCAGACTCGACGGGGGTTACGATACATCAAAATTGACGGAGCCTGCGCTTGATCTGGATGCTGAGGTCACGCCAATTACCAAAATCACGCACGAACAGCAATCGGACGCAAACAAGCCGAAACCGAGGCCGCATGCCTCAATACCTCCTCTCTCAAGGCGCGTCAATGGTGTTTCCGAGTCGATTGGAAGTCCTTTGTCCAAGTCTATGCGAGCGAGCTCTATCATCGAGCCTGAAGTGCCGCTTGAGCCTCTCAGGACAAATGTGAGCGACCTGCAAGACGACGAGGAACAAAGCGCAGACGAGAGTGCCGAGGAGTATACCGATGAGGTTTGTACCCTTCTCGACGCCCCCCGATTAACCGCTAATTCCAACGCAGCGCGCGCGCAATGTTATCCACGGACGCCTAGTACAGGGTCACATTGTTGACGACTCACATCCTTCCCCAGCAATCTCTGCAACCTCGCACACAACCTGGCGGACTCGACCACCCTCCGAGGGTGATGATGACATTCCTGCACACATGATGTCTTCATTCATGTCGACCACTTCATCAACGAGGAACAGGGATACTGAGCATTCACACGCTTTGGGAGGCACATACGATGCAGCAGCATCTTCAGAAGACGAGGAAGAAGACCTCAAAAACCCCGAACTTGAGACGATGGTGACGCTGGTCGGCAACGTCAAGAACCGACCTGTATTCATCGTCGATGATATGATGGACAAGTCCGCGTCCTGGATTGCAGCAGCTGAGACTGTCGTGAAGCGAGGTGGCGCCACCAAAGTATACTGCTTCGCTACGCATGGTCTCTTTGGCGGCGACTGTCTTGAAGAGATGAACAATTGTGACATTATCGACAAAATCATCATCACCAATGCCTTCCCGATCCCCGAATATAAGCAAGACCAAGCACGAGACAAGCTCGTTGTCATTAATGTCGACAATTTGCTCGCAGAATCGATCAGGCGTAATCACCACGGAGAGTCAAGTAAGTTTCCGTTCCTGTTATTCGCCAGTAATAGCTAACAGCAGGCGTAGTGTCGCAACTTTTTATGCATTACGACTGAGCACGGAACATCTTGTTCTTCTACCGACACGGCGTTTAGGGAAATATCAACTAGCATCAACCAGGGTTGGAGTTTCGAGTCACCCAGGGAAAGGGACTTTCTGGCCCCATGGGTGTGGCTGGCGTTCTTCAAAGTATGATTTTACGACATTTAGGATACCTGGTCCCGTGGTTATATACGCGGGAAGCACCAAAATTACATCTTTGGCCTTCTTTTTGTTGCGTTCCCCTTTTTGTTCATGAGCAGATATGCTTGATATGCGGTCGCGAAGACCACCAACGACGCAGGCCTTTGAGCATGCAGGAGTCCCGTTCTTCATACGGCGATACTCTTAACGGAACGTTGGGAGAGTAAAGATTGATTAGTGAGGACATCAACTGCTGGCTTAATCCTGAATGTGGGAAGTCGGATGATTGTTTTTGCTCGTACATTCATGATTACCATTGAAGTTTGGGTCGGAGGCTCTATTTGACAAGTAGTAGCTTCGACATCATTTAACGTATGCTCGTAAAGCACCTCTGCTGGCATTGCCGGCCTTGGCTCTTGCATTAAGAAAGTTTTCTTCTGGTGCTGGTATGATGTGTGGTACATATTTCGAGTTTTTGCTAGAAGGTAATGAAGATTGACGCTCCGCATGGACTGCTACAGAAATCGTATTACTTGTTCCTATCCTGACTGCCATCTCACATAGCACAATACAGCGCGATGTTCTTCCGTATCTTGGTGCAAGCGTTAGTCATATGAAGAAGCGGCGTACTGAGCCCTGATAGGAAAGAAGTGACTGAGAACTAGCTAACACCTCTACACCTCACCTTCTATCATTGCTATTCTGTCAACACTCGCGGACAGCTTACTGTTACCATCATTATCCCATCACAGGTTCTATCGCTCCAACCGCCATTCTTCTACACCTCGGCTTTATAGGATCTTGACTCAATCCTGCCTCGCACGACCGTTACTTTGCTCCTCTCTACTCATGGCTTCGCCGGCAGCGCTCAATGCGCTTCAGGACACACATGACTCCAGTTTCGAAAATGGAAGCTACGACAATAATGGCGTTCGTGATGGAAGCGAGAGTAGCGTAAGCTCTTAGGAGGGCGATGGCCAGAGTGAAGACTTCGATATGGGCGAGTCGGACAATGGCAACTCCGCTTGCGAAAATACAGCCAACAAACATGCCAAGGAAGACAATGGAGATGAGGATACTTTGATTAGAGACTTGCCACCGGCAAACAATCTCGGTCGAGCTTCTGGCGCTGCTGCACTGTCGAACAAAGTCTTGAGCTGCGAAGAAAGCAGCGACGGGAGCGTCGATGGCGACTCATCTTCGTATGACAGCTCTGACGATGAGCTATACTCACGAGACAGCGTTCCAGACTTGGACAGAGCCAGAGAAATCCTTCAAGCCTGGCACTTTTTACCAAAGCTGGTTGACTACGACAGTGACGAGGAGGAGCCACCAAGGCCGAAATCTCCGCTTTTCGAACCATCCGAGGAGTATAAATCTATTCAGGCCAGTGCAATCGCGCGGTTGAAGAAGCTTGAGGCCTCTCTGGCAGATGCTCATTTACACCGCGTGGAATACGCTAAGCTAAAACGACGCGACTACAGCCATCTGATCAAGGGCAAGGTTAAGGTCAAGGACTTTGCGTCCTCTCGCCCAAAGAGTCCTTCACCACGACTTACATCGTCTTTGCACGATGCGAGATGCGTCTACAACACATGCTCGACAGAAAATACCACTCCAAGGGGGAAAAGGGACTCATTTGGGGAGGATGATGCCTCACGGGAAAGGAAGGTTCACTTCCAGCTTCCGCCTCCTCCACAACACCTCGTCGAGCTTTTGGACAAGGCTGAGAAGGAGTTACTAGCCGACATATCGAAGTTACGCCACGACAAGGAGAACGTCATCAAAATGCAAGCTGTGACCGACAAGTACTTCCCGTCCTCTGTGTACAAGAAAATGCAGGTCTGGCCTGAGCTCGTCAAGGGTTACAACGCGATCCATGATCTCGAGTGCGAAGCGATGCGGGAGCGTCTGGATCCTGTGATCATGATGGCGCGTGTCGACCCTGTACCGCAAGATGCAGGAGGTCAGGACGAGGACCGCGCAGGCGACGGTGCAGCACCTCAGCAACACAATGGCTATGCGTCTGGAAGTCAATCTCCCGGGGCACTTGACCTTGAACAAGCTCCGCTGTTGCCACCACGATCAAGGGCTTCCTCTCCGTTAACTGCAACTGAACCGAGTCTTAGAGCGTCCCCCATGCATAGAGCATTTGACCGTCTTCTGGCAGTCGGCGGTCCCGCCACGCCAAATGCATCGCCTGCTCTTTCAAATGACGCGGGAGAGACGTTGGGCAACCTGAGAGAACTCACGGAGCGCTTAAAAATTGCAAGTCATGGCATGGACTCTACTGGTATCGTTCCTCAGTCTAGGTTCGCCAGTCCGGCGTATTGGCAAGGTACGGGGTGCAATTTGAATAACGACGCAAATGCTGACAAGATGTAGAAAGTGCCACTTTGCAGAGACAATATGAAGAGATGCGGGCGGAGCCTTTCCCCATGACTCAAGACTCGGGGCCAGTGTACACTGACGGCTCGTTTGGTACGTAGTCAATGCTCCATTCCAACCTCTGATAACTGACCATAAGCGCAAACATAGACGTCCCTCCTGATGCCCGCCCACAGCTCGTGCATCCTCAACCTCTTCGCCCAGCCGAACATGCATCCACGATTCTTGACCGACCTTCTGGTACACCATCTGTCCATCGAGATACATCGCCTAGAGCGAGGACTCCTAGCCAGCTAGGAAGTACCCCAGATACAGAACGAATAAACGGAAACGTGGCCGGAAAGAAGAGGAAGCGCAACAAGTCGGAATCAGACGCCAATGACGAGCGGGCGGATGCGAAGTTTCGCGAGAGGTATGATTCGATCTGGGATAGGAAGGGACATGGTGATGATAGAAAGGGCTCTGGAGGGAGTAGTGGTGCGGTTGCGGGGTAAGATGGACGTGGATGAGGTTTGGGGACGGTATTGATAAGTTGGTATGCTAAGTCACCGACATGATGTATTTGGGATTCAGGTATACTCCAACTCTGGAGTGAGCACTCTTAATGCTCATACTGTATTGCAATACCCTTATGCAGTGACGAGGAGCATTCAACAAGTGCCTCGAAATTGGAAAAGACGACGAGGGCCTCCCAGTTCGTGCTTCTTGAAGGTATCATCACTTCTTCTAGATCCCCATAAACAACGTCACCAATAGCTTCAACCTCGGACCAGAATTAAAATATCGCGAAGATCCTTTCGAACCATTTACAATGCGGCTCCCAAGTCCCCTCCCCACGTGCCCCCCTCTGATTCGTCCATTTCCCCATCTTGGCACCTGAACGCCACACCTCATCCCCCGTCCCGTCCACTCCACCACGCAGCGCACACACGTGCATCCCATCTCAGCATCTCATTGCCCGATCCCCGCGCTTCTTCCTCGGCCATGTCCGCCCATAATCTCCCAGTCGCTCCCGTACCTGCAGACGAGCAGCAATGCGTCCGCGCACCTGCCGTATGCAGTCTAGGGCATGCGGACTTGCTGGGCACTTGATAGGTGCAAAGCGCGTTGGATTGGATGGGGAGTGTAGATTGCCAAGGATGGCCGTGGAAGGGGGCCAAGGGTGTGTGGATAGCGGGCATGAGATGGGCGGAAGGGGATTGGTGCATGAGTGGATGATGAGGAATGGGAAGGTAGGTGGTTGTGGATCGGGCGTGGGTTTGGATGTTGGAGATGTGGTGGCGGACGGCAAGCCGGATGGTGCGAGTCAAGACGGTGGTCTAGTTGATGAGGTGGATGGGTGGGATAGATATATATACATGGCTTACTCTGGGATCTTAGTTTGAGGGTTCAGCATTCGCTCGCTCGCTCGCTCACTCACAGTCTCTTCGTTTCGTGAGTCCAGAAGATTGCCAACCATGGCGTCTCTCCTTCGCCTCCTCGCCGTCGCAGCATCTGCGTCGGCGCTTTCCATCTCTGAGATCAATGGCAACAAGTTTCTCTCTCCATACAACGGCCAAACTGTCGCAAACGTGTCGGGAATCATCACAGCAAAAGGCCCAGATGGCATCTGGCTACGCAGCACAAACACAGACCGCGAGGAATGCACATCTGGATCCATCTACGTCTTCGGAAAGGCCTTTGGCGCAAACTTGACGGTCGGCGATAGCATTGTTGTGGGTGGAAGAGTCACGGAATACAGGAGTAACAAGGACTATCTCTACATGACCCAGCTTGACCGCCCAACGCTCGCAAGGAAAGTCAGCAGCGGCAACAAAGTCAAGCCATTGGTTATTGGCAAAGACACGCGCGATCCGCCAACCGAGCAGTACACCAGCTTGGACGGCGGCGACGTCTTCGCTGTACCAAACAACAAGACGCTCGTCAGCGTTGCTAACCCTGTACTCGAGCCGAGAAAGTACGGATTGGATTTCTGGGAGAGTTTGAGTGGCGAGTTGGTGACGGTCAAGAAGCCTGTTGCGCTCACAAAGCCGAATCAATTTGGCGATACGTGGGTTGCGGGGAATTGGAAATTGACGGGCAAAAACGATCGCGATGGATTGACTTTGACGGACGGTGATGCCAACCCTGAAGCAATTGTTATTGGATCGCCGCTTGATGGGACTAAGAATCCGACTGGGACCAAGATGGGAGACAGTGTTGAGGAGATTACCGGCGTAGTTACTTACGCATTTGGATTCTATCGCATCTTGCCTACCACAGCTCTCAAGGTTACAAAGTCGCAGAAGCCCGCGCTGCCGAAGCGTACCAAGCTGGAGAGTAAGGGCAAGTGCGAGGGCATTACGGTGGGAGCGTACAACGTGGAGAACCTGGCACCAAATTCCACGCATCATGGAGCACTCGCGGAGCACATTGTCGAGTATATGCGATCGCCGGACATCATCTTCGTGCAGGAAGTACAGGATGATAATGGTCCCACAAACGATGCAGGTGAGTCTCTTGAAAGCGATCACGACGTTGCATAGAGAAGTGTCACAGTCGTCGACATGACGTGTGTCATTTGTGATCTGTGTACCCTTGAGCCGATCTGCCGAACGTGTGCTGACCTTGTTGCAGTTGTCTCAGCAAACAAGACATTGAGTACTTTGACGGCTGCCATCCGCACGGCAGGTGGGCCGCAGTACGCCTTCACTGATGTTGAACCTGTTGATGACAAGGACGGTGGCCAGCCTGGTGGTAATATCCGGGTTGCTTACCTCTACAAGCCTTCGCTGGTCCGGCTCTACAAGCCCAACGCAGGTGGATCGCTCGACGCCAACGAAGTTCTCAACGGTCCTACCTTGAAGTACAATCCGGGCCGCATTGATCCTGCAAACGAAGCGTGGACAGCAAGTCGGAAGCCCCTAGTTGCGCAGTGGGAAGTGATCAGCAGTAAAGGGTCCAACAAGAAGAAGGATGTTTTCTTTACGGTCAACGTTCATTTCGGATCCAAAGGCGGATCCAGCAGCCTGCATGGAGATGCTAGACCACCAGTCAATGGAGGCGTCCAAGACCGCATTGACCAGAGCGTTATTACGGCAAATTTCGTAAAGGTAAGCAAACAACTCGCATGGACTACATGCAGGTAAGCGGCGATCATGCTGGTCTGTAGACGGACCTGGCAGCATAGCCGATGTGGTACAGGGACGCCACAATAGTACGCAAGGAAATCGTGTGGTGCAAAATGAAACCTGCGTGTACACAGGCTGACAAGCATTCGATGCACAGGACATCCTCTCCAAGGACAAGAATGCACGTGTCATTACGGCTGGAGATTTCAACGAGGTTAGTCGCCTTTACAGGCTTTGTCCTACCAGTATTGACTTTCCGCTAGTTCACCTTTGTGGAGCCGCTGAAGCAGTACGTGAAGATTTCAGGTCTCAAGGATGCAGATGCCGCAGACAAGATAGACGAGCTGGAGCGATACACATATCTATTCGATATGAACACCCAACAGCTCGACCACATGTTTGTGTCAGACTCGCTTGCGAAGAAGATCAAGTATGAGCATATTCATGTCAATACGTGGCCCGAGTACGCTGCGCAGGTGTCTGACCACGACCCTTCAGTGGCCCGAGTGGATGTTTGTGCATAGGCGAGGCTGGGCTAGAACAGCGGCGCGGTTAGCATTCAGAGGACATAGATAGGGTAGTCGAGGAAAGCAATAATGCCGACGAAAATAGACGCGTCGTATTTCTACGGTTTGATGTAAAAAGAGATTGCCCTGCGTTGGTAAAGGATCAGACGCGCAGCTGTTGAGTCGTTCATCTTGACAAATTGCGGCGCGGACGACTAGGCCTGAAATCTCGGAGCGTCCGTGGGAAGGATCGCCGCGGAAGCTGTCGCCAACAGTAGTGCGCGGAGGGCTTTTATTGGCTGACATATTTGACATGTCTTCTGCAGCAACGCCTTCAATAGCGCAGAGAGATGACCATGCAGCAGGCGTTGTCGAGGTGCCGGCATTGGTTGCAGGGCGGTGTCGGTGTGGTGGTCAGCCTGGAGCCATGGACAGGATACGGGACCGATCTGACTGCCACGCGACGGGTGCATGGGGGATCGGCTGGCGCACCTGTTGGCGCATCTAGGGAGCAGTCTTGGTGGGCTTGGTGTTGTGGTGTTCGGGGCAGAGCAGCACCGAGAACAGACAAACGGAGCGCCACGTGCAAAGTAGCAGCGAATCCGGCGTCCAGGACCCAGGTTGGGAAGCGGCGGGCACAGCAGCAGCAAGCAATATCAGTGCTACCTGCACGCGGCGCGTCGGAAGGCTGCTGGTGCAAGGGGCCCGGACGGAGGAATGGAAGGCTTGACGCCTGCTGCTTATTCAAAGGCCGTGGCCGATACGCGAGCGAGTGGCCGCGCAGGCAATATTTCCTTTTACCCGAAAGCAGGCGTCTGGGCGCTGGCAGCGGCGGGCGCGGCGCAACGCTCTTCCATCATATCATTGAGCCGGGAGGCACTGGCGGGAGTTTATGCTGGGGTCCGGAGGAGTGAGAATTGCGAAGAGACTGGACGACGACGACGGCCGCTGGAGAGTGGGGCACGCCAAGCCAGCTACCCCGCTTGTTGGCCAATCCCCAGATTTCTGGTAGCGGAGCGGATTTTGTCGTCGGCCGCCAGAATGCAGCGACGCAAGCAGCGCTGAGCCCGCCGTCGTGCAGTCGGGCACGCGTTGCACACATCCATATGATGGGGAACCGGGCGTGCACTCGCGATAGCTTGCCCCCGGTCGCTCACACGCCCATGCTGCACGTCTGCATCCTACGTGCTGAGGGCGTCGTGCCAAGGGCTTGGGTGGCGTTTTTCACCGCGTCTGGCTGGCCGCGATAACTCGCGCCCAGAACTTCCATCTACGCCGTCCCGGGTGTTCTGGAACGCTGTACTTTCCTGAAGCAAGGCCTTGGCCCGATACGACGCGGGGCTCTGCCTAAAGTGCTTGAGATAGCCAAACACTGTGCTTTCGACTGGCCGCAGCGGTACCGCTTGTACGTCCGTCGCTGCATGGGACCATGGCCGCTGGCGGCTTCCAAGGGAGGCTGAAACCACGTCTGCCATCGTCGCTGGCCTCGACAACCGCAATGGCCCCCAGGCTACACCATCGGTCATGCTCACGGAAGGCGACACAAAGGCTGCTGCTGTAGGCGTGATGCGTGCGGAACGTGGTACAGCGGCCAATCAAGCCTCCAAGGGGCGTTGTCGAAGCCCGAATAGACGGCGTCCCCTTTTCGGCCATCTTACTGTCCCTCCCAATCCGCCACGCTCAGACGCGCTCTTGTTAAGGCCAAGCAAACCAACCGGCCCACTGCAGGCTGTTCCATCCAACCGCCCCATGGGGATTTTGGCGCGCACTAATTCACCCCAGCACCCCAGTAATTGAATTGCTGACCTAGGGCCGTGTCGGTCGTTTGGAGCCCACACCGATACCACGCCTCTGTCCACAGCCCAGAGTACATATAGACACCCCGGGCTGCCCACCCTGCCGTGCCATCTTTGTCCACCTCTTGTACTCCAGTCAACCACCATGGCCACTGTCAACAAGTCCGATCTTGAGAGTGCCCCTCCGACTTACGTCGACGAGAAGCCAAAGGTCCTTGCCAGCGACGTCTCGGGTACTCAGAGCAACCCCAGCGACTATGATGGCGAATTTCCCGATCCTGACGTTGGCAAGAGCGACGAGGAGCGTGCAAGGCTGGTACGACCGTCCCTTTCGTCTCTCCAACAATTCATACTGACCTCGCACAGGACAAAGCCCTCGTCTGGAAAATGGACCGCTGGCTGATCCCCTGGCTGTCGCTCCTGTACCTCTTGTCTTTCCTGGACCGAACCAACATTGGTAATGCCCGTGTTGCCAAGATGGAGAAGTCCTTGCATATGGTAGGCCAGGACTACAACCTGGCTCTCACGATTTTCTTCATCTCGTACGCCGGTTTTGAGCCCCTCACCAACATCGCCATTAAGAGGTGGTCGCCTCGTGTCTTCTTCACCGTCATCATCCTCGTCTGGGGTGTCATCATGACCTTGATGGGCGTCGTTCATAATAAAGCTGGTCTGTATGCGTGCCGATTTTTCCTCGGTATCGCTGAGGCTGGCCTGTTCCCTGGTGTCAACTACTACCTTTCGTAAGCACTCCACTCGTCCTACCCACGAATCGCATACTGACTATCATCCAGCTGCTGGTACAAGCGTAACGAGCTCGGTTTCCGCGCCGCTCTCTTCTTCTCTGCAGCTGCTCTTGCTGGTTCTTTTGGTGGGCTCTTGGCTGCGGCCATCACTCAGATGCACGGCGTCGGCGGATACGAGGGATGGCGCTGGATCTTCATCATCGAGGGTCTCATCACCGTCTTCGTCGGCATTTTCTGCTGGTGGATGGTTTTCGACTTCCCAGACACGGCCAGCTTCCTCACCCCTGAAGAAAAGCTGCGCGCTCAGCGTCGTCTTCGCGCTGACGGACAAGCCCGCGCCACTGTTGGCCACATTGACCGCCGCCACGTCAAAGAAGCGTTGACTGACGTGAAGACATTGGTCTACGCCGTCTGCTACATGGGCTGCCTTTGCCCACTGTACTGCTTCTCCCTTTTCTTGCCCACCATTCTCCTCGGTATGGGTTACACCGGTACCAAAGCGCAGCTCTTGTCCGTCCCGCCGTACGCTGTGGCCGCAGCTATGACCGTAGCCGTCGGCTGGATTGCCGACAAGACCAAGTGGCGCGGCTACTGCAACATGGTCATCGCCTTCATCGGCTGCATTGGTTTCGCCATGTTGCTCGCAACCTCCAATGTCCATATCCAGTACGCTGGAACCTTCCTCGGTGCGGTGGGCATCTACCCGACCGTCTCCAACACGCTGACCTGGGCATCCAACAATGTCGAGGGATCTCTCAAGCGCGGTGTCATGGTCGGTGTCGTCGTCGGATGGGGTAACATGAACGGTGTGGTCTCTTCCAACATCTACATGTCTAAGGAGAAGCCGCATTACCGCACCGGCCACGGCATTGTGCTGGCCTACATGTTTGTCTTCCTCCTCGGCGGAACTGTCTGGATGCACTTCATGCTCAGGCGCGAGAACAGCCTGCGCAAGGCTGGCAAGCGCGACCACCTTCTCGAGGGCAAGACGGAGGAGGAGATCGAGGTGCTTGGCGACAAGAGGCCCGATTTCTTCTACACCTTGTAAAGATGCGTCTGCTTACTGCTTCTTGAGAATACATTATCCTTGGCTCTCGATTGGTGCCGTCGCATGTTTAGCGGCGCCCCGTCGTTCCCGCGGCACGATTTTGTTGTATAAAAGTTCGCCATGAATAGATCTCAGGATAGAGAATGACCATTGATGTCCCCAAGTCGATTGTTTGTCGTGAGCCTTTGAGTGCAACATGATGCGTCGTGTGTCGTGTCGAAGAGACAATCATCCGTGTCCACAATATCCTCCTCTTTCCCCCTTCGCCCAATGTGTTCTGTCTCAAAAGTGCCGTTTAGACAATTTACCCAATCCCAAACCACGGCCTCGGGCGCTAGCAGCCAATCGTTACCCGCCTGGTATCCGGTGGCCCGATGCGTGCCGTGCTAGCCGCATCTTCTTTTGAAGCAAATCATCGATGTTTATATCTTTTGCGAAGAAATGTCTTCTGCAGAAAGGATGTCTGACTTGTAGAAGATGGGCAAAGTGTTGACTAGATGTACGGCGTGGGCGGCGAGGTAAGGTCATAACTGGCCGCGGCCGGGAGGCAGCTATATAGGCCAGGCGATACGCACGACACGTGATTCGTTCGCTATATCACCGTGCCGGATAGGTTGGTGGTGCGATTGTACGAGGCACTCTAGGTTGCAGGACGGGCGACGTTGTAGGGAGCTGATGACGGCCAGTATATGAGTTGAAGATGGACTTTATACGAAAGTTGTTTGCCATGGCGGCAGCAGCAGCGTTGGACGGGTCCACTGGACGCAAACTGTCGCCCTGTGACATGGACTGACTAATGGGCGGATAGCTTCGGTAAGCTGGGAGCGAGAGGGTTGGTACTCGTCGTCATCGTGGTTCTTGTCGAGAAAAGGGCATAGGTAACGAACCAACAAACAGTGTTGGTGAGGCCAGGTTCCATTCTCTACTCTTTTTAATCCCGCCTATAGGTCCTGGCCTTATATGGGAAGTCTTGAGAAGTTGATACCGGGGCGACGAGGTGAAAATTTTGTCCTTGAGTCGTGGCACATGGCGTAGCTGGCTCTTGCCATATCCAACATCTTGTCCTTCTTCACCACTCGATATATTCTAGGACTCCTTGTGCATCTTTACGCCATCAACAAGCCATGGCATGAATCTATACCTTTGTCGTGGAGTTCGACTCTAAGCAAACAAGAAAGAAATTCAGCCTCATCCCCACGGGGCTCCAACACCTTTACATACATCCAGCCCCACAATTCCCTCTACGCCCTCAAGACCGCTAAAAAGCTTCCGAACCGCTTCACGTCCACGCCAAGCGCCCTCGTGGGCGCGGCGGAGTCATTGCCGCTTGGACAGCATGGCCCGGATGGGACAGTTCAGCTGTGGTGGGGTAAACAATGGTCGGACCCTCTATCAATCTTTCACATGAAAACCTGATGGGTAAAGGAATCCGGGAATCAATTATGGCTGGATGAGGCTGAATCCAGACTTGAAGGGTAATGATCTATTGATACCTTGATACTTTGCAGTAAGACTAGCAATGAAGACGGCCACTCCTCTCGTATGCATTGCGTGCATGCAATGCGCCTATAGTAAAACGCCATCATGCCATACTCCACACATGAAATAAACCACCGTGGAGAAGTCCGGAAATCTCAAGTTCAAAGAAAATGTTCTCCACTGTTACGCCGTGATACCCGCTCCCAAGCCCTTCCGCCGCGTTCTCCAAGATGTCACAAGCCACAAGCCGGCATGCGTTTTCCGCCTCGACTCCACGTTTCCGATCGCAAGAATGCGCCCAGGTAGAGTGCGGACTTAGCGAAATAGGCTTCGAAGTTCTTCGAGACGCTGCTTCGTCTGCTCTTCTTTGCTCTTTCGCTGGCGCTGGAGCGTCAGGTCTGCCAGCATCTTCTTCTTCTGCTGCAGTTCCACCATCTTCTCTTCGAAGCTTCTGTCCATGATGAAGCGCTTAATGGTGACTTCCCTGTCCTGACCAAGACGATGTACGCGGTCGACGGCTTGAGCTTCAGCGGCGGGGTTAAATTGTGGCTCCATCATGAACACGTTGTTGGCGGTGGTCAAGTTGAGGCCGAGACCGCCTGCACCAATAGAGACGAGCATGACGGTGATGGAAGGGTCCTCGCGGAGGAGGCGCATGGACTTGTCGCGTGCATCGCGGGACATGCGGCCGTCAAGGCGGCAATATGAGTGCTGGTGGTCCTTGAGCGCGATCTCGATGAGATCGAGATGCGTGGTCCAACAAGAGAAGACAATGCTGCGAGATATTAGTGATTGTCCTTGAATTGAAGGGACAGCAGCTTCCAAACATACCTCTTGATAGGCCGCTCTTCGGGATGTGCGATACTCCACTCGCGATGCTGGTGCAAATCATGCAGAAGAGCCTTTGTCTTCGTGTGCGGGCCATTATAGCTGTTAATCTTCTTCGCCAGTTTAGGATCCTTGCGAATACGCTCGCGTTCATCTTGGTAATCGCGGAAATCGTTGCGCTTGAGCTCAAAAGCCTTCGGAAGGTTGCGATCTTCACAAATCTGGCACTGAACACGGCCATCTTCTTGGAGCGAATCTCTCCACTGTTGCTTGAGCTTCCTGACATGCTTTGGACACACAATGTGATAGCAAGCAGTCATGAAACCAATTCTGTCAGAGCCGTCTTCCTCATCATCTTCATCATCGCTTTCTAGTATCGAGCGCTTTGGGCCAGGTGCCTGTGCACAGAAGACGCACTCATCATTGTCGGTCTGAGTAAGTAGATCGAGCATATCATAAGCTTGCGAGCGTGTAAGAGCGGGCCTGTCGCCACCTTCCTCTTCACCAATCTCCATGGGATTATCGTACGTCATCCCGTCTGTCGTCTTCAATGCTTCGTCGCTCAAGAGATCTCGACCATGTGCACAGATGAGTCGCATGTTGAGAATTGCCGTTAGAATTCGAGCATATGAGCTGCCACCCATCTTTTCACCAGAAGTGACAGCAGTGACCTTGCGCTGGGTATCCTTCTCAAACCAGTCATGAAGCTGTTGCTCATCCTTTGAAAAATTCAGTTTGACGATGAAGTCATTACGCTTAGGCACCTCATTCTTGATGATCTCCTTGGTGCGGCGCATCGTCACTGTACTGACCAAGAGTTGAAGTCGAGGCACAACCTCTGGGTCGGCGTTCTTGAAAGGCGACACGATAAACTGGGTGAACCCGCTGGTGGTGTCGAATGGACGCAACTTGATGAAATTGAACAATGCGCCGAGATCGTCAAGACGATTCTGCACGGGCGTACCTGTCACTGCCCATCTCCGCTGACCAAACAGGGCGCATGTACTCCGTGATTGCTGGGTGGGGTTGCGAATCGTATGAGCTTCGTCGAGTACGATGCGGAACCAGTTGATGTATGGTAAAGCACGCTTCTTGTCCATGAGATCTTTCGCGATGATGTGATATGTGGTGATAACAATATCGTAATTCGACGCAAGATCATCGAAATTTACACCGAACCGCTCCGAGCCGTGGTATCGTGTCCACTTAAGCTCGCTAGTACCAGCAGGAAAGTGTTCCATGATTTGGTCCTTCCAATTTGTCATCGTGCTGAGTGGGCAAACGAGCAGTGTTGCCCTGCTGTTCTTGATAGGCTGTATCATACCAGAATGTGGTGGTAAAGGTGGAGGTTTCATGAGGGCGAATTTCTTGGCTTCGATCAATGAGTCTTCGTCCGCCACCAGGGAGAGGATGCTCAGAGTCTTGCCCAGCCCCATCTCGTCAGCCAAAATGCCACCGCGACATGCTTTTGGTTTGACTGTCGCCTCCTCCCCGGTGATGACATGCATGTACGACTTCAAGCGACCGTTGTCGCGATATTGAGGTTTCCAGAGCGAGTCTTTGCGCTCGTCGTGCTCTGGAGCAGAATGATCCTGCTCCTTGTCCCACATAAAGTGTAGTGCTTGCTTCTGATGCGGGTAAAGCTCAGTCTTGATGTGAGATGAGGGTTCCCGTATTGGAACCTGCTCGGAGCTGTTGATGACGGTATCAAAGACGTCCTTGACGTCCGCTCGAATCTCCTCGGCACTTCGCAATGTGTAACTACTGCCTACGCCTGGGGCGACTGGCTGTTGCGTGAAGTCCTGAGTTTGAAAGCCTGGAGTTGTCGCCTGGACTCGTGTAAGGAAATCGCCATCCTGGGGATTGAAGTAGTCGTAACGTTGAAGTTCAAAGAGCGGCCGGATGAGATGAATGTTCTTGCCTTTGAGGTACTTCCCGATGTCGCGCGCAAATCTCCGCTTGCAGTAGAGCTGAAGCGTCATGCTGATCAGACCTGAGAATGGCGAGCCTGGCTGGCCTTCGCCTGCTTGTTTCCGTCGAGGATCAGTCCAAGCGAGCCATAGCATCCCATTGACCTTCGCGCCATCCATCAAAGGACACAGCCCGTTCGCGCTTTTGATATCGACCCTTCCAAATTCTCTTCCAGTCGGGTCTGTTACCATTATGGCATGGTTGTTGTTGTTGACTCCTGCACCCGCGCGGCGAAAT
The DNA here is from genome assembly GCA_020747045.1 of Phaeosphaeria sp. MPI-PUGE-AT-0046c. Classification (NCBI taxonomy): domain Eukaryota; kingdom Fungi; phylum Ascomycota; class Dothideomycetes; order Pleosporales; family Phaeosphaeriaceae; genus Phaeosphaeria; species Phaeosphaeria sp. MPI-PUGE-AT-0046c. Next base: position 811,970 of record JAGTJN010000017.1, on the reverse strand, counting down.
GAAACCTTGATCCGGCCTTGTTGTCCACTGTTGCCGAGATATTTTTTCGGATCTGGGAATGGCACTGTGTGAGCTTGGATGTAAGTTTGCTTGACTTTGCCAACGCATATAGTCTGGTCGAGGTTGTCGCCCACGCATTCAATCTCGTCGTCGTCACCTGTGTTTGTGTAAGTACCAAGATACAAGCGCACTAGCCGCAAAATGAACTCACTCATTGTTAAGTCGATGGCTGGACCTTGTGGCCCTCGCGACTGCCCGTTGGACTGTTGCAATTCAAGCGCACCACTACCTCCAAGATTCGAACTGGCAGCTGGCGGCTTTCTGCGCTCTTCTTCGGTCTTGACACGTTTCGCTGGTGATGCGGTGCGCTCCTGAACGTTGTGGAGGCGCTCGACGAGTGATACTTGGCCGGCAATGGTGGGGTCGGGACGTCCACGGTCAGAGTTGACGTCGCCGCCAGAAGACGCTGGTCGTTTTGAGCTCGAAGATCTAGGGTTGAGAAGAGCGCTGGGGTCGAATCGATGATTTTGGGGAAAGTGGGTGGCGGCGATGTTGTTATTAGTTCCGGCGTGAGGAGTCGCGTCACCTGACGTGACCGCGGTTAGCATTTCTTGCAATTGCAGGTCGGTGAAAGGAGTGTCAGCCTCAAGTTCGAGCTCGAACTCCATTGCGTCATCAAAGTCTTGGTCACCCAAGTGCGTATCCTTGAGGTCATGGAACTCAGGTAATGGGTTCGCCCAGGCTTCAGCCTCTGGTGCGTCCGCCATCATTCGACCAGGGCGTGAATAACAGCAGGCGTTGTGTATTGATCAAGTTGAGGCAATGGAGATAGTGTTTCGAGAGCGACAAGGAGTGCAGAAGATATTATAAGAAAGGAATGAGATATATATACCTCTCTTACGCGACCCCCGTGGGTCGAGTAATAGCGCTGGATTCATGACGACCACATGCAAAGATAGCTTTTGCAAGTGAGAGAGATCCTGTGTGTACCTGCGGCCTAGTACATGCAATTTTGCTTCCCAGCTCTTTTACAGCGTATTGTGACTAGACGACGTATCGACTCGGACATGGAGCGCCAAGCAATTATACCGCTCGCCGCCACAAGCAGAGGGCCGAACGGCGCGTTCCTGGGATTTTGAATATGGTGTGTCTTATTTGACTTGGTGGAGAGGTGGGTTAGATGTTCTTTGTTCACGTGGATGAAGCGTGACCGTGCGCTAAAGTGTCTTGTACAGCTGCTCAGCAGGTATCGGGCGGACGAGTAAGAGAAGGCAGACGCCGGGTGTCGCGACGTAGCGGACCGTCTGCACCGAAGAACAACATGTGCGCTTTAGAAGAGTTGTCAGAGGAAGAGGCAGCGCGATGCGCGCTGTGAACGATGGCGTTGTTGCCTTCCATGGTTGTTGTGAGAAGTCATCGTTGAATTAGTGCGGCCTGGTGGTGGGTCAGATGACCTTCGAACTTCGATGGTTCCGCACGGCAAATGTTCAAACACTGCCAGTCCAAGTACTCGCTGATAGACAATCAAGGCAAGGCACGTATCAAGTGACTACCCTGTGCACTCGTGTTACACTTTGTCAATGGAAGATGTGCAGTCCTGCGCTCACATCCGTAGGGTTCTTATCTTGGATGCTGCTTAAGTCCTGTGGTGCTACACTAATCTTAGACGATGCGCCGCACATGCAACCCAGTCAACGGCAATGCAAATCGCTTAAACGCCCCAATGCAAGTCCCTCACTCTTCCGTTCCCGCGTATGACGATAACAGGACATATGATGTACACCAAACGGCAAGGCTTCCCCTGCCAATCAACACCACGTAAACACGGGATTCTTTCCCTTGACCATTTCCAGCCTCTCCACAATGACCTTCTTGCGGTTGTCCTCGTTGTCCTCATTTGCAGCGTATCCCAGATCTCCGTCATCGTCGGACCCATACTCTTCGGTGTCCCTTCTGTGAGTCAAAGAGAATCTTCTCTCATGTCTCCGGCCTTCTTGTGGATCTCTCCTTGGCACATCATAGCTCAAGCGCGACCTGTGCGCTGGTCTGCCAGACTTCGTCTCCAAAACATCGCGCGAGCCCCAGAAGGTGCCGTTTACAGTGGCAGGTGAAGTTGGACCTCCAATTTCTGGACGCCGCACGTCGAGCGATGAGGAGTCGCGCGAAAGATTGAATCGGTTTGCATTGGCTGATTCAAGCGGAGGTGAATTTAGCAGCAGGTCTGGCTGCGGCTTCTGGGGAGGTGTAGCGATGTTCGTAATGTCCATTTCTTCGTGCTCTTCATCCAGCCGCTGTGCGCGACCTGGGTGCTGCTTCCTCCGCATCTCAGCCGAAGGTGCACGCAGCGGCACTGCGATTGGTATCTCCACAATGTCGTCCCAGACACATACGCGCGCTCTCCGGGTCAACTCAAGCGGCCCGTGATCGGGCGTCTTCAAAGTCTCTACTACGTTCCATGCCTGGCCCTTCATGACAGCAATTTGCTTTGCATACATGCGCTGCTTGAAGTCTGCATCTTGGCTGAAGCATTTCCTCAGCACTACTTGTGTTTCACTCCACCATTGTTTCGATGTTAGGAGAGGAAGGAAATGGCGGCGTGTGGCTTCGGAGAACGGTTGGCCGATCAGGGAGACTGGGAGGAAGAGCCATCCGAACGGGTAGCTTCGCCACTATGCACTTGTCAGCTTTGGTCTGCTTACATACTTGGAGCTTTACTCACGGCATCGGGGTGCTTCCAAGGCCACGACAAGCTGTTGTCGATAGCACCGATGGTCACCGTCGGAGCGGGCGCATTCTGCATTGGTGTATTGGATCGACTTGTGGCAGTCATCGGCTCCCGACGTCCGTATGGGTCAAGCCCCTCCATGGACTGCCGTGTGTAGTCACTTGGCTGAGGCTCCTCACTATCGTCGCCGACGACGCCGTTCGTTCTAGGCGGCTCAGCCACGATTGTTGCCTGTTGTGTCTTCTGATCGATCCTGATCATCCAGTTGTCCAGTCCACGATCTGTATTCCGCATGATGTAGTCCAATATGACCAATCGCTCCAGCTGCTCTCTAAATGATTGCTGTAACGCTTCTGTCCAGAAACCTCTTCGGTGTTGCGGGTGGTTTGCGTTGTTCGAGTAGTCCTCATCATCTTCATTATCGGATTGTGGTCCGCTCGGCCTGCAGTCTTCTGCCCACCTCCGCTTCTTCTTTCGCACTGCATTTCCTGCCGCAAGATTGCCATTATGCTGATCCGGCCACGGATTCTCCTTCAGAAAAATATTCGCGTCTTTGAAGCCCTTGAGAAACACCTGGAAGCTACCTAGTTTCTCTGGGAAGGGTTTCTTCTTCCTATAGAACGCCCTTCGGTCCCAAAAGTCGTAGTGGAAGGATTTAGATGAAAGACCGACGACGTCCGTGTAGGGAACGAGGTTCGTGCGGAGCTGAGTGTCGAGAACGTATGCGGCAGCTTCTGAGACATAGCTGAGGTTGGGGATGAGGCAAGCGCGACCGAAGAAGAAGGGGAACAGATTGCGATGAATCCACTTTGTCCATTTGGGATTCCGTGACGCATATGGTTCCTCGTCCTTGGGCTTGAAGACGCCTACAACCTTGCCCTGCGTATTACGTGCAAAGTAGCTACCAGAACTGCCTTGTGTGATTAATTTGGGGTGCACACCCATTTCGATAGCTGTGCGTACGCTCTCGACCGTGTCATCGAAGTCCAGCTTCGTCATGCGGTCGGACGCGCCGTCAAAGTCGAATGTCAGCGTCTCGGCTGTGGCTGGTCGAACCCAGTCCGGCGCCTGGAAGACAGAGTGATGTATCTCAAGCTGCTCATCGTCTGGCGCGTCCTTCTGTTTCTTGATCTTGAACTTTTGTGCAATCTCCTCTGCCCACCGCTCGAATCGCGCGTTTATGGCTTTGATGTCCACACCCGAATTGCTCCGTGGCCGACGTCCGCTCGATGTGCGCCGTGTGGTCGGCGAATTTGGCCCTGAGCCGTTGGGCATGCGCATACGCGAGTTTCGTTGTGGCTGTATGGGTGCATACTGCGCGTTGGACAGGGAGTGCTGGTTCTGTTCGTCATCGGAATCGCTGTAGTCGTCTTCCGCCTCAGCCTGTGCTATTCGTGCATAGCCCGAGGTCGGGGGTCTTTTTGTTCTCGGCATTGTCGAGCTGTAATGTGTGAGGAAAGTGGTGGAAAGACACGTGTGGTGTCTCCGCTAGGAGCCTAGCGATTATCTCGAAATGACGAAGTTCCGAGCCATGCTATCGCATGTGCAAGGTACGTCTCAAAGTGACTAGAACACGTTACGCTTAGCGCCGATCCACTGCGGATCACCATGCATGTGGATTCTAGAGCATTGCAGTATTCTATAAATGTGTCTATTCCAAGCATAGCGGGTATTGTGGTCTATGGCCATGTCTCCAAAATTCCAGGAGAGGATTAAAAGCTGTCATCCAAATCTATCCGTCGACGAACAACACTAGGGCTATCCTCGTCGTCCATGCCACCTGTAGTGTCGGTAATGTCCCCACCTGCTGTTAAAAGTAGGTCGTCGACGATACGCCTGCTGGCTTCCCGTGCTGTTCAGGGTTAGCGCACTATTGTTGACCAGTGGAAATGTCGACCTACCGGGTGTCTGCAGAAGCTTGCTCTGCGAAATATGAAATTGTATTGTCTTTGGGGGACTGATGCCCCCCTCTTCCTCGTCGCTGTCGTCGAATATATCGTCGATGTCATTTCTGTTGATGCTCATCGGCGCTCTGCCTTTGGCGGGTGTCTGCACGCTGACGCCTGGGGTCCGAGGTGTCTTGGCCGGCGAGAAGATGTCTGCACGCAACTGAGGCGCTGGCGAAGAAGGCGGAGATGAATCTTCAGCCCAGTTTGGCAATTTTGTACTTGCTCCACTCGGTGTCGGAAAGCCACGCTGACCGGTCCTCGGAGTGAATGCGCCTGTTGGCTTGTACTTGCGCGGGCTGATGATGGGAGTGGCTTGCACACGGTATGTCTTGTCCAGCACACGATGTAGAAGTGGGTCTTGATTGAAGTAAGGCTTCTTGCTGGTAGTGGGCTGCACAAATGGCGAAGAATCCAGATCCCCTGTCAGATCTGGTAGCGCTTGTGTCTTGCCTGGCGTGACTGGCTCGGGGTTGCGCGACTTCGCTGCATCCATCTTCTCCTGCCTCATGGTCTCGTAGGGAGAAGACAAGCCCGCAAACTGTGGCTCCTCCATGTCAAGTCCGTTATTTTTGCCCTTGCCCTTGGTCGTTGAAGGTGGTGCACGCGGCGTGCTATGTCCGAGTGAGGGCGAATCGAATGTAATGGTGCTCTCGGCATCGTCCTCTTGTGCGGAGGAGGCCCTCGGCGGCGTGGCTGTCTGCCCCGTGACAGTTTCATCTTCTACAGTCTCGTCATCGTACAGTTGCGATTGCTGCGTGTCTTCTTGTGCAATAGACTCGTCCGGCTCTGGCGCTTCGTAGCCGGAGAGCGAGACATTTGCACTGGCCTCGAAGAACTGCTTCCAGAATTTGGATCCCTCCCAGACGGCCTCGGAATGCTTTCCATACTGTTCGACGATGGGAAGTATGCCAGTTGTAACAATACGATGTGCGCGACTGAAGTTGTGATCGATTTCTGCTACGATTAATCGCGATGGTGGGGTAAGTCATGGTGTTGTTTACCTTGAAGAGTGAGGGTGATGGACTGCTCGAGCTTCTCCAATTGCTCTGTGAGAGAAAGATCGCGCTGAGGAGCTACGCTCTGGCGAGACATTGTGTTGTTGCTGATCTGCGGGCTTTGTATACTGCTGTTGTTGACAACGCGCTGAGTACGTGCAAAAAACGCGCTAGTCTAACCCCCGAGCCTTCTTCCCCGCTTGACTTCACCCCAACCTGGCTTTCCCATGCACGCAGTACTTTCGAAGGCCAACAGGTCCCACTTGCCGTGCTAGGCGGCAAGCAGAATCAGCCCGCTCGCCTAGCATCATGCACTTTTCTGAACACGTCATGGTCGGATGTTATGCTACAAAGTTGGGGCTTCGAGAGGGGTTGATACGTACTCCGTATATCCGGACGGCTAACTGCTCAGTCTTTGAGTTGTAGCACTGTCGATCTGGGGCAGGATATATATGGGCACAACTCCCAGGAGCATACAATTCTACTAGACTCACCATTGTTCACAGTAACAGGAGCATTTCCCTGCACTAGCTATCACTTTCAGCCATCCTCACAATGGCGTTCCGTCTACCTGCACGAACAATATGGCAAGCAAGTCCCAAACTTGCAATGCTACCTCGATCTACTGCTGTATCACCACGATGGTTGCGGAACTATGCCACTGAGCAACAAGGCCGAACAGCAATAGTCACAGGCTCGTCGCGTGGAATGTGAGAATCCATCGTCGTAAGATTATTTTCGTGCAAGTTGAGTCTGACTTCGCAAGTGGTAAAGCCATCGCACTTCGACTAGCCAATGACGGGTATGATGTGTGCATCAATGACATCCCGGCGAACAAGTCAGGCTGTGACGAGGTAGTCAAAGAGATACAGGGCCTAGGCAAGAAAGCTTTCGCCTTCACAGCCGACGTATCCAAGTTAAAAGAAGTCCAAGATCTTGTCCAAGCCTCGGTCTCAGAATTAGGACCACTAAACACCATGGTCGCGAATGCAGGCATTGCTCAAGTCAAAGCACTGTTGGATTTGACTGAAGAAGACCTGCGGAGAATGTTCGAAGTCAACGGTAAATTTGGCGCCCCCAACTCATTTTGACAGCTAACGTGTCCCAGTCTACGGCGTATACAACTGCTATACCACCGCAGCCAAACAGATGATCTCCCAAGGCAGCGGCGGCAAGCTCCTGGGAGCCGCTTCCATTGTCGCCTTCAAGCCTTTTCCCCTCCTATCTCACTACAGCGCATCAAAATGGGCCGTACGAGGAATGACTCAAGCTTTTGCTATGGAGATGGCCGAACACAAGATTACAGTGAATGCATATGCACCAGGGATCGTGGGCACAGCAATGTGGGATCTCATCGACGAGAAGCTGGGTGAGAAGACGGGTGCGAAGAAGGGAGATACGATCAAGAAGTATACGAATGATCTAATTGCATTGGGGAGGACGAGCGTGCCGGAGGATGTGTCGTCGACGGTGAGTTTTCTTGCGAGCAAAGACAGTGACTACATGACTGGACAGACGATAGTGATTGATGGTGGGATTATTTTTACTTAGCAGTTCCTGAACCCTACGATGATCAAACGTATCCCGCTTCCAGAACTTTGTCACTCGTCCAACAGTCCGTCCATCCAAATGATTGTGCATCACCGTCAAAGAATCTGTTCGGCTTCCCGTTTGCTGTCTCGCAAAATCTCATTTAAAGCTGGCAAGCCACCTGCGTATAAGTCTCATCCTCAACCAACACAAAACCCCTCCTCCTGCTGTTAACAACAACGCAAGACAAGATCCCTAACAACCCCACCATGCACCACCATACTTCCTCCTGTCCCTGCACCACATGCCATCTAGAGCGCCTGCGGCACTACTACCACCAGAAAAGTCCCAAGAAACCTCTAGTGCGCACGCTGGCCGACGACCACCTAATCCTCGTCTCCGCAGGGCGCCTTCGAGCTTGGGAGTCTCAGCTTGCGAAGCTTGAGGGCTGGCATAGAGCCATTGAAAGCACCACCAAGAATACGCGAGCGGGGAGGGGCGTTCGCGAGTATATGGCGGAGACGAAGCGGGTGTGTGAGGAGATCAGAGGCGAGGTTGGAGAGAAGTTGGGGAGGGAGTTGGAGCTGTGTAGGAGGAGGGAGGAAGTGAGGAGGAGATGATGGGGAGTGTGTGAGGTGGGTGGAAGGTCGATTGGAGCTAGTGTATCACTATGGGCTGCTAGGTGGGTGTAATGCGTGGTAGGTGTGCTTGAATTAGAGATATATGGACAAGACAGACAAGGCGCTCTCCTCGTGGTGGTCGTTTTTCCGCACAGCGTGACCTTCATCAAGCTGGACATATATTGGTGATTGAGGTTACAAGGCGCTGACCAAGATGTCCCACACCATTACAGATAACCCTTCACCCCACACCACTCCAGCCCCCACTTCATTCCCAACCCCAGTGTCCAACTCTTCGCCGCCGTGAGTCCACCCACCACAAGCGTCTTCACCACCGGACTGTTATCCTTCCAAGCCTCTTCATTAAACGCCGTCAGCGTCTCAATCAGCATAGGCATATGTAACAAGAATGCTGCATAGCTTCCACTCGCTACGTCTCTGCTCCAAACCGTCCAGCGCGAAGAAAGAATAGAAGAGTGATGAAACGTGTACAGAGCGAGGGATCCGAGAAGAAATCCCACAGTCTCGTTGAGCGTGGCATACAAGAAGGCGAAGATATTGAGACCTCCACCAGAGAGCTTAACGATGTCGTCTATACTGCCACCCTGACTGAGCACTTCGCGGGTCTTGACGACACCAACCGCCCCAAGAGCAAAAGCAGCCACGCCAATGATCTTCAATGAGCGCGCAGATGCAGGTTGATCAAGAGCAACACCGCGACGCTGGATCCAGATTCCAGCGCTATAGTAGAGAACATACTGGGGAAGATATCCAAGCATGAGATTTAGCGGCACAAAGACGTGACCAAATGGGTAGCGCAGGCGTATGAGGAAGGACGATGCAGATGCTAGAGTTAGACCGATTATGACGTGTGAAGTCTTGAGCGTCTGACGTCTTGGTATGGGCGTTGATGGTGACCAGCCATTTGGCTTCTTGTCCTTAAGAGGCTTCGGGGTGGGTGATGGTGCGAATTGCTCAGGCCAACCCATGGTGTAGACAGCATCGAAGATGAGCAAAACGGCCGTGAACCACGTTGGTCCTCCGGCGCCTCTCGTATTCCGCACATTCTCCCAGAAGACTGTCTTGACGCCCTCCCATCCCGCATGCTTGCGCCAGGCTACAATTGACCAGCAGACTCCCTTTGCACACAAACTGTACACCAAGGTTGGCACAGCGAGTCGCTTGAATTTTTCCACAGCAAAAGCTGTCCTGGTACGTTTCCTCGCGGCAATTGAAGTATAGTAGCCCGAAAGCAAGAAGAATTGCGCCATAAAGAAGGTTTGGTTTGCGACATTGGAGGCAGTCAGAACAAATGACGAGCCAGGCGGATGATAAGGAGAGCAAAGTCCGAGTGCTCCTACGCCACCATATGCCAGAGCTGCATGGTGGACAATAACGAGATTAGTGAGAGAAGTGCGGAGGTTATCGATGGCGTAAGTGCGGCCGACGGGAGGGGAAGGAGGAGACATGAGTGTACCGAGGCGTGGCTCACAGTGTTATGATGGCCTGGAGATGTGCATATTGATACTTCCACGCTTGAAAAGGCATGTCAGGAAGCGACGTTGCCGTGCGTAGTCTTTGGTCAGCAGTCTGATGTCGCACCCCACTACACGCGTGTAACTTGTGAACAATGCCTAAAGCGGACAAGTTACCAACGATAGTCTCGTGTAACCCTGGTCAGGCACCCCCAAAGTAACCGTTCATTTCCATCCCCAGCACCAACCGCTCCATGAGATTTTCCTCTGCTGTGCCCTTGCCGCTTCCATAGCCCTTCTTTCCTGTAAGGCTTCGGCAAACACTAAGGAAAACGCGAATCTTCCCTCTCAGTTTGTCATAAAGTTGTTTGACATTCTCTTCGACCTTTGCCTGCGCATGCTGCATCTTTGCGAACAGCAGAATATGGTCGAAGATCTCATCCACAAGCGCCAGTATCTTGCGTTGACGCTTGCGAAGGAACAGAGAGAACATTATACCATCGAGGCACTTGTCGTGGGCATCTCGTAGCGACGCAATGCCCTCTGTCACACGGGTGCCGTACTCTCCTGCTGCGTCTTCCTCATCGATGCGCAATTCGAGAGTGCCGACGAAAGTGTCGAATTCTTGCCAATGTCCTGCGATACCGCTCTGAAAGACGTAGCTAGAGAACATCGTGACGAAGTGATGCGCCTCCAGCTTGAAGAGGCGTGATTCCATATCCTTATAGCTTTGCGGCAGATGTGCTATAACAAAAAGCATCCGCAACAGGCGCAGCAAGAACTTGAAGGTCAAATCATATTTGTCGAGTGACGCACTCGTGATGACGAGGTTCAGCGGTAATGGTGGCACGTACTGGAGGCGCAGAAAATCAAGCGCAGGTAATGCGTCAGGGTCCATGACCTTCTCCTGCTCTGCTTCGCTGAGATTGCGGATGGCGAAATTGAGCTGACCTGGCAGCTCATCATTGTCCCTGCCGGTGACTGTCGTATGTGTCTGACTCTGTTCCCCAGCCATCAAGAAGGACTGATACAAAGACGACGAGTAGTAACTCTCGCTCAATACACCACGAAGTGCAAGCCGGAGCTCTGAGCTTGCAGGCGGCCATGACGTTCGTGATCCCAGCTGCAGGCCCATATGTACACCACTGCGCATCTGACCCTTGTGACGCTCGGCACTCTCACGCTCTGGATCAAATAGAGCAGTAGACAGTAGCGAAGAGAAGACGCCGTCGCCAAGTAGATGGTATTGCCGCTGCAACGTCAGGTGATGTCGTAACTTGTGCGATCGAAAGAACAGTCGGAGCGTTGCAGCATTAACCAGTTTTGCTTGTGCGAGGATCAAAGGGCGGAAAGAGAGGGATGATGTCAACGATAGCGGAGGCGAGAAATTGCTGGACTGCTGAGTAGCTAAGTTGAGGTCGAGCATGTCATTCATCACCAGGCGCACCTCATCTGGCAGAGAGTTCAAAGACTGTTTTGGCGGCGCATCCAGTTGCCGAATGGATTGCTCGAAGTAAGCTTCGAGATCAGATGTCTGGCGTTCTTCGATCAGTGGCTTATTAGTGGTTCCATTTGGCAGAAGTTCCGCGTCAGTGCCTTTGCTATATGCCAATAGAGACTGTCGCAGGCGATTCTCATACAATTTCGCCTTGGTAGCAATGGCTTCAATATCCTGCCAATCGAAAGCCCATTCAAAAGCTGGCGGGGCGAGTTCAATATCATGCAGCCTGACCAATGGATGATCAGCGTGTTGATTCTTCAAGAAGCGGAGACTGAGGCCCGTCTCGAAAATGGTGTTACCATCCTCTGGAGCGATGAACCTCGGCATCATCTCGGAGCGATATGTGTAGTCAGGCTGGTCATCATCTTCGGTCCCGGCCTCGACAGCAACAAAACTATTCCTCGATGCAATTGGTACCGTTTCGTGCTCTTGTAGGGTGCCCATCCACTCCGCCAACAGCTCCAGACTAGGTTTAGCAACCACACACACGATGCGGCTTGATAGATGACGGATACCCTCATCGCCACCTTCGAGTTCCAGCAGGCGATGGTGGAGGATGGACGCCAGTTGTTCGTTGGTTTTAGCGTGCTTTGTCGCATCTACCATGCGTGCAACGTGTGCCAGAATTTCTCTTGGTCTCGAGAACAATCGTTGCAACTGGACTAATGATCGGATACTGGCGTGTTGTTGTCCTAGTTTTTCTTCCAGACTATACAACACGCTTGCGACAGTTGTTGCTAACGCAACTTTTGCTGATACTGCCGTTGTCGAAGCAAAGGTCCGCTCGGCAAAGGACCGAAGATACAGGAAGGTGTTGCCGATGTGGATGAATTGGGATATCAAGCTTTGAGCAGCCCGTAAACTGACCCCAGACGCTCTACCTTCTGAGAGTGTGGGCTCGAAGGACTTCAACTTGGCATTGAATTCAAACAGGATCGATGCACGTCCAAGGCCCAGGTTCCAGAGAGATTGAAGCAAGATGCTGCTTTTGATGACGTTCCCTGCGCCAATCTTGCTGCTGTCGGCCTGTAATGCTGCATCGAAGGTCTCGGCGCCGCGCTCGGTCACATATGCAGTCTGGATCTCAACATGCTGTGGCTGCTCGAAGCCCTCCCAGGTGTGGAACAGAACATCCTTCTGCGCCGGCCCTGATTCCAACGCTTCTTGCCAGAGGTCTGCTTCTGGCTCGAACAAAGGGGTTGCTTCCGAAGTCGTGGATTCGTCGAGGCTGTCGAGCTCGGGGAGAGGACCGAATTCAAACGTGTCGAGATCTGGGAGGCGTAGTTCGTGTTCGAGGTCGTGTTTTGGTGCATATGGGTGGTCGAACTTTATAGCGGAAACTATCAACAGTCAATGCTGCGGGACGCGTTGTGCACGAAAACACGCGACGGCCTTACTGTCTAGCTGGAGTGGTGCGAACAGTGTCGAGTCGTGTATGGCTGGGTCTGCAAACAGTTCAGACTGCTTCCACAGCCGACTGCTTGAGAAGACATCATCCACCGAGGCCTCCGCATCCATGGCGGCGGGCGAGGGTGAGTGTGAAGCGTGGTGGGGTCGTTATGACGCCAAAAAGTTGGCCGCGGCTCAGGACCCTGGCGCGATCGTTCCTGCAGGGTGTGTGGTCGCGACTTCCTGCATCGACCTCCACTCATTCACCCGCGCATCCATCGTCGATCATGCCTCCGCGTAAAAGGGCAAAAGCCAGTGCAGCTTCGACACCCCTCGGTGACACCCAGCCAAAGACACCACAGGACTCGGGCGCGGTGCAGTCGCAAGACGACGTGCTCAACGATGCATGGGCCGACGAGCAGGAGACGCAGCTCTTCAAGAGCATGATGAAGTGGAAGCCGACGGGTATGACACAGATGGCACATATCGCAGGGTTTCATTGACACTCGACAGGCCTGCACAAACATTTCCGCATGATCAGCATCCACAACGACATGCGCTCACACGGCTTTGCGACCGAAGACGCGCCACACACGCGCATACCCGGCATCTGGAAGAAGCTGGACCAGCTGTACGAGCTCGAGGCACTGGACGAGCGCGAGAACCAGTACGCCTTCTCCGATGAACCCGATCCGGTTGACCGCGACGACGCCCCAAACATGCCCGACTTCGAGCTTCCAGAGGACGACTTTGGCGAGCTGATGTGGCAGAAAACGCTTCCATCGCGAAGATTCAGCTGCGGCATCTTCGCCGGCCGCCATGTCTATCGAAGACGACAAGGCCATGTACCACCCCGGTGTGGGGCTACTCAAAGAACGCCCCGGTGCTGCATCGTCGCAGAAGGCCGAGACACCCGCTGAAGCGACGCCCACACCCAAGAACACCAAGAACACGCGGGCGAGTAGGGCCAACGCAAAGAGCGCAAAGGGTGCCAAAACCGCGGCCAAACCCTCAAGGACCACCAAGGCTCAGTCCACTGTGTCCGAGTCCGCAGACGAGGAAGAGGACGAGCAAGAAGACGAAGAAGAGGAAGAGTCGACCGCCGAATCTGAAGAGGATAGTGCGCCCACCACTCGACGAACAAACCGAGGTCGAGCACGGCAGCAGGTCCCGGCCACGAAGCGGACTCGAAAGAGGTGATGGACTGGAAGGGTTTGATGTAAGGCGTTGAATTTTGAGATACCCACACCGTAACACGCAATTGGAAGGAAACCCCTGAATCCATTCCTGCAGGATCATTCCCGACACAATAAAACTCCACAGTGAGGTTTTCGGCTTCGCGCAGAAATGTTCGCCCATGCTTATGCTTGGAGAAAGTGATGACGTAAGAACAATAATAACAACCGCCCTTGCCATCGACCAGTACTTCATTCGACCACTTGCACACCAAGTTTTTGGCAGCAAACTTCAATCATGTCGAACCAAAAATCTTTGAAACTGCTCGCCAACTATGGCGTAACGGGCTTCCTCCTCAGCACCGGTCTCGTCGGCCTCCTCAGCCCAACTACCATGGCTGCTGGCTTCGGCATGCCCATTCAAGACGACACATTCGCCGCTGGCTTTGTACAATGCATGGGTGGACGCAACTTGACCTTTGGAATCATCGCGACTATCTTTCTTCAACGCAGAGATCTACGCGCTGTTTCGACCATGGCGACTATGTTGGCTGTTGATGGTGTTGTGGATGGATTGATAGCGTACAAGTACGCAGATGCTGCGGTGATGGCTGCTGCTCCGCACTTTATAGCTGCGGCGATCATTCCATTCATCAGTGCTTGGATGTCAAGTTGAGCAAACGGCGTCAACGAGATCAGTGTAATGGATCGCGAGTTGCTGGAGATGAGCTAGCAGGTACGCATACCACATTGCAGGCATGCACGTTATGGCTTTGCATGCTTTGCATAATGAATCTTCGCTGACTGTACTCAAGGGCTTTGGCTTCTCAAGAGAGTGTAGCGCAGGACGGCGTGGAGCAGGCGAAAGCCGTGGGATATTGCGAGGCTTCAAGAGAAAGAGTAAATATGGCGGAGGTACAGTCTAGGTCGTCCACAGTAACCAGTCACTCTGAAGACCTGGTATTCAAATTTACCTTGTACACCACCAACGGCCAATGAAAACCTCGATTCAACAAGTCTCAGTCATGTGTAAACACTCATATCCTATCAGCCAGTAATCTGCACGATTATTCCACGGGTATGACCACCGCATCGAGTAATCAAATGAGTTCTGTAATACAAGCGCGTCACTGACCACTCACTAGGCTTTGCAGATGACCATATCGCATTTGCGCAAACACCGTGACTTCTAAACTGCATTCACCTTTGGACCCTAGCAACGTGGATCTGTTTGCGACACCGCCTAGAACCCTGACAAACGACCTCCTCCAGCGGATAGCTACACCCCATATCACTTATACAACGATCCCTTCTATTCGAGTTCTCGACACACTTGGTCAGACATTCTGCCTCTCGACACTCTTTTGGCCCACATCTCAGACTCATCGTTTCCAGCTGAATTCTGTCCCACTCACCCACAATATCAGCACCCAAAAAAGTTATTCCAGCCACCACTGTCGACATCATGAAGCTCATTGGCCCTCTCAGCCTCGCTCTCAGCGCCCTCGTCGTCACCACGTCCGCTTCTCCCCAGACTGTCAAGCACCTCACGCGCGCCACTAACTGCAACGACTGCAAGTCCCGCTTCGACTTTTGCTTCGACGTAAATTTCCTTGTACTCCCACACTGTTTGAACAGACACTTATCGCGGGGTATAGAACGGCCGCAGCGAAGGCCAAGAAGGATGCGCGCAGACGTGTGCTGAGCATGTTTGCTGGCAGACGCCTGAGGTGAGAGAAATGCTCCCGCGGGTGGTGTGGAAAGCTGTGAGGGAAGGAATTTGCTGACGAGAAATGTTATAGTGTAAGGGCTGTCGTGGCGCGTTCGACAAGTGTCCGGAGAAGGAGAAGGTGAGGTATCATCATGCGTGTGGGGACAAGCCGTGTAAGGAGCGCTGAGGGGTGACAGGCACGTTTGACGACAGGGAAAGGAGAAGCGAAGGGATCATGGTGGTATGGACTGGGGCGGAGACATGATGAGATCTCTCTTTGGTGTTTTGGATTCATGCCATTGGCATAGCCGATAGTCACATTGCTAGGCTTGGACTCAATCATTACTCCCATGGAACTGCAAAACATCCCACTTTTAAATCATCTTCCCTCACAACTTACTCACTTTGGCAGCCCATTCCCCTTTATCTACCCTCCCGCAGATTTCCTTCAACGTCTTCGCGCCCCACTCCATATCCTCCATGTCGAGATACACCTGCCCACTCAACCGCGCCCACCACGCGCCGCCATAAAACAAGCTCTGGATAAACGTTCCGTAGTCGTCGATCAGCGTCTTGCTCACCCAATCTCTGACACTACTTCCAACATCTGCTTCAGCGATGCCAGCCTTGGCAGCGTGTTCTTTCGCCACAGATAGCGAGATGGGCAGGCGGATATTTGATAGACAACACCCCTCGCCTAATGTACCCGTCTTGTTCTCCATGACCTCGGTGCCCAGCTCCTTGGCTGCCAGTTTTGCGCCTTCTCGAGCAAGAGTCTGGCAGTAGTTCAAGATGACGTCCTCGCCGCCGATTTGTTCGCGCCACGCGAGAGCAGCAGGGATACATAGATAGGGCGAGTTGTCGATTGTGCCCACAAACTCAAAGTTGGAAGTATATGCCGACCTCGCGCTGTCGACGAATGCAGACTGGGCGAATGGAGACCCAATGTTGCCTGCGGCGGGCATGAAGCCGTGGGAAGTGGGGAGTGTGCTGCGCATCAGAGGTTGGTTGCGGAGAGGGACGTAGAAGATTGCGCAGCCGCGGGGGACGTGGAGCCATCTACATCAATTGCGTTAGTTTGACGTTGTTTCCCTTTCGACTCCTTTCGACTACGCGATGGACGGCGACAAGGAATGCAAAGGCTTAACGTACTTGTGACAATTCGAGACGAAGAAGTCGGGATCCAACGCGCTCAGATCCAACTTCAAATGCCCGACTCCGTGCGCGCCATCAATGCAACTCAACACGCCCAGCTCTTTGCACGCTTGCGTCAGTCTCTCAAACGGCATGCGCACGCCTGGCATGCTGACTACGGTGTCGAATATGGCCATCTTCACGGATCCACCACCAGCTTCGACTTCTTTGATCTTGTTCCTGAACTCGCTGACAAGCCAGTCGTCCTCCACGGGATACGTGTAGGCGAGCTTGACAGACTTGGCAGGGGTCGTTTCGGTGATATACGACACGGTCCTCTCGCATGCGCCGTAAATGGTGGCGAAGTAGAGAATGTGCTCGCCGGGCTGGAAGGTTAGGTTGCGAAGGACGGTGTTGATGCCTGTTGTGGCATTGGGCATGAAGACGACAGAGCTTGTTGGCACGTTGAGGAGCTTGGGGACAAGTTAGTATGCTGGTATTGGATGGCAAGGAGGGGAAAGGTACTTTTCCCATTGCCGCGCGGGACTTGTCGAGAAGTGAGGAGTATTCATAGCGGATGAAGGAGTCAGGGCGCTCTTCGGTAGTATCTTGGAAGCGGCGCATTTCCTCGCGGACACACTTTGGGTATGTGCCGAAAGAACCTGGAGGTGTTAGGATTGCGAGGGAGGATAGTTTGAAAGTGCAGCTATATTATGCTCAGAAGGAAAAGAACAGTCGGTCAAGATGAGCAGTAGTCAAAGACTCGGGCCTCAAGATACCTCCGGTCTTTATGTAGCATGATATTGTGACATTCCTGGTACAGAGGCGTTCTTGAAATCGACATGGAAGGCATGTAAACCTGATGAAAAGAGCAACTCGATGCTTTCTCTACGAGGAGGAGAGCCGTTACTCACCATGATTCAAGTTTAAGTACCCTTCCCGGAACAAGAAATCTTTCTCCCTCAGCTCTTTTCCAAACTTGACTCCATCCTTCGTTCGAACATTCAACGCGGTGCTGTGATCAAGTGGCGACGTCATAGTTGAGATCTCTGGCGCGAAATTGTAATTGCAATGCGAAGCAAACGTGGCGAAAGAAGCCTTGATATACCACCTCGAGCGTGACTCAACTGCTAGCAATCGTCGCCCACGAGTATGAGTCCGATGTATGTCGAAATCGTTCTTGGGCTAACAACCACATTGAGCGCAAAGGGCGTGGTGCTACAGCGTCTGACCAATGAACGATGACGAATTGCGGCTACAAGCGGACAGCCGAATTTTAATAGCGCCGATATCCGGCGCGGATGAGTGAAGCCGTCACTCTAGATGCAGACGCCGAGTCAATGTCCATTCTAATATTTCGATTGTTTTTGTTGTACGCTATCTAAGACTCATCGCAGTAGAAGAAGAGAAATGTACATCGCCTGGATGATGCACGAGGCGGAACAAGTTCGCGCTCTCATGGTGAATTATGTTATGTACAAAGGGTAATGAAGAAAGGAAGGGGTATCCTGAGCGAAAGTACTCTTCATGCATTTTCTTTTCTCTTTTGAAAACGGCGCTCAACACAAAAAGACAAAGGCTCAACACGATACATAATGTCGTGGATTAGATGGTGCGCACGCCCCTCGCCAACTCGGTCTTCACACGTCTTCGATATTGCTCGCGGAATTGGATGCGGCCGAATGTGCCTAAACCAACAACACTGATGAAGAGGCCGGCCCAGACGCTGGCGACGGCGAGTCCGATGAGTGGTACTTCTCCAAGGAATTGTCCTGGTACGACAAAAGGCGCGGCGTCCTGTACTGCGGCCGATGCAGAGGCTGCAGCTCCAGGATCAACATTCGTTGGGCCAGAAGCTGATCTCGAGAAGACGCCGTTGACGAATGATGCATCGCCTGAAAGAGTGGTCTCGACTTCCTGGCCAGATACAGGGTTACGTGCGGCAAGATCGATCTGGGGTACGAGCAATGGTTTGAGTGATTCTCTGTAGAGAGGTCAGCAAGCTAGTCAGTGTGCAAAGGATTCAGATAGTTTCTTACGCCGTCATTGCTGTGCCGACCAGATTACTGTTGATCCTGCCAACATACATCAAGACCTTCATCTCCGTCATGGTCACGACATTTTGCCTCTCGATCAACAACCCATCGCTGACCTCTCTCCGCACTGGTGGCCAGGTAATATCACGTTTCGAAAAATTGCCAGGCATGTTCTGCACCGTGGCGCCTAGGTACGAAAGTGTCATGCTGACATCTGCAGCGGTGACTCCGACCCAAGGGTCGATGGGAGCAGAAACGTTGTACATGCGCAGTTCGGCTTGGAAAACACCGGTGGTGTTATCGAGGAAAGGTAGGTTGTAGCAGACGGCGATGCCACTTGGATTTGAAGCTTGTCCATTGAGCTGTGATAATGAGTCCATGCATGCTTGCTTCGTCTCCGCCCCCCATTGCGCCAAGTTCACCATCGAGGCATCACCAGTGGCCGGAGAGACGGATGCCAACGGGGCATTGTCGGGTCGGCTGGCGTCTTGTCGTCGAGTAAGAGTTGCGATGCGCTCGGCTTCCCCCAACAAATCTCTCTCCACATCGTTTCTTTGTAGAAGAGCGTTCACGTTCTGAAGCTTGATGGCGTTTGCGTGGCCGGCAGCAAGAAGACCGCCGATCAAGACGGATTGGAACAACATGATGGTATTAGATTCGACCTGCGGTATTAAAGGCGATAGGGAGAAGGCTCGGCCTGGCTGCACAGCAGCGTGGTTGAAGGAGCGTGGTGAGCGGCGGCGCCTCAAGAAGGGGATACAACGAAAGGAAAGAGTCCTAAGAAACGGCTCTATGC
Source organism: Phaeosphaeria sp. MPI-PUGE-AT-0046c (assembly GCA_020747045.1). NCBI lineage: Eukaryota > Fungi > Ascomycota > Dothideomycetes > Pleosporales > Phaeosphaeriaceae > Phaeosphaeria > Phaeosphaeria sp. MPI-PUGE-AT-0046c. The sequence goes on along the minus strand of JAGTJN010000017.1, from coordinate 792,934 downwards.
GGGAGTCATTAGGTGGGAGCCGCAAGCCGTCGTACGATTAGGAGGATTGACAGGGCTCATGAGGAAACACAGTGGGGAGAGAGGGCAGGCTTGTCGTCCGGCGTGGAGCACACGGCAAGGTCGGAATGGCGTGAGCTAGGAGCCGCGATCACACCGTCAAAGGAGCACCAAGCCTGGAGCGAGATGCCATGACAGATTTGAGACCGGTTCTGATTGAGGCTCTAACAGGTGGCACGGGGCATATCTATGCGTTCATCCCATAGCGGCAATGGTTAAGCTCAATTTAGTACAGTTGAGCCTCAGCACACGGCAGCCAACCAAACTGTAGCTCAGAGCGGAGCAATTTTGCAGTGGAGGCAGATTTGCATGACGATGCCGAACTCCTTGACACAATTGGTGTTGAAGGGCGAGACCGTTAGTGTTAGGGGCGCGTCCATCCCGGGGTTTGCGCCAATCAACGTCGCCCCTGCCTGCTCCTGCCGGCTGGGTGCAGTGTCGCATCCTTGTCTCATCCTCGTCCTCTTCCGCCTGAGCCTCATGTCTGGAGCCATTGCGGACACTTCACCGCACCAAAGATCAAGCAACAGTCCATGCATCGAGTCTCTCAGTACAGGCGACCAAGGTGCTCCAGCAAGTGGGCCGCTGTTGCTGTCCGGTGTCCATATATGTCCGTAACACAGACCTTGGGCGTATCGCTGGCATTTTCTGACAGCGGCACCTGACTGGCCCCGAGCAACTCGAAACAGGGTGGCGTATAACCTTTTTTTACCGACAAAGTACTGCTGAAGCCACAGGCCTCGCAGTCAAGTTTTTCCATTCCGTGAGGCTGATACCTCACCGACGAAGCATGCTCGTGTGCCTGGCTACTGGGCAGCATCCGCCAGCCTGGATGTCGTCACTCCCATCACCGCTCTAGGGCCCGCAGCCACAATGCTTTCCGAAAGCACTTGTGTTGAGAGGGAATAGTTTTTGCTATGCGACCGCTGGGAAAATACGGTGAGCGCGTGATGCAGAAAGAAGTCGGCCTACGCGCTCACGGCCCGGCACCGTCCACACAGTGTTACCTCACCTTGAGACCTCCAATCGCTGCTGTCAGGCCTATCGAATGAGGACTGTCCTGCACTGTTGTATGTCCGGCGGACACATATATCGCCCTCTGGTCCTGCGTCAGCTCTGCAGACTATTGCATAGCGACTAACGCCGCATCGCCGGCATCTACTGTGTTCGGAACGGCTCGCGCACGACACATAGGATCTTCTGGTGATCTGGCACCATACGGCGTTGTCTGGCTGCGAACATATGCACAAGGTACGCCTTGAGCAGAGAGGCGACTCTTAGAAGGCCACGTTCGCCTGCATACACTAACCCGCAAGGGTGCGCTCGTGCCCGTTCTGCATTCGCCCAACTCACATCTTGGGGCCCTATATTGTCACCCTCTACTAACGCGCTCGAAATGCAGGCGAGTGATTGCCAGCACATCAAAAGCCTCCGCGGTTGTGCTGGAGAAGCCTTGCCCTGCGCTGTCAGACCATCTAGGGCAAGTTAACTCTGCCGGGCAGGTGCGCTGTACTTCTTCTGAAGACTAGGGCTCTTGGACTTACCTGACTTTTGCTCACCGTTTGTCTCTCACGTTTCCTGCTCTGTTACGTTGAGATGCCCGTTTTGCTTTTTCCGTCAGTACCTGGGCTCTGTCGGTCCTAATTCAATAGCTGCTGCTGCAACAATCCCACTCGCAACCTGTATCCCACACTCCACGCCTACTACTACACTGCTCGTTGGCTAGACCTAGCTCATCTGACCGAAAGATTCTGCCCTGTTGCAGCAATGCAGCACAGCTCAAACTCCCCGTGGCGAAAGCCTGCTGGAGACTATGCGAAGCCCCAATACAGTCTCCAGCATACCATCTCTATGGTCAACTTGCACGATGACGCGACGTGGTACACAAATCGAGGACCATCTTCCCCGACCGCCTCCTCCGTCTCGTCTTGTACAAGTCGGAGTCCAACACCAACTGCAACGAACAACAATCCATGGTCAAATATTATATCCAGTCCAGGCTCGACATACTCCGGGAAGTCTGCCAGTTCGTCGCCCAAAGATAGCCCAAACCGTACCCCGCAATACACCAGTCGATCGACAACACCCACTCCACCACATGCTCCGCAGCCAATCAGAATTATCAATCCAGTAGCAGGATTCGTGCCCATCTCGCCCCCTCCTTCTGTGTCTGGCGATTCCTATAGAGGGACTGACTATCCGGCTGCACCGATATCACCAAACCCATACAGACAATCTGCTGTTCCACTGACACCTTTGGTAAATGGCTTCATCAATACTTCGATATTGTCCTCACAGGGAATTTCGCTGTCTGGGTGGTTCTACGAGCTTTGCCGCAAGCAAGCCTGGGAAGCTGGGCTGGTCAAAAAGATATGGCAGTGGACACTATCGAACCCAAGACTTGCCATTCTGCTCTACGTCTGTGACGATGTTTCATCTTGGCGACAGGCAGCCTTTTTTGACCTCAGAGACGAAAGCCTCCCGTTACCTGAGGATCGGCTACAAGGTATCGTAGCAAATGCTCGAAGAGTCGTTGATGAACAGTGGCGAGCAACGTCGAAAGAGTTGCCCTTGACTGGTGTACATGTTGATCTCTCCGCCCGGGAAACAGTGCCGCTACAGCATCTTGGACTTATGAGGCAGTCCAGGAACTCAGAGAAGAGTGTTGATCGAGTCCAATTGCAAGGAGGGAATGATGACCGTGTCCTCGTACGAAAGCGGTTTGTCACCACGCGGCCCTCGCAGAAGGCGGCAATATTGGACCAAATCAACAAGTTCAAGCAGTATGAGCACAAGAATATCGCGAAATTGCTTTGCTCATATGCGCAACCGAGTCACGTGGGTATTGTTGCAGAAAAGGCACAATGCAGCCTGGACGACTACCTTGCACTTCCGAACAGCGACTCAAGTCGTCCAAGACAGCTCGTGGACTGGATGTACGATCTCGCCTCTGCTGTCGAGTATCTTCATGTTCAGGCAATCTGTCACCGCAGCATTCGGCCCCGCAAGATATTAATTGAAGGTTCCCGAATCTTCCTTGCGCCTTTTGATATCGGGAACACCGTTGATACTTTCAGTCCTACGATGGCTACATCTCAACGGCTGGATCAACTCCAAATCTACTTCCAGGATCAAGCATACGTTTATGCGGCGCCGGAAGCCATCGTATCTCGAGGCAAGCGCATGGCTGATGTCTTCTCACTGGGTTGTGTTTTCCTGTCGATGATGACAGTCGTCGCAGGTCAATCATTGCCCATGTTCGCACAGTACAGAGCTGGCTCGACCCAGGACGCCTCGTTCCATGCCCACCTAGATCGCGTTACGAGCTGGCGCAACCGACTGCACGCAGCTACGACTTCAGGGTTGAGGACTGGAATCACCGGATCGGGTAGGAAATTGAGACAATTGAAAGCGGAGGCTGAGTGGCTGAGCGTCATCGAGAAGATGCTGCTGCCTAGACCCAAAGAACGTATCAAGATGAGCTTCATCATGGCGACTATTGGCAGCGGAGGCAAGGTTGGCGGCGGTGGGAGGCGACGAAGTCTGGATGGTGGGGGATACAGTGGGCAAGCCGCTGGACCACTTGGAATGAATGGAAACACGAATCTGATCGATATCGGGTCGAACGGCATCCATCCGATCCTCGAGTCCCCCAGGAAGCCCGAATTGAGTGTTTTCGATGGTTATTTCCAGGCTCAGTCGCGCCGCATCGAGCCTGCTGGTGGATGGTGAGCGATGCCTCAGTTGCGATGAGTATGTCAGACATGCAATGGCCAAGGTGAAACTTGGCCATACATATCCGACCTGATTGATTGTGGGTTGAACGACATGTTTGCTTCATCGGCAAGCGTAGGAGGTTACGGCATCACCGCGCGTCTCGCAAAAGCCATTTACCCTCGGTTTCTACCACTATTTGTTTCTTTATTCACTTTTCAGCACTTATCATCCTGCATGGGCCGGACTTCTGATACCCCTTTCAAGCGACCCCCATTCCCATTTTCAGCGATGCAGCGTTTAGCGAGCATTCACGTCATGATGATTTTGCATAAGAGGAGGGACATCAATACTTTGTCTAAAGAAGTAGAGACACGGAACAATGATCATGGTCGGCTTCAGTGTATCTTATGACGCATTGCCATTACAAAGACTGCCTTTGCATTTCGAGCGACGCTTTCCAGTACCCATATCTTTCTCATTCACCATATACCATGTCTCAATGATCTAGTTTAGTGTTATTGAAGTCGAATGGAACAATATAGAATTTTAGCTTATTGTTCTCTCTTGCGTATTCTCAAGTCACACCATAGGCTGTTGACCGACGCTATGTCAGCCTTTCGCAATCCTGCACCACTCCTGACATGAAGTTAGCGTACCATGGCAGAAGGCTGGTGTCCATAAATTGCAATTACTCACGTTGCTGGCAGTGTCCTCACCACATGCCCCACTACAGAGACCGACCAACTACTTCAAGGCCGTGTGGGCAGTAACAGAGTTGGAATCTAATCTTCATAGCCACGGCAGGCGGCTTTGATTCCCCTCTCTTACAGCCGATAGCATTGTACGTTTTTGGGATAACTTCGACATGCAAGAGGGCAATGGGCAGCCAGGTCTCCTCTACTACTTCCTCGTCTGGCTCACTTGCGAAGACACACGTTCGTTCGTGATACGAGGGGGACATGGGTCTGTGGATCAGATTTCTCCGCCGGGGTAATGGATCCTGTCGGGCTGGGGTTATCATGTATATAGCTTTCAAATGTAGGGTAATAGACTTCCAAATGTTATGAGTGATGCGTTGAAGTGGGACGGAGTGGAGATGAATATGGAGGGAGGGAGCCTTGCATGCATGCAACATTATCGTAATATTTTCTCTACACGAAGTTCTCAGACGCGGAAAGAGGCGTCTCGTATGTTGTCACATATGGTACATGCTTGCGCTAAAAAAGTGTGCGCAGCTCGTTCGTGATCATCTTCATCCTCCGAGTAGGCAGAACGGTGCTCTAAGCAACCCGTCTTCCCCACTTGCCCTTCCCCCGGCCTGTGCTCCTTCTATGCAATGCGATGTCGATGTCGATATCAAGCCCTTGTAACGCCAAAGTGAGGTGTGTCGTATGTAGCTCTCTTACACAATGATCTCACCGCAATCGATCATGTTCGGCCGCCATTTGCTGGTGTCCAGTTCGCCTTCCATGCTGCTTGGTACTGTGACCTCGACGGGTTTGTAAAGGTACCAAGCTTTGAGTGATGCGGCCGCTGCTCGTGTTCGTGCCTCGTCGAGTGAGCTGCCTGCCCCTTCGCCCAACTTATCGTTTCCACTGTATACGCCAACCACGAACACAGGGTGTTTGCTCAGGCGACCTGTCTCAGAAATAATGCGTGCAATCGGCGGTTCGAAGCCTTCTCGTGCGCATAACCGGGAGAGATCGCGGGTGGGCATGCGGAAATCGAAAAGAGTGCTGACGTCAAGATGTCTGCTGAGGAAGTGGTCGCGGAAGAAGCGCTTGACCAAGGGAGAGCCGAGGTGTACGTGTAGGGCTCCAACAAGCGCTCGAACAAAGGATTGTGCCGCATGTTCAGTAGGTACTGGCGTCCGTGCGAGTGCGTGCGGACTTGTTGGCGCATTTTCGGCACCGAATTCGTCGGTCTTTGTGATTTTGTGTGTGGTGGTCACGTTCCATTTCCAGGGGACTTGTCTTGTCAATTCCTCGGGAAGTGCGTCTCCACTCTGTATGCGTTTGAACTGCAAGAGACCTGGTTCCACTTCGCCGCCAGGCTCATCCGCTGCCTCAATGCCCCATTCCTTGGCAACAGTGGCTAATGCTTTTGGGCCAATGTATGCTTCTACGGCAGCAAAGACGACGGCCATGGGTAGTCGGGGATATGTGCAGAGAATATACTCGGAGGTGTAGTATCCGAGCAGCTGTCGTCCGAGGATGGATAGCGAGGCATTGTTGAATTGGGGGTCTGGGTCGGCGGAGGGGTGGACAAGCGTGCGGGCGAGTGCTTGGAGGGGGAATCGAGGGGGGAGCGACAGTCGGCTGCGCAGAGCGTGCAGCTTTATTGAGGATTCGGCGGCCTTGGGGTGTGGTGATGGTATGGTTTCCAGCGACCGGACTGGTCTTTTTCGCGACAGCTGGGGTTGATGTGAGGACGTTGAGGATAGGGCTTCCAGCTCGTGGGACGCATCGCCGTCGTTTCGTGCGGCTGCTGTGCTCTGGTATCGTGCTTGTTTCCTGCGGCTATATTGTGGCATGTTCCGCTGTATATTCTTCGCCGCCGCACACGGACACAATGGCCGGCGAGGCAGTGTGTTTGCCAGCAATTGCGAGGCGCATCTTGTCACTGATATCCGCTTCATTAAAGAAGAAAAGGGGGCGAGGCCGTGGAGGGAGTACGAGGGGGCGAGGCCGGGCACAGCAGCAATTGGACGGTGTCGTGTGTGCTGCTGCTGTCAAGTCGCGCATGCCCGAACTTTTCTGCCAAGCATTTAGTACCACAAGCGTCTAGCTCCACAGCACATGGCCGACCTCACGTCGAGCTCGGAAGACGACTCCCCTACAAACCCGCACAAACATTCGCAACCATGGGCGGAGGAGGCAAGATTCCGTATGCGCCCTTCTGCCATGCTTCACGTGACACCACGCTGACCCCCTTCAGATACCCAAAGCACGTCTGGTCGCCGGCCGGAGGTTGGTACGCCCAACCCGCCAACTGGAAGGCCAACACGGCTGTCATTGGCCTTGTTCTCACAGGCATTGTCGGCGTGGTCTTCATGACCGGCGCGAATCTGGAGTACCGCGACAAGATGCCCGAGCAGGGTCGATTCTTCCCGAGCCGATAGTACGCACACCACTTCGCAGAGTGCTCCCCAGGCATACAAGCTAACCGAGTGCAGCTGGAGCAAACAGATTCGCGAACACGAGCGAAAACAGAAGGAAGGCATCGTGGAAAAGCCAACTGAGGCCTAAGAGCTTGGATGCGGGCGCACGGCATGGCATGACGTTTGCACAATACTGTACCATCACGGCTGTACATAACTACTCAGCCTTTGCTTGAATTCAGCAACTCTCTCGTCAACATTGACGCCGTTCCACGTTTCTTCTTGTCCATGCCCACCCAGTACAGGCATACCCACTTGCTCAATTGCAAGACTCGCCGCGATGGTCCCCCACACGGCACCCTCCTCGAGATCCTCCATGGCCATGACCGACTTTCCGCGGATCAGACCCACTGCTAGTCCACCCAGAAATCCGTTGCCACCTCCTGTCGGATCAACAACTTTTTCCGCTGACTGGTGGTATGCAGGCATCCACCTGCGCGCACTTCCCCTCACTACCAAGCACCCGTCTTTGCCACACCGTACGACAATACCACCGTTTCTGTCCTGTCCAATGCCGCTTTGCATCCATGTATTGCATAGTGATTCTATCAGCCGGTAGTTGACGCTCTCCACGCCATTGGTGTTCTTACCGAAGAAGCCACCGAGCTCCCCGTGATTCGGACTGACAACATCGACATGCCTTAAAGCTTTCAAGCAATTTTCATACTCGTCGGGCACACAGAGATCGGGGACAGGTTCCCAAATGAACAACGGCCTTGACCTCTGATGTTTAGCAGTTGACGCCTCATTGCGTAGTCTTATGATGTTCTCAACCAGGTCAATGCAGCGGAGCGGCGAACAGATGAGATGGAACGACTTTGACCATAGCAATGGTGTGCCAACCAGCGATTCATGATCGAGACGAAGCTTTGGAGTCATATATCTGAAGGCTGCACACATCAGCCATGTATCACATATAAATTTGGGCATTGGCCAGCGCCTACCTCGATGCTCGTTCTCACCATAGCCATTCCAACCTCTAGTAGTCAGCCTGTCAGGTGTCTCTCTAACAACGACACCGGTCTGCCATTGAGCGAGAGATGCACGCAGTTCAGGCGGGAAATCGGAGCCACAATCCACAATCCAGCCGACGGACTTTGACAGTGGAGGTGCAGAGAATACGCGAGCTCCGAGTGCTGAATACGAGCCCGCACCTCCCAAGATGTCTTTGACTGGTGGTTTCGGAGGGGCAAATTCGATTTCGTCTGGCCAAGTTGAGCATTGTAAAGTTGAATGTGGCTACGTAGGGCATACCAATTATGAACATTCCCAGTGTGCAAAAGTCAATCTGTTCGCTGCTGGTCGCCATAATGATCGTGATTCGCACTTGTAGCGTAGACAGTCTGCTCGCCAAAATATTTGATGGCGTGTCCCTCTAAACACGATGGAAAAATGTAAACATTTATGAGCCGCGGAAGAATGCAAGATATCGTGAAGCGTCGAGACGATCAAGACCCAATCGAGGTTTATTGTCTCTGGAGGACGGCGAATGCGGTCATAGGTGGTGCGGCGCGAGTTTCCCTCTTGGCACATGCGGCTAACAGCAACGTGGGAACCTAGGCAGAGTAAGCTACCGCCATCACGACTAACTAGCTATCCTGAAACCTGTCAACCTCCTCGCACCGTCACTGTAGAGAAAGCAATCCCTCCTGAGCGCTGCACTTATATTCTTAACCGTCAAGACACGTTACGGTCACACAAGCTACAAAGTTGCCGTCACCAGCCCCTTCTCAGCGAGACATCTTTGTTGTGTGCCCCTGCACCTTCTCCGCAAATGGCGAACAACATGAACAGCTTCACTACGCTTATAAAGCGGTGAGTGTGTCCCGTGCTAAGCTGTAGCTTACCATCATCCCCAATCTTCTCCACACTCCCACATCCATGGCCGAGCAACCAGAACAACCGCATCTCCTGGGTCGCGATGGCCAGATTTCAGCTTCGGAACACATGCTGACGGCCATGGTGCGCAGACTTGAAGCTGCAACGAGTCGACTTGAAGACATAGCCAGCACTTCTTTCCCCAACGGAGAGTCTGGTGGTGCTCCTCCGGCTGCCAATGGCACCCAAAGCCCCGGCCCAGCTGCGAAGCTGGCATCAGCTACCAGCGCGACAGGCAGCCCAAAGCCCCCCACCGAGAGCGTGCCCCCGGCAATAGAGGCCCTCGATGAGATTGCCAACAACGAATTGAAGACGTGGCTCGACCTGAGTTCCATGCTTGGAGAGGTCATTGAAGGCCAGTCCAAGGCGGTACAACAGGGTTTTGCTGCGCAGCGACAGTACATCTTCATCGCCAGCAAGGCCAAGAAGCCTGACGACCATACCCTCATGAGCTTTGTCAAAGACTTGCAGGCGAGCATAGAAAAGGCAGACGAGATCCGCCAGCACAACCGCGAGGCTGCTCTCAAGGATCCGCTGTCCTTGGTTGCTGATGGTGTGGGCAGTCTTGGCTGGATCGGGATTCCAAGCGGTGGAGGTTTGAAGCCGGTCGACTACATCAAGGAACTGTTTGGTGGGGCGCAGATGTATGGCAACAAAGTGCTTAAGGAGTACAAAGACAAGTATGATGAAATTGGGCCTGCGTGAGGTGCAGTTAAGCTAACATATACCAAGACCAGAGAATAAGACCTTTGTCGACTGGGTGCGAGCATACTACAAGCTTTTTGAAGCTCAGATCGAATACGCAAAGAAGCACCACTCTGGTGGTGTTACATGGAACCCCAACGGCATCGACGCGAAAGAAGCCGCCAAGCAAGTCTCCTCGACCGCATCATCCTCTTCGATTCCACCGCCTCCACCACCTCCATCAGGTGGCATTCCTCCTCCGCCCGGTCCTCCTCCACCACCAGGCCCGCCTCCACCACCCGGTGCCGCACCTGTAGCGAAGAAGGCCGCGCCGGACATGAATGCAGTCTTTGATGATCTTAACAGGGGATCAGATGTCACAAAGGGTCTCAAGAAGGTCGACACAAGCCAAATGACGCACAAGAATCCCTCTCTCCGCGCATCCGCCCCCGTGCCCACACGCAGCGACAGCAACGGCTCGCTCAGGAGCAAGAGCCCAGCGCCGCCCGGCAAGAAGCCCAAGCCCGAAAGCATGCGGACTAAGAAGCCGCCGCGGAAGGAGCTCGATGGCAACAGGTGGATTATCGAGAACTTCGAAAGCCCGACCGATCCTGTAGAGATTGAGGCCGAACTCCAACACACCATCCTGGTCTCGAGATGTAAGAACACCACCATCCGTGTTCTGGGAAAGACAAACGCCATCTCCATCGACAACAGCTCCCGCACAAGTATCATTGTCGACAGCTTGGTCAGCTCTGTCGATGTCATCAAGTGCCCCAACTTTGCGATTCAAGTCATTGGCACATTACCCACCATCTTGCTCGACCAGGTTGATGGTGCGATTGTCTACCTGTCCAAGGAGTCGCTCAACACGGAAATCTTCACAAGCAAATGCTCTAGCATCAACATTAACGTGCCAACCGAGGATGACTTTGTGGAGAACCCAGTACCCGAGCAGATGCGAAGTTACATCAAGGATGGTAAAGTTGTCAGCGAGATAGTTGATCATGCTGGTTAATTATAGTTGTATGGTGTGAAACATGGCTTTTTTGGTAGCGCAATGTCATTTTTTGGCACACAGCGAGGCCCCTGGTGTGTGTATGACTAGAAAACGTATAGATCATTCTTCTGCCCTGGCACACCACCGTATCGCAGGCACTGTTTACAGCACATGACCAATGGTGTCTGAAACCACGTTTCAACCCGCTCCACAGCATGCCAAAACACCAAACACCAAGACCACGCCGAGCATTCATCATCACAAATCACACGAGTAAAACACATTGGCGGATTAAATATGCTTCCATTGACGTTTGCGCTAAATCATATATGAGAAACAAATATTTTCTCGGCGCCTAGACGTCCGCTTCAGGCATGGCATTGTCATTCGCCCACCGCTTCACCTGCTCAAAGTCCCTGCACACGTGCTGGCTCTCGTAGTTTGGCCAGTATCCCTCCTTGCCCTCGACAGGGTGGAATGTGAACACGTTGACGTCGGTGAGACACATAAGGTTCATGCGGAGGATTTCAATGCAGTGGTCTAAATGGCACAAGTCAGCACACGCAAACTCTCCAAACTCAAAAAGCGGATCTTGAGGAGTAAAGAACGTAGAGAAGCCGAGGTGGTGGGTGTAGGAGGTGACAAGTCAAACATACCCAGATGTCCGCGCACCCTCTCCGCCTTGTCGTTTGTGTCGCTCCACCACAGCTTCGTGTAGTATTCCGGATACGTACTCATCCGCAGCAAGTTTAAACAGTGCAGCTGATGGAAGACCTCCAGTCCCACGCGGTACCCGGTCTCACCGCTCTTTGGATCCGTAACGCGCATGGCGTCGCTGGGCATGTCGAGTTTGGGAAAGTCGGCATCAGACACCATTTGGTCGGGCAGGTAGGCAATGTCCATCCAAGCGTTTTCGACGTCGTCGGTTATGCCAACGTATTTTGACGAGTTGAGAGGATTGGCCAGGGAGAACTTTTGGCGGGAGTAGGTTACTTGGTTCACAGCGGGTGAGTGCATGCCGAATTGGTCCATGAGTTTGGCGGCCGAGGACGAGGAGGTGTCTTTTTGGGACATTACGGCGCAGATGAGGGAGAGCATGGAGAGGGTGAAGATGAAGAGGTTGAAGAGGGTGAGGTAGACGTAGTTGCGCCGCCGGAGGGATTCCTCGCGCTGGATGTAGGGCGTAGTGAGGAGGGTGGCATTTTCAAAGTCGGATGAAGGGCGTGATGGCGAGTCGTTGTATTTCTCCATTTTGCGTGTGAGATTGAACAATAGAAGCAAAAGAATTAATGTTGTAGAAGGTATTTTCGGCCAGCGATGAAGAATTAGGAAGTGAACAGCTCGTGCCAGACGACAACAGAAGGGAGAATTGAAACGCGATCGAAGACTGTCGTGGACTTCGTGCGAACGCCTCGAAGTCAAGTCAGCACCGCAGGCAGGAACACGCGACGCGCCAGGGATACGGAATAGGCGCCGTTCCTGTCACAGCTCAACCCATGTTTGCCATATTCCCAAGGCAACATTAGCCATCCGACACCCACCACCCTGGCCCGCCAAACCGAGACAAGCTTTTCACAAGCCTTTTGCGACACACGAAGCGGAGCATGTCTCATCTTCCGGTTGGCCACGTCGGCGTTTAGGTTTCAAAAAATGTTCCCAAAATGCACTAAGCCAAGACTTGACTCTCTTGGCCCTTCACCACTGTTTCATCCTTGGCGGGCTAGCACAACCTGGTCTGGCGCCCGATCGTTTCTCGGGGCTGACACAGACATGGAACAAAGTGCTTGGAAGTCGTGTAAATGCTTCGCATTAGTGCGCCTGCGCTCCATTATCATGGAACATGCTGGGGTGGACGGCACGGCTGAGCTGGAAAAATGGAATTGAGCCAATGGACATGCTGCCATAGCCTCGTATACCGTAAAAAGAATGCCCGAGGTTATAGCGAAGCTGCACGTCACGGCACTGTCGTAGGTGCAAGTGGAGATACGAAGTCGATGCGTCGTCTCGCTTTCCCATCCCGCGGCAGCTAGCAGTGGTCCACAGTGCCGATATTTCCGTTTATTGGCAAGGCTTGACAGCTTCTAGCCGTGTCGCTGGTGGAGAATGTGGCCCATGCTACGCATAATGTCTCTGTGTCTCTTTGATGTGACTGCTTTGGGTGAATCGCCAGGAGTGACCGGGGTCGCCATTTCCTTCATCGTCCGCGATCAATGCCATGTCTGTCTCAGGTTGCTAGGCCATTGTCCAAGCTGGTAGCTAAGCGACGGTGGGAGGTGTGTGAATGACAGAGTACGATGGCTTTATATAACGTGAGCAAGTTCCAAGAGATGATGAGGCAGGCGTAGAACGTGCTCATTCCTTCGCACAACCTTCTCATCCAGTTTCATCTATTCGTTTCTGCTGGCAGACCATTCGTTTATTCGATTTCTATAAAACACTTACAGTCTTTCCTTCAAGATGAAGTTCTCCGCTATTGCTCTTCTGGCACTTGGTGCTTCCACTTCGGCCTATGTCGTCCCAAACAACAAACTCGTGGAGAAGGATGTAGTTGCCCGTGGAGTGGTAAGTCACCTGACTATCAGCTTTCATATAGTCTTACTAACATAATATCAGGGAAGCGGTCCTATTCGCGAGGTCAACCTCGTTGCTGCTCTTGCTAGTCGAGGCGTTGAGGCTCGTGAGCCTCATCACAAGGGCAAGGGCAAAGCCAAGAAGAACAACCGCCGTGCAGTCGAGCTTGAGGCCCGTCACCATAAGGGCAAGGGAAAGGCCAAGAAGAACAACCGCCGCGACGTTGAGGCCGATGATGAGGAAGAACTCGACGCCGACCACTTCGCTGACGTCGAGACCCGCGCTCCTCACCACAAGGGCAAGGGCAAGGCCAAGAAGAACAACCGCCGTGAAGAGGATGACGACGAGGAAGAACTCGACGCCGACCACTTTGCCGATCTTGAAGCCCGTGATCCTCACCACAAGGGTAAGGGCAAGGCCAAGAAGAACAACCGCCGCGACGTTGAGGCCGACGACGAGGAGGAACTCGACGCTGATCACTTTGCTGATGTTGAGGCTCGCGCCCCTCACCACAAGGGCAAGGGCAAGGCCAAGAAAAACAACCGCCGGGAAGTTGACGACGAGGAAGAGCTTGATGCCGATCACTTCGCTGATGTCGAGACCCGTGCCCCTCACCACAAGGGCAAGGGCAAGGCCAAGAAGAACAACCGTCGTGAGGTTGATGACGAGGAAGAGCTTGATGCCGACCACTTCGCTGATGTTGAGACTCGCGCCCCCCATCACAAGGGTAAGGGCAAGGCCAAGAAGAACAACCGTCGGGAAGTTGACGACGAGGAAGAGCTTGATGCCGACCACTTTGCTGATGTCGAGACCCGTGCCCCTCACCACAAGGGTAAGGGCAAGGGAAAGAAGAACGCCCGCCGCGATGTTGAGGCCGACGATGAGGAGGAACTCGATGCCGACCACTTCGCTGACGTCGAGACCCGCGCTCCTCACCACAAGGGCAAGGGCAAGGCCAAGAAGAACAACCGCCGCGATGTTGAGGCTGACGATGAGGAGGAACTCGATGCCGACCACTTCGCTGACGTCGAGACCCGCGCTCCTCATCACAAGGGCAAGGGCAAGGGCAAGAAGAACAACCGTCGTGAAGCGTCTCCTGAGCCTCACCACAAGGGCAAGGGCAAGGGAAACAGGGGTAACTAAGTGTTAGATTTTGTCCGTAATTTTTGAATGGATTGGAACTGGAGGAGTGGGAAGTGTGCAAGGTGGAGGACGAGGGAGATGTTGGTAGACGCGGGGTGAGATTTTGTTTGGGTTCGTGGTAGATGGTCATTTCTTTGTATGTATACAGCGGTGTAGAAAAAGTCGATCAGGCAGTAATTGTCATCGTAATATCGAACATCTGTGCACCTGGAATTCTTGTGGTGTGGCGCTGGATATCTGGTCAAGCTGAGATCTGAACACGTATGATATGTGCGCACCTAAGGCACCCAGGCACCTAAGTTAGCAGACGGAATATAATATGCTAGACGTGATATACATGGCCGATCTTCTTAAGTTCAGAGTTGGGTATCTACTTGTACATACGAGCCTAACAGCATCGCTTGATTTCCACGGTCGGGATGCGGAGACCATAAGACGACTCTTGTGCGACTACTGTGTCGTAATCATTGCTCTCAAAAGTCGAGATCTGGCATCTGCAGATCCTCGGTGTTCTCCATTAGATTGATGAGGTATCTCGATCCGGAGAACCAGTCTTGAAGCGAGTTTTGACCCCCATCAGGAAGACCCATACCGGACAAGTCTAGTCCAGGGGCAGGTTGAGAATATGCGTCTAATACCTCGGTGTTCTGTGGTCCAGAAAAATTCGTCATCGGCCATGTGCTGTTAGGCATGAGTCCAAGGGCGCTCAGATACGGATCGAAGTCTGTCATGTTGCTGACATCAAACTGTGCACCGTTGGAACTTGTGTAGTAATTCGATTGATCTCGCATATAAGCTTGGGATTGCGCAGTGTTGTCCTGGGTCTTGGCTTGTAAGTATAATTTGGCGACCTGGCAGAAGAGGCGACACATCTTGTAAAGCTTGTCGGCACCTTCTGAGAGGGTACGGCAGCTTTCCAAGCTCGAAGCAAAATTGTTCAGCGATGGTAGATCAACGTCATCGAGGTTCTGTATGATGTTGCAGAAAATGACAATGAAGCTAGAATTTTTGTCAGCCGTGCCATGTGTGATACAAGGTTTCTTACGGTGTAAAGGGCGCCTGGAGGATGGACCAATGGACATAGCCGTTCCAGAGCTCCTCACCACCCATGACATTGAACCGAGCACTGCACCGCATGTGTGCCACTAGTGCAGCACGTGCTGATTCTAGGCACTCTTGGTTGAAGGTCACATTGTCTGGGCTGACAGCTCGTTGAATCAGTGAGCAAGTTGAATAATGCATCACAGTGTCCGCATAAAAGAAGATATCCTCGACCAGGGCCATGGCATCTGTTTCTGTAAGCTTCAAAGTTGTTGCAATCTTAGCGGCAAACAAGAGGGGTCCAGTACCTGTATACTCCAGACCCACATGGAATCCGCGATCCTCCAGTCGCCTACGCATAGAGGGTGGGTCCGTGTTGTTTGGATCACTGTTTTTAACGTTGTGTAGCTGCCGAGAGTTGCTCAGTGAGTGATCAGTGACGTTAAGATCCGTGATCCGCGCGTCACCTCGCTCATACCATGCCTGATTCAGAGCGTTAACAAGCTCAACAGCAGTCCGAGTCCTTTCCTCCCCAGGTTTGAGGAAAGCAGCAGGACTGAATAGTCTTTCGTACGTTTGGCCTTGGACTCTCGCAACCTTTACCCAGTAAGTGAGCATTAACCTTCCAGCTGGGACATCCTTCTCCAATGTGTCAGCAGTGAAAAACGGTAGTGAGATGTCCCAGTCCTGTATGACACTTGGACGCCCGAGCCGTAGGGACATAGTTTTGTCAAACATGTAAATCATCCAGAAAAGGTGGATCTTTTCGTTGCGCTCTTCTTCCGTATCGTCCTTCATGGTCTGGTACCGATGATAGCCAAGTGCTTGGCACATTCCAGCTGCAATTCCGATCATCACTGATGTCAGCGAGGGTCTACACATCTCGACTCCCCAAGATCCGCCGAGCATCGCGGCCATGATATTCTCGTATGTGGCAGGCATGAAAATGTCGAGCTGACTCATCGCCACCTCAATTTGGAACTTGCACTGGGCTCCGTAGACCCGATTATCTTCTGCATTCATACCCGGCGGTGGAATCGTGGTCAATTCTGTAAGAATGACATGCAGAATACCGTATGCAAGCATGCGACGAGTAGCTCCGCATTGTGTCGGATTTGTATACGCATCTTCGACGATGGAGCGCAGACCCCTCATCTTTAGAAACGGGAGTACAATGGAGGTTGACATTGGTGGACGATCTGTCGAAGTCAGACGTCGTTAATGATCATAAGTAAAATACACCTACCGCAGGCTATTCGTAGAATCTCATTTATGACTTCCCATGGTGGCTTGTCTAATTTTGCTGGATCAATATCTGCCAGCGAGCGATTGATCAAAGGGTTCATGCTATTCTTTGTGGATGCGGAAGTGTTGCCTTGATGTGCTACTAAGTCACCGAGGGCAGCAAGAGCTGACTTTACTTCCGCATTCTGCTCGATGGATGGAGTGCTGCCAACTGCTTTTGCCAGAAGCTCGCGGGCATATCCAGACTGATTCCTGATCGTTGTCTCGCCTTCGAATGGTGCTGGTGTGGGCGCTTCATCAAATGTGGAAGGGCTCCTTCCAACCCCTTTACGACTCGATCGGGACTGACTACTGCGTTCAGTTGAGTCTCTGTGTAAATCAAGATCGCTGAGCTTTGTTGCAAGATTTGCAAGTACGCTCTCAATGCCCGCTAGTCGATCTTCGATACGGTCAATCTTCTTCTCACTTTGGTCGATTAGCCATTATTACAGCATTGCTGCGATGTGTTATGTCGGCACCACTCACTATTCCTCCGATATGTGAACTCTTTGTCGCTGGGTCTTTTGCGTGGGGGCAGTCGTCGTACAAGCTTATCCAATCAGCTGCAATACGTCGTACGCAGAGATGCAGTATAACCTACACAATTTGCTCGCTTTGCAGTTTGAGCACGGTACGATTCGATCGCACCGTATTCTGAACACAATACTCAGCTACTATTCAGATAACTTCGTCGCATTACTAACTTTCTGGTTCTGCACGAATCGCACTGCGGCGTACTGTCAGTGTGTGGGTCTGAGCGAGCATTGAGGGTCGACGTACCGCGCGCTTGGACGTGCTTCCGTCGTGCGCAACATCCATGTCATCTGCATCCTCCATTTTGTCTCGTGGCAAAATCCGCGGCACCCGTTATTGCGGCTTTGCCAGCCTTGATTACAGTCGTCTATGAAGATTCGACGTTCGTGGCTGCCTTGCGCCGGAGCCCGAGGGGCCCGAGTGATTATGTCATGATCAGCTCAATTAGGCCTCTTGCTCTGCAATTTCTCTTCATCATCACCGGTAACCATGGTGCGTTTCTCGAAAATCTATCATATTGTGCATTCTAATGATCCGTTATCACGAAAAGCAAAAAACTCAACGGTACTGCAATCCTCAGTTATCAATACCCTTATACGACAAGAAGTGATTATCATGGCCGCCAGAAAGATCGCACCAAAAGGAGACGTCTTGGCAAGCAAGTTTTCAACGTATAGTTAGCGTAATACCTAGAGTGTAAGAGATTGTAGCTCTAGGATGAAACACGATTTAAGTGATGCCTGCACAATGTGGTGACGTCACGCGTCCGTAGGAAGTTCTCGTTAGGTAGTACCGTCAGACCCAGCGGAGCCTCGTTTCGTACAAGACGCTGTCTTGCATAGGAATGTCAATCTTACTGTATATTCTACGTTTATTGGACATATGCTATGATCGTATTTGATATTAATGTTTCGCAAGTCAAAACTATTAATTACGCGGTCTGCGCTCCTCAACAAGAGCTCCGTTGGAGCCATGAACATCAATGTTAACAGCTAGGAACGCCACGCTCTTGGCAAGGGCTTTCGGGCACTACGGAATCCGCCATAGACCATGGCTGAAATCAACCCAAAGCATTCAAAGCCATGCAGCATCTTGTGGAAGCATCGCCCACCATTTCCTACCATCCACATTGATTTGTCTTCATGTCGCTTCCCGAGAAGAACCCGTCGCAATCGTCTCCACCCAGTAACGATGGTGCGGAAGAGAGTAGCACAGCCAAAAAGGACGAGCAAACTGTCCAGGCGAAGGGCGGCTTAGGTCCCTACTTTGTACGCATCCCAGACATTTGGCAACATATGGAGAGCAGTTGTTAATCAGACAAGTAGCGCGTCTTCCATTATGCCGACGGCAAGAGCTGGGCTCTCAACATCGTGTCTTTCATCGCAGCCATAGCATCGGGCACTTTATTACCACTCATGAACTTAGTATTTGGCAAATTTGTGTCTTCAATCGTAGGGTTCGCGACTGGATCCATTACACCAGCACAGTATCGCTCAGAAATCAACAACTACACGTTAGTCAAAATTTGTCAAACATCAGATGCATTCACTGACCGCAATAGGTTGTACTTCATATATCTTTTCGTTGCAAAATTCGCCACGGTCTATATACACTCGGTATGCTTCTATAGCCAATGTATCGTAATGACAATATGAAATCTTACGCGTTTTAGGTTTGCATTTCGATAGCAGCTATACGCACAACCAAAGCCCTGCGAATTGACTTCATCAAACATGTCCTACGGCAAAATATTGCGTACTTCGACACCGACTCGATCGCATCAGTCACTACACAGGCAACCACAAACGGCAACAATGTGAACAATGGTAGGTCAAGTTCCAGGTACGAAGTGGTTGATTCGGGTCGTAGCGGTCACCTGCCCTTTGCAGTCGATTAGCTGACATCTGAACCATCTACTTTGTCGCCAAAAATTTCTGCTTGAGACTTATCACTGATATTGTACTCGTACCTCAGGCATCTCCGAGAAATTGAGTCTCATCGTCCAAGCACTATCCACTTTCGTCTCGGCATTTGTTATCGCTTTTGCTGTGCAGTGGAAGCTGACCTTGATTACCATCTGTGTGGTTCCTTCAATCGTCATCGCCATTGGCGTATGTATCGGCTTTGTCACAAGATACGAGAGCCAGCAACTTGATATCTACTCTCGCGCGGGTCTGCTCGCAGAGGAAGTCTTCTCGACTGTGCGCACCGTTCACGCCTTTTGGCTCAGTCCTCTGTTGTTGAGAAAATTTGACAAGCTTCTCGACGAAGCTATGGCGGTCGGCATCAAGAACTCTCCTGTTTTTGCAGTCATGTTCTCGACTGAGTTTTTCTGCGTGTACTCAGGCTATGCTTTGGCATTCTGGGTAATATATCTTTCTACTCTTTCCGAATCATTCGCTAACTTGGGGGCGTGGTTAACAGCAAGGCATCCGCATGTACTTCAGGGGTGAAATTACCGAGAGTGGTGATGTGTAAGACCTTTGCACCATAAAGAATGATGCAAAGCTAACAGCCACTAGGTTCACAGTTATCTTGGCTATCATTGTTGCGGCTGCTGCTATGACAACCATTGCACCTCATAGCATGGCGGTGACGAAGGCTGCTTCCTCCGCCGAGGAGTTGTTCAAGACCATTGACAGGAAGTCAGAGATTGACCCCTTAAGCGAAGAGGGTTTGACACCAGCAACATGTGAAGGCGTTATCGTATTTAAGGACGTTCACTTCGCATATCCGGCCAGACCCGATACTGCTGTCATGAAGGGCTTGTCTCTGTCTGCCCCAGCCCACCAGACGACCGCTCTAGTTGGTGCGAGTGGATCTGGCAAGTCTACAGTGATTGGTTTACTTGGTGAGTAGCCGCTCCATCGACATTGATGCTGAGGCTAATCCAAGAACAGAACGCTGGTATGACCAGAATAGTGGCCTCATTACCCTTGATGGAGTCGACATTCGTGAATTGAATCTTACATGGCTACGAACGAATGTACGCCTTGTGCAGCAGGAACCCGTTCTATTCGCAGGTACTGTATACGAGAACGTGGCATGTGGTCTGTTCGGTACAAGTAAAACGAATATATCGGAGGCTGAGCAGCGCATCTTGGTTGAGAAGGCGTGTAAAGACGCGTATGCTGACGAATTCATCACGCGACTGCCTAAGGTAGGCGCAAATGGACTCAACATATCAGTGACCAGGGTTGACACGGACAGGGCTATGAGACAATTCTCGGCGAACGTGCCATGAATCTTTCTGGTGGACAGAAGCAAAGACTTGCAATCGCGCGTAGCATTGTATCTGAGCCTACCGTACTTCTACTCGATGAGGCTACAAGCGCTCTAGACCCTAAGGCTGAGAAAATTGTTCAGCAAGCACTAGATCGTGTTTCAAAGAACAGAACAACTATTGTTATTGCTCACAAGCTCTCCACTATTCGCACGGCAAACAGCATTGCTGTGATAGCGGAGGGTGCAGTCGTCGAGCAAGGCACGCATAGCGAGTTACTCAGCCTAGAGAAAGCATACGGTAAGCATGTTATTGCGCCTGTCATATATCAAATGCTGATACTTTAAGCTCGTCTGGTGAACGCTCAAGATCTTGGGCAAGCAGGAGCCGAGAACGTGGTCGATGAGGAGAAGGCTGCTGAAAGAATCGATCTTGTCCGTACTCAAACCCAGGCTTCAGGAATAGATCAAGAGGCGACGAGGTCCACACAAAATGGTCCTAACTACAACCTGCTCAGCTGCATTTTCATAATTCTGAAAGAGCAAGGGCACTTGTGGAAGTGCTTCATCCTTCTCGGCATCGCAACATTAATTGGAGGCAAGTACATATATGTTGATGAGCATATCCGGTCATCTCTAATCGAAACTTAGGTGCTTCCTACCCTGCTCAAGCCATTATCTTCTCACGAGTGGTGGGAGCCTTTCAGCTGTCACCGAACGAGGGTGTTAAACAAGGAGACTTCTATGCCTTGATGTTCTTCATAGTGGCTCTCGGCAATCTCGCATGTTTTGCGACAGTTGGCTGGGTAAGCAACATTGTCGCTCAGAATGTCAGTCGATGTTATCGACGCGAAATGTTCGACCTGATCTTGAAACAAGACATGGCCTTCTTCGATGATAGCGCAAACGCAAGTGGAGCACTAGCTTCGAACCTCTCAGCCTATCCTACGAACATGTCGGAACTTTTGGGCTTCAACATTATGCTTATTGGCATTAATGTCGTCAACATCCTATCGAGCTCAATACTTGCTATCGTCGTGGGCTGGAAGCTTGGTTTGGCCGTTGTGTTTGGTGGGCTAGTTCCTATCGTGTTCTCTGGGTACCTCCGAATTAGGCTCGAATTCAAGCTCGAGGAAGACACCGGGAAAAGGTTTGCGAGCAGCGCAGCCTTAGCATCGGAAGCAGTCAGTGCTATCAGAACAGTATCCAGCCTTGCGCTCGAGCGACATATACTCGACAAGTACCAAGATTGCTTGCAAGGCGTCGCCCTCAAGTCGATCAAGGCCCTACTATGGACAATGTTTTGGTACTCACTTACACAGTCTATTGCGTTTCTTTCCATGGCTCTTGGATTCTGTGAGTGTTATGAACGACTCATCATAAACTTCACTGACAAGAGATAGGGTACGGTGGTCGTTTGATAAGCTATGGCGAGTATACCTCATCGCAATTTTTCATCGTCTACATTGGTGTAATTTTTTCTGGAGAAGCGGCTGCACAGTTCTTCTCATACACCACGAGTCTTACGAAGTCTGCTACCGCGGCAAATCATATCTTCTGGCTCAGGCGAATGAAGCCCGCTGTGCAAGAAGATCCATCGAAGCCACCGTTCGATGACAGCAACGACAAAGGACCAGCGCATATCGAGGTTCAAGATGTAGCTTTTGCCTATGATTCGAGACCTCATGCAAAGGTCCTTGAGGGCATCGACCTCGATGTAAGTGGCCGGAATCTGTGCACGACAAATGTTCACTAACAGATCTTAGGCGCGCCCGAGCCAGTTCATCGCCTTGGTAGGCGCGAGTGGATGTGGAAAGTCCACGATGATTTCTCTGCTCGAGCGATTCTACGATCCAACTACTGGGCGGATCTCCAACGATGGCACTGATTTACGCGAACTTTGTCCCAGAAAGTACCGCCGAGACGTTGCGCTTGTGCAGCAGGAGCCCGTGCTGTACCAAGGCTCAGTCCGCGACAACATAGCTATGGGTCTGGAAAGTGAGGTTACCGATGCACAGATTGAGGCGGCGGCGAAGCAGAGCAACATCAACGACTTCATCGCCTCGCTTCCGGAGGGGTTTGCAACCATGTGTGGAAGCCGGGGCACACAGCTCTCGGGTGGGCAGCGTCAACGAATCGCTATCGCAAGAGCCTTGATCAGAGAACCACGACTGCTTCTCTTAGATGAGGCAACCTCGGCACTCGATACCGAGTCTGAAAGGGTTGTCCAGGCTGCGCTCGAGAAGGCTCAAAGTGGGAGGACTACCGTCGCTGTGGCACATCGGCTCAGTACGATCAAGGGAGCTGACATGATCATGGTGTTTGCTAGAGGAAAAATTGTTGAAAGTGGTACGCATCAGGAGTTGTTGTCGAAGCGAGGTGTCTACTATGAGATGTGCTTAGGGCAAAGTCTCGATCGCAGCATACCGACGTAGAGCTGGTGTGTTGACTGTTAGCCATGATGGAACTTCTCAACGTGTGTTAGTTATAGTTATATTCTTTACATTATTGTAATAGCCTCGAAAACAATGAATTGGCGTTTTCAATGCGTGTCTCTTGTTGTTTGTAGAACAAAACATCAAAACCTCGCCGAGCTTGCGCAAAAGCTCCGTGTCGTGAAGATGTGCGATCATTGCAAGACCATGAAGGCCTGGGCACGTTGAAGTTGTCGGATGATTGCTCGGCACTCAAAAAATGTTTCTGGTGGATGACGTATTTAGCAAGGGATTGCTTGTCCATTTGGAATGTACTTCGGGTATCTACAGCAGTCTATGCGGGAGCAGGTCATGCCGTTGTAGAAGTTATGCGTTGTTTGCTCCTGTCACTCTGTGTTGAGCAAGTAACCCGAGACCCCTCGCGGACTCGATGCGACAATTGTCATGGGTCATCGATGAATCATTGCTTTCTCGTCGTGACGACGCGGTGAAGTTACTTTTGTCGCTTTCCCGCGACATATCCTGACACCAGCATTTCCGTCAAGCCTCGGCAATTTTTTGAGGGCCGCCATCATTCTCATTCGCGCTCAGCGAAGACTACAGTGTCTACGATACTGTCCCTGGAGACTACACCCGACACTAATCGTCTTTGAACACATGCGCCTCAGTCGCTCTTATCTCTCCGTGGGATGAAGTTACCCGCCCAATGTGTCTGAAGCATGTTGTGCTGCAACAGCGGTCGTTAAAACTGCCAAGGCGTCTCGGATTTCTGGCCTCAACCAACCATCAACCTTCGTCCGCCGAAGCATCCTTGCGTCGATGTTCCTAGCATACTGCGACCGCTGAGGTTGCTGTCGTGTGCTTGTGTCGATCGCACGTTGCGCATTTCAATTGTTCTTGAGCCTCACTGTCAACGGCGCAGATCTAGACTCAATACAGACTTGACCCTGTTTCAATGATGGCCATCAGATTGCAGTGTACCCGGAGCTTAATTGTGATCAGACCCACATTACCACCGTCTGGAGACAATTCATGCTTGAGGTGGCTGCCACAGGCGGCAAGCCACCCGAACTCAAAGCATTGGCATTCCCATGCTCTCAGTTCTTTCCTCTTTGCCCTCTCGGTCACTAATACTTCGCAAAAAGGTCAGGCCATACTTTCACTACTCCGTTGACCGGATCCACTCTTTGACACATTAGTCCTGGCGACCTTCTTTTCCTTGAGATATTGCGTTCAAATTTAGTGTGCGATATAAATTGTTCTTTCGATATACAACAGTAAAACATGGCTCGATACCAGCTTCGGCGACCGTCACCCGTAAAGATCGTCCCAAAACGGATCCGTCGACAAATTGCGGTCGCAAGCAGTGCACCCGTACCAGCAACGACAGAGCAACCAGAGGCGGAGGAACCTGAGGCGGAGGAACCTGAGGCGGAGGAACCAGAAGGAGGGGAGGCGGCGGAAGAGGAAGAGGAAGAGGAGGGCCCAGAGAGCCCCGATTCGCCAGACAGTTCAGGAAGCGAATCGTCGGAATCGGAGTCAGATTCGGAAGATGAGAATGAACCACCTTCACCAGCCGAGAGCGGTGCGCCTCTGACTGAACAAGCGTTGTTACCACAGCCATCTGGTTCCAATGGTACCAGCATAACATCAGCGGCGACGAGTACTGTTTCTCAGACTGGCTCTGCACAGCCACCATCCTTCACAGTCAGCTTCTCATCCCGAGGCAATCTTGGTGCCGCTCCACAGGTCACTGTCCCGGCATCGTCAGCGGACCCCGCTTCATCGACATTCATCACTCGACCATCAGCAGCAAGTTCATTGACCGAAAGACTATTCGTCAGCTCATCCTTTCAGCCTAATGCCCCGACTCCTGCAATCTCTTCGAGTGGTTCAACAACGGTCCCAGCGGTGCAGCTAACATCCATGGGTGGATCATCAACTGCATCGGCTGACGTACCACCTGTGCCTGCGCAATCAGAGACTACCGGACCGGATGCAGCCCCTCAGAGATCGACGCCTCAAGAAGAGAAGACAATGATTAGCAAGGGTGGTGTAGCAGCCGCAATTACTCTTAGCATAATTGGTGAAACTCTTCATTTCTTCTAGGTACGAACTACGGACTAACATCAAACAGGTGCTATTGCTATCCTGATCGCAGTATTTGTATGCGTCAAGCGCCGCAAGCGTCGACAGAACAGCCAACGCCTTGCTGATGATGCCTTCAACCCCAACAACACTGGATCCCTTCATGCCCCAGAGACCGCACATGTTGGCCTCGACCCACCATTCTTCTCTGCCCTTGGGGGTGGCTCGCATCTCACCCGCTCTACGGACCGCAGCGACACACTCTTCGGAGCAGGCTCATACCAACGCCCAGAAACTGTCTCTACAGATCGTAACAAGTCACGCTTCCCAGTCGCGGCTCCACAACCCACTCCTAACCCGTTCGCTGACCCGCCCCTAAACAAGGCGTACGATGTACTCGCTGGTCGTCCGCGCTCAACCACGCTAACAGATCGCGGAAGCTGGGTCAAGAATCCATTCCGCGATCCTGAGAGCGAGCGCTTCGATCCATTTGGCGAGCTGCAGGAGAAAGCAAGGAACGAGCGGAAAAGATATTTGGAAGAATCGAGAAAGGAAGCCGAGGAGGCGAGGCTCAAAGAGGTGGAGAGGCAGTTTGGGATGAAGGAGAAGATGGGTCTAGGCGTGCCTGAGCAAGCGCGCAAAGGCAGTGGGGCGACGATTGAGGGGTTGGGAGTGTTGGATCGGAGTGGAGGACTGAAGTGAAGGGCTTTTTGATAGGCAGTGTACGATATTTAGAGGGGTTTCAAAGATTGGATTAGGTGGTGGGGTTACGGTGGTAATATCAATAAAGGACTTTGTATCTGTCGCAAGACCAGATATGAATACAAAAGCACCTTGATCAATCATTCTTACAACACACGAATGGAATTGTTTGCAGTCTTTGGGGAGCGGGTGGTCTCCATGCACTGTCGTACATGCGTCAGCTATCTTCCCAGGTTGGCGTAGTACATCGAGTCATATCTCATGTTCCATCGAATATCAAGGTCCCGCAACATCAACCCTGCACATTCATCACTTCCACCTCCGCCTGACTGACAGTATTGTTATTTCGAACCTGAAGACTCAAGTCTTTTCATCACTTAAGTCACTTGCAAAACTCGATTGATGGCATATTCTTCTATACACGCCAATTTCCATCATCATCGATCCACCACACGCTCGTAGGTCTATCACCCCTCAACCCCATCAAATTTCGGATCTCTCGCATCTAATCCCTTATCATAATCCACCTCCAGAGTCCTCTCTACTCCATCACTATCCACCAACAACGCACAGTTCCTCCCAATCAAATGCCACTCCTTCTCATCGAAAGTCGTCGGCTCCGACGCCACAATCATATGCTTCCCAATCCTCGCTTCCTCTCCCAACGTCGACTCCTCGTTCACGATATCTTTACTATCGGGATGTCCGGGATACTTTGTGTTCAGCGAGCGGCCCGCAAACTTGGACCAATATAGGCTTGGTGGTTGCTGTGTGGCGTGGTTGCGGAAGCGAATAGCGAGGAGCTTAGTACCATCCGTGGTGCAGAAGTTGAGTGAGTTGGGTGTGTTTGCTGCGCCTAGCTTGTCGTGTTGGAGTGAGAGGATCTGGATCACGGTTTTGCGGAGAGCGGCGAACATTTCTTTTAGTGGGTAGGGTCGGTTCCAGGTCGTTTTGTCGCCATGGTGCGTTAGGTTGGTCATGTATAGCGCCGCAGCGTGTTCTGAGTCTGTGGAGCCGAAGATGTTGCAGTAGGTGTCGAAGGAGAGGAGAGCGGTTAGGTCGCGGCGGATGGCGGAGAAGTTGGAGATTACACCGTTGTGCATGAAGATGTGGCGGCCGAAAGCAAATGGATGGGAATTCACTTGGGTAACAACACTTCCTGAGCTCGCTCGAATATGTGCGAAGACACATTGTGTCTCAGTATTCTCGCAGAGAGATTTGAAGTTGAAGTCGTTGATGGGTGGACTTTGAGACTTGTAGAGTGCTGGACGAGGTCCAGTGACGCGCTTAGCGTAGGATGCGCTGGCTTCGGTGTACCCTAGATGTAACATTGAGCATGAACTCATATAAACACTCCATTCTGGGCTGCAGATATGTATGAATGATGTATGCACTATGGCCACGGCCCGTGTTCAAGAGTTAAATAACATACAAGCAACACCCATACCATCCATATTCAACAAGGAGTTCCGCATACGGAGAAGCTCGTCCGAAGAATGATCAAGGTCTTTGTCCTTGTCGTGAGGTAAGAGCTTGGGGAGGTAGTGCTCCGAGCATTGTTTGCTGATGCTGTTCGCAGGTGTAATGAGAACGTCGGACAAGAGACAAGGTTCGGTAGGAGAGATGTATGCGAACCAGCGGCACATGTTGTAAGCTTGTGAAGGTATGGCGGGGATCTATGTTGTTTTGAAGCGATTTCCGAAGCAGAGGGAGACGGTCTGGACAGTTGTGGTGATCACATTCGGAACTTGAACGGCCTACAAAGCAAGCAGTCGATGCTTCAGATATTTTGCTGTCAAACGCGTGCTCGTGGATGTGTAGTACTTGGTCCAAATGGATTGATTGTTGCGAAAGTGTTAGAACTTGGAAAGAAAAGGAGTAAGAATGTTATAAGGAAAATGCGCGTCCGTGACTGCAACCGCTGATGCGAACTGCTTATTAGCACCACGCGCTAACATCCCATCAGCTGAACTGACGCTCTTTGCAGTGACCATGGTCACTTCTGATCTTGTTTCGGTTGTAGTGTGCAGGTGTGTACATGGAAGTCACGCGGGGTAGGTAGAGTGGGGCGCTGGCGTCACGCCTCACAACCACATCTCGAGTGCTGCGCAAGTTGTAGTAAAGAGCTAGATGGTGGTTGACGTGCCTAGAAGCTATATAGTAAATACCTGATT
Source organism: Phaeosphaeria sp. MPI-PUGE-AT-0046c (assembly GCA_020747045.1). Classification (NCBI taxonomy): domain Eukaryota; kingdom Fungi; phylum Ascomycota; class Dothideomycetes; order Pleosporales; family Phaeosphaeriaceae; genus Phaeosphaeria; species Phaeosphaeria sp. MPI-PUGE-AT-0046c. The sequence continues at coordinate 765,244 of JAGTJN010000017.1, read as the reverse complement.
TCTGACTGATTCAGAAAGGCAGTATTGATGAGATGATGCATAATGGGAGTTGAATCGCAGGATCGGCGTAAACAGAATGTCCGCTTTATGAAAAGGCGCGTTGTCGATTGAGTATTTCGCTAAGTAAGGTAGACCTGTGTACCGCTGTCCATGTAGTTTGCTGGTGTCGGTATCTGCAATATGCAGTCTATCGCTGACAAAGTACCACAGCTGTTCGCTATCTGGTCGTATTCCCGGCATCTTACTAGGGCTGTCGTTTCTTTCACATGCAGCCTTCAAGTGAACCACTAGGCGTAAAAGAAAACAACTACACCGTCTTGATTCGACGAATCACACCATAGTCTGCCGCGCTGTCCGTCGACACCATGTTGCTGGACAGCTGCAGCTATTCGGCAGCACTTCCGTCGAGTGCTTGGTGGATGATCGACAGTGCCAGGTCTGTTGCGCGCGCTGAGCTATCGCAGTTCGAGGACAAGTGGCAGATCTAGTCGCTTGGAACCACAGTGTCGGGAGGTCTTCTAGATCATATCTACGATTGCTATGCTTCGCGCTGCAGATCCGACCTCCGTCCACGCTGATCTGATATGACGGGAATCTAGACAAAGGTGAACATCTCTCTGGTATCGTAGGATCAACTAGATCAGCGTGATTCGCCAAGTGAAAAGCATCGTTCAATCGCTCGATCAATTCACATCCATCATATTGATTGAGTTATTTGATACGATTGTGCTGGTTGAAGTGTCCAAACGTAGGCAACCGATCACCTGCCTATGACAGACAGATGTGCATCCGACGCTTCCATGGAGGTGTCGTGTTTTGTATCCAATCCTAGGCATCTTATCAGAGCTGAACCGCACATGCGGAGAAGCGCAAGGTGCATGGTATTATCGTTAGTGCAATAAAGTGTCTGGCGGCCATGGAGACCTAGACGCCGGGAGCAGGTAGGGCTTAGCGATGGGCAACATTGAGTGGCTCTGCATGCTTTGCGGGTCAGGCAAGCTTAGGTGTAGAGAGTGATAGTGACTGCGATGATCCGATGCTGCGGGCGAGGTAGATGCACGACCGACCGACGTGGGTAGGGCGAGATTGCATGCCTAAACCATGAAAGTTGACGCTACACACTCGTCACGTGTACCCTACTTCAAGTGATGTCCCACCGCAGGTTGCGAATCGCAATCCGAACTGCCACACAACAGTTTGGATGTTAGGTTCATAGCAATCGGCGAGAGTCTGAGCATCTGATTGTTGCGCTGTGTAATGTCGAGTAGAACACACGATATCTGTCGCGAGGTTGGTGATGTTCACGGGCCGCGCCCTCCCATGCAATGGGTCGGCAGTGGATCCGATCTGGCATTCAAAGCGGGAGACCACCCGGTGCCAGACATATACAAGTCACGACTCCACCAGCTTCGTCCTTTTGCCACGACGTATCTCCAGTTCCTCCTCAGCAAGATACCTTTCAGATGTTCGATGCCTCGTGCCGATTCTCAACACATTGCTTCTCACCGAGGCCAAGATGCAGGGACCTGCGCAATCATTTGAGCCTTTCTCCATACCAGCAAATAGGCGACCAGTGTGAACCTTAGGCTGAGCTCAGCGCTTCTGCATCACTCCATGTTGCGGTTGCGATTGCCTTTACTTTTTCCCAGTGCATCTGCGCTGACTAGACCATGGGTGGTGCATGCGAGAGCCTCGACGCAGCCTCGTGGCCCAGGTACACAACACCACCTACGCATCGCATGAAAGGCGCGGTCTCCCTAAACTACCATCGCAGCAACAAACAGGCAAGGTAGATCAACGCCATGTTTCACGTCGAAAAACGGCCCGCAAGATATCTCAATTCCACGAGGCACCTTGTATCTACGGACTGCCAGTGTCAAACAAAGGCCCACGGACCTCGAGGACAAACCAGGACCCTGGAGCCTGCATGACTTGGCGCCTCGGCTTCCACGAGGAGCGGCTATCAGCAGACGCTCGATGCCGTCATCCCAATTGTGCATCGACACCTTCCAGGGCCTCTAGCGACCGTGTGCAGTGCCACTATCATGGCAGAGCAGCTCAACAGTTGCTGAGGCGCCGCTCGTCGTATCAACAGGGGATATGAACGTTGCCTCCCAATACAAGTCAGACACGCCGCGCTCAGGACGGCATCAGGCGACCTCTTTCCAACAAAAGATGCGAGAGGCTTGTGTGGGCGTTGCGCCGCAACCAAAAGCAAAGCAAAGCCTCGATCCCCAGATTCTGCGAGGTGATGGGCTTTGACAAATGGCTTGCTTGCGCTTGGAGTGTTGCCATGGGGTGAGAAAAGGGCCGCAATTACACAGGACACCGGTGTGCTTGCAACGCCCACTGGTATAGCACGGAGGCCTCCACCACCCACCAGGCTGGATTACGTTTCCTAACATGTCCATGGAAATGCGAGGGCTCTGGACCCAGGTCGGATGCTGATCCAGGCGCGCGTCGCTATCACAGGCAAGCGCGCTTTGGCTCTGTGAGGCACACGGGCGCCCAGGCGCGGTGACTAAAGATGGCCGCGTCCAAGGCTAGCGGGGTGGTGGATGGAGTGAATTGCACGCGACAGGCCAACGAGCGGGGTCGCAGGCGCAGTGATGAGGCCAGGGTGGTGGTGAAAACTCTGTGCCGTCTCCCGACGAGCCATGCCCAGCGCCACGGCCACGCTTGCTAACCTTCAAGACGTTAGCCAAGTCCGGCGACGCTTTTCCTTTCGCAGCGCTGGGTCGCCTTGCACGCTCACCACCGCCCGCAGCCAGCAGGGCTCTCGACAATGTCCCGCGCTCGCTTGCTGTATAAAGTCTGTGCCATTCACCCCCGTAGCTCGGGTCGTTAAGGGCTTCCTTCCAATTCATCACAGCTCCTCCGCCACCTTCGCGTCCACTGCCTCCAGTGTGACTCTCCATTTTGTAGCTGCGGCTCTCACTCCCCCCAAGCAACTAACAGTCGAATCCTGTGCGCCCCTCGACTCCCAAGCGACTCTTGCCTGTACCTCACGCGATAACCCTCCAAGCGACACCCTCACTGCCACTGCGACAACACCCGACTGCCTGAGCGACAAGTCCCTTTGCAACCATGTCCCACGAGAAGAAGTACTCGGGCGAGTTCGTCCGCGAGGCGAACCCTAGCGACCATGGCGACCATGATGTCCAACAGGGAACCATGACCGACAATTCCGACGACCTGCAGCGTCATCTAGGAAATCGTCAGATTCAGCTCATCGCCATTGGCGGTTCCATTGGTACAGCGCTGTTCGTGAGCGTCGGCGGTGCCCTCAACAAGGCTGGCCCCCTAGGCATGCTCATCGCGTACTCTGGTTACTGCTGTATTATCGCTCTCGTAAACAACTCTATGGCCGAAATGGCGAGCTTTATGCCCGTCTCTGGAGGCTTTATCCGAATGGCTGGCCACTGGGTCGACGATGCTTTTGGCTTCATGGCTGGCTGGAACTTCTTCCTCTACGAAGCGTTGCTAATTCCCTTCGAAATCACGGCTCTGAACATTGTCCTGAAATATTGGCGAGATGATATCCCTGTCGCTGCCGTATGTGCCGCCGTCATCGTTCTTTACGCGTAAGTATCACTCTCGACAAATGTCACATGCTACATTTAGAAACAGCACTAATGATCACAGTGCCTGTAATGTTCTCGCTGTCCAAGCATACGGAGAGGCTGAATTCTGGCTGTCCGGTGGAAAGGTTCTCCTGATCCTCATCCTCTACTGCTTCACCTTCATCACCATGGTCGGCGGAAACCCCCGCAAAGAAGCATATGGATTCCGCTATTGGAAAAATCCTGGTGTTTTCAACTCCCATGGAAACGGCGATCTCGGACGCTTTGAGGGTTTCCTCGGCGCTCTCTGGGCCGCCTCTTTCTGCGTTGTCGGACCTGAGTACATCTCCATGGTCTCAGGTGAGGCCAAGCGCCCTCGTGTCTACATCAAGAACGCTTTCAAGACCGTCTACTTCCGTTTTGGTGCTTTCTTCATCCTCGGCGCGCTCTGTGTTGGTATCGTCTGCGCGTACAATGACCCCACCCTTCTCGAAGTCCTCGAAGCTGGCGAGAGCTCTGCCGCTGCGTCGCCATACGTCATTGCCATGCAGAATCTCAAGATCAACGGTCTACCCGATCTTGTCAATGCTCTGTTGATTACGAGTATCTTTTCCGCTGGTAACACCTACACCTACTGCGCCACTCGAAGCTTGTACTCGCTCGCCATTGAGGGCCGTGCTCCCAAGTTCCTGCGCAAGTGCACCAAGAACGGAGTTCCGATCTACTGCTTCCTCGTCGTCATGATCTTCCCATTCTTGTCCTTCTTGAACCTTTCGGACTCTGCCGCCAAGGTTCTGACATACCTCACCAACATCATTACCGCAGGAGGTGTCATCAACTACATTGTCATGTGTATCACCTACCTCCGCTTCTTCAAGGCTTGCAAGGCGCAAGGTCTCGACCGCAAGACGCTCCCCTACTGCGGTTACTTCCAGCCTTACGGCACGTATATCGCTCTCGTCTTTGAGATTGTTGTCGTCTTTGTCTATGGCTACTCCACCTTCAAGCCTGGTAACTTCACCGCCGAGGGATTCGTCACCTACTACACCATGGTTATCCTTGCTCCCATCTTCTTCGTCTCCTGGAAGTTGATCCACAAGACCAAGTGGCTCAAGCCACACGAGGTCGACCTTGTTTGGGACGCTCCGCTGATCGACGCATATGAGGCATCGTTCGTGACACCCCCGCTCGGGTTTTGGACTGAAATGCTCCAACTTGTTGGCCTGAAGCGTAATATCCCCGTTGACAAGCGCGTGGTCTAAGAGCTCTTGTGCTGGTCAATCTAGACCCCTTAGCGCTCCAGTTGTCCAACGCGATGTACAACTTATTATGGATTAGTTGGTTTCCGCAGGGAATGGCCTTGGCTACTACAGGATTCAACAGAAAATTCATTCTCATTGAGTAACTCGAGACCCACAACTTCGCAGGTGACTTTTTTTTGGTTCGCAGATACCGGCCTATTATCCCCAAGCGACAAATTCATAGTGATGAGCATCTTATGCAACGAATACTCCCAAGAGTAATTTCTGTTGTGACCAGGGACGCGTCACGAACAGTGATGTAGAAGAGGTTGTGGAAAAGATTTTCCAACTATGCCGAAGATGTCCTTTGGGAAGTTGGCGACAAGGCTCCTAGAAGAGGCTCCGATAAGCCCTCTGAGATTCTAAGGAAGGCCATGAGCTGAAGTTGGTAGAATGCCGCTGAACCGATGACCACGATTCTAGGCTTTGCATGGAGGGACAAATGAATCACATGGAGAGAAGAGCTCGGAGGAGGAGATAATACATTTCAATCTTTCGTTACATGTCCCGCCAATGACTACGTGCCTGCAACCACTTCAAACGTTCATGTTATCGTCACCGTCCTTGTCTTTCTCCTAATCTTCCTACTCGTTAAATACACTGCCGCGAGGCTTGAGACCTCCCTTGCCGACAGACTCGGCGAATTGCTGAGCATGGAAAGCGCCGCCCTTGTTGAACCGAGCGCTCTTCTTGTGACGCAGCCTCTTGGATCCTCCGGCCACTGCAGATGCACCAGCCCTCAAAAGAGTCAATCCACGGCAGAAGAGCCCTTGGTGGATTCGTCAGGATTGACAGCAATAGCTGGGACAGGCTCTGTGGGTGCAGGAGTGGTGGGATCGGCCTCGGTTGTGGCGGGGCGCATCGTAAGCACGGTCCCGGCAGCCTCCTCAACCTCGTTCTCTGACTTAGCTGCTGTCCTCTCCATGTCTTTCTCCGCCTCCGCAATTGCTCTTTGCTCCTCCAGAGCCTCTTCCTCACTGATCGACACACCCGTATCCTCTATATCCGCATCACCCTCCACATCATCATCGTCGACGCCATAGACTTGTATACCATCAATCATGGTAGCGAGGTCTTCCGGCCTGAACTCCTCTAGCTGATCGAGCTCGTTCTGGAGGCCTTCGAGCGCTTCAAGAGACAGCATATCCTTTTTTGCCGTTGCTGTATGAAGCGCGGTCGTGTAAGTTTGCTCTGCGGTCAGCCTGTAGATGTCAGCCTCCCTCCAGTCGCCGAGAGCAGATGCGGCGAGGATGCAGTTCTTGATGACATAGTAAGGGGGTAGAGTAATGTCGCTATGCATGTCAATTCCGCTACCTCAAAGATCGCCTTCTAAGGATTACTCGAGGTTACACTTCGCTTCTGCGAGGCATCTGTCGGTGTACCCCTCCTCAGACAGCTTAAATGCAGCATCGTACTGTGTCTCGTACAGCCACTGTGGGCATGGGCCTGGCTTGGTGCTGGACATCATGTGCGAGCTCGGGAACTGTAGCCAAGAATGTGGAAGAGCTTTTCAAACAGGTTGAAGGACTTGGATAGATCAGGAGGGCAAAAGAGGTAGGAGGTGACAGATTGTTGTTTAGATGTGTGCGTGGCAAACGCAATCCATCACTGTTTGTGCCAAGTTCTGCGCGTTTGCAGCAAACGACACCCGCCGGCACAGACACGACGCTCCTGAACAAATGGGTTGAGGCAGTTTCCAGGTCAGAATTCAAGGTAGAGAAGATCGTTCAACCGACACAAGTGAAGGCTGAGATCTTGACACTACCCATGACATCCCTCTGGTGCTTGCTGCTTGTGCAGACACTGTTAAGAATCAGAGCATGGGCAAGACCCAAGGCAAGATCTGGATGCGCACTGCGCGTTGAGCCTGATTCGACCATGGCCACTGGCTGGGCGAAGACGCATTCTCATTCGCTATCAGAGTACGATGATTCCACATTTTTCCCGATGCGACAACTCTCTCCAAAGCACCAATTCAGACCACGCGCTTTGCACGGTGTGTTAACGCATGTGTCGTGTAGTCCATTTACTTCAAGCTACGATTACCGGAGCACAACAGCTCAACGTGAACTACTACCAATCACATGTTCGCGCGATCATGCCGTTGTACCACAAGACTAGATGCCGCCAGCGTGAATGAACACCAAGTCGCCCGCGATGCGCCTCTTCGATCGGACGGGACCTCACGCTGCTAAGACCTCTAGGCTGTCGACTGCACGTCCAGAAATATCCAACATTCGTATTAAAGATTCACTTAGTACCGTATCCTGTGTTTGGTGGCAGCCTCGCTTCTTACGTCCCGAAACGACGAAATGATCCCGTCACAGGTGACCCTGTTGCCTTTGCCGAGTTGCCTCAACACATGTGCAGGCCACCGCGACAGGATGATTGCAGCCAAAAACGACTTGGAATTAGGCCTCAAAGACACGTGCGCATGTACCCCAGAGTACCTGTCATTGATGACAGTACATGATCTGATCGCTTGCAACAATGGACTAGTTGTTCCAGATCTAGGAACGCGCCCCCTTCCCCGCATTCTTTTATGCCGAGCCCATGCTTGAGGTTTGTGGCTTGACGCCGTTGTATCGACATGTGTGCGGCTCCGTTGCGGCTCCGCATTCTGGGAAGCATGGAAGATAGTGAAAGAGGCGCATCACGGGATCTCCTTGCAGGATACGGACTAGTTCCATGTCAGCTCTTATCACCTACCTCAGGCTATTTCTCGCAAACTTTCCGTCGGAAAGATACAAGATCGTACGGGAAATGAATGCCTCTCTTGATTCTACAAAGAAGCTCACGAAGTTGTACGACGTGGAAGATAATGCTGGATACGCGAAGTCAAAAGGGGTGCTTTGACCGACCTGGCGCAGGAACAAGATCAGACACGCGTCTCTCCGCCGTATCATGCACGGCACGTCAATACTTGCAACAATTGCGACCGAGTCTCCTCCTTGCATAGCAGTGTACACTTCGACATTGCAGACTAAACTTGTAGAGGTTTGGAGAGCCATATCGAACACTACGCGAATCCCTCCAAAAGTCTGAAATAACCAACATGAGTCGCATACATGCGAAATGTATAGCGTTTTGATTCATTGATCTTCAGCATCGCGGTTATAGCGGCAATGGGTAACCCACACGGCAAAAGTTCAGGGTCCAACAAGTCCCTGTTGTTACCTTCCATGGCACACTTCAAGACTTCAAGCACTCCAAGCAGCCAAGTATACCAAGTCGCAAAATCTTCGCCCAAACGACAAGTATGGCTTCATACGCCGAGCACCAAGTCCCACTCGACAAATTCATACACATAATCTACAAGTGTATGATCAAGACGTTGACACATATTGCAACAGGCGGCCAACTCCGCTCCATCTCCAGTCCCCACGTCTCCACCTGTGCATTGCCATCTCCTGATCCTCTCGCGTCTTCAACATTCCAATATGCACGATTCATGCGTGCGATAATCCACTCTCCCGTCTCATCTCCGCTCCTCAGACTACCAGATAGTAGGTGTAACTCAAACCCATACACCGTACACTAGCCAACTCCACACATGTTTCGCATGGCCAAACTTCGGCATACCTCGACCATAATTATGTTACCTTCACAATCCACCGAATCCACCCCCAGTCAGCTCAGCGTATAGACCCGCAATACTATGCCTGTCTAAATCGGACCGACCGGTCGGTGGTCTTAGCCTGATCCAATCATTCGGGACAAAGACTGGGCTGACGTAGCTGGCATGGGTGTGGTGCGGCTGATATGCGAGCTTACTGGGGTGGCTGCGCACGGTGTGGGTGGTGTGTGCGGGCCCTCTAGCCGACCGTAAGATTTTCGGCACATGTTAGCTTGTTTGGGATATGTGGCTGGGCGAAGGATTTGGAGTGCGGGATTTTGATGTGGTGCGGGAGGGAGGAAGGAGGAATCGGTAGGAAAGGATGAGGTAGGGTACGGATATCGGGGTCGAGATGGATCAGCGATAAACAAGGGTTGTGTTGTCAAATCCGCTTTGTGCTATTGTTAGCGTAGTTCTGTACTTTTGATGAGAGCATCTCAAAGTCCGAAGCGCGCACACCAATCCTGGACGATTGTCGTCGGACAGAGCGATCAAACTGCGCCATTTACCAGCAAGATCTGGAATACTGCGAGTGCGACGACGCAACTCGCCCAGTATCAACCTGATAGCGATATTATCGTTATCAAGAAGTACTCTACAGCTCTCTCGCACCCCTACCTCCATTCCCCCTCCCCAACGCCCTCTCCCAAATCGCATATCCAAACCCCAAACCCATCACCCCGACCAGCACAGGCAGTACAATCCTTCCTAGCACTCTTCCCCATCCCTTTCCCCTCCCAACCGCTACATAGCTCATCCGCGCCAACCACACATGCCACGCCGCCAGTACCACTGTCGCGATCGCTAGTCCCATCCACGATACATTTGTCGATTGCGCGCGCCGTCCGAGAAGTTCGTAGACGTCGTCGAGAGAGCGCACAAACGAGTGCATGAATTTGGGGATGAAGTACATTGAGGCTGTCAAGGCGATGAATTTTAGGACGGTGAGGACAAGGCGGGTGGGAACGGATGTTGGTGTCGACATTTTGATGTTCCGAGGACGAATGAGGGTAGAGATGGATGTGGTGACTTGTTGTGTGCGATGGGCCTGGTGGTGCTTTGGTGATGCTTTGGTGTTGTGAAGCCACGTGGAGGTGCGCGTGATGTTGTGTTTTTCTCTATATGTACGACAGGAGAACTGTGCAATGACTGCGTGTCGATTCCAAGCGTTTTGGTCGTGGTCAAATAGATTCTAGTTGACTCCAGAGGTTTGGAACTGTGGTACAGGGGGTTTGCAGTGCTCCTGAAGTAATGGCTTTCCGACACACACAAGAGCAGGTCTTGCTAATATTAATCAGACAAAGTCCTCAAATCGAAATGCCTCGGGTCCTGAGATCCTTGCGTACTTGATGCGTCCAAGGAAACCAGTGTCCCCTTTTTTATGGTGTACGAACAGATTCGAGGGTCGATCTCAGTGCCAGCGGCGCACAATCCTACTCCAACTCCAACTTTTGCACGATCTATTTGTGATACCACTAGCGGTACTGAGGCGTTTGATGAGATAGGTAATGATGGATAATACGTTGCGATGAAGAGACACCAGAAGCTTGTCGCTTCCCAAACCCTGGCGATGTTCGTCGCGACAGCCCCCGCCAGTTTCGCGCTAGCCGCAGTAGGACACGCACAAGACAAGTAGAACAACGTTGCAAGACCTCAACATGAAATTCTCTATAAACACTTTTTTAGACTCTCCGAACGATAGTGTAGAGAGTTAGGGTTGTTTGCGTATAATCTATGATCCTTTTCAGAATATTGTGGGGTGCAAATTCTGCACTTTCTACTTCCTCCCTGCCGGCTAACTAGGGCTTGCTGTCTATGGTATAATCGATCGCTATGCAAACGTATGAATCTATATACAATCATCAATCTATAATGCTTTACAAAGGAAATGCCCGCGACAGAAAGTTGCGCGAGTTCAAGAAGCAAATATCCACGCGACAAACATCTTACACACGCCGCGCCGTTGGGGGACGATGCTCGCCATCATGATCTGATCGGTCTTCTACAGCGCCTCTGATGTGCGCATCCTGTGATATGCCCAATCCATGAGCCCCATTCTCCACAGGTGTATGCTGATACGAGAATCTCTCTGTCTGTCTCCGCTCCTCTTCCGCATTTTCCCTCAACGTCGAGCCACTGTCTGGTTTCCGCATTTGTCTCTGCGGCGTGGTGTTGAAGCTCACTTTCGACGAAGAGAGTGTGTGGTTCCCCTTATGTGGAGAGTGGCAAAATGGCATATAGGCTGTCTGAACTCTACTCAGTGGTGCGGAAACAGACAGTGAATCCGAAGAGTGAGTGTGGTGTTTCGCGATCGGAATCAAATTTGCGTTGTCGCTATCGGAATGAGCGGTCGATGAGTTCCATGAGTGGTTGTGTTGATGGCTGTGGTGTCGCCTTGTGTGGCAAGAGATGGCGGCGAGGAGGTTGTCTAGTAAGAGGACTAGGTCTTATCAGTATGCGTTGCATTCACGGGTCAGAGAATACGTACCAATTGCGAAGCAAAACAAGACGATAGGAATGATCCATTGGCTTGCGTAGAACTTGAAACCAGTTGGGGTTCTGTTGGCAATGACTGTTGCGACACCAACGATAAGGAGCCCGAACCCAACGATGACGCGGTTGATCATCTCGCCAAACTCAACCTTGGTCTTGTGTCGTTTGTTGAACCAGTACATGACGGCCAAAACTAAGAGGAGGACGCCAGCTCCAGTGTAGAATTGTATCACAGTAGTATCGAAGACACTGAAAATGCGATCGAGGCGCTCCCGAGGGCCTACGGCTGTTGCAGACACAGCGTTGAGCTTCGCAAGTGTCTCGGTGTGTGCCACGAATACAAAAGCCTGCGCGTTCTCGAACATGTTTTTCACAAGACTACCCGTGCGATTGTTCCATTCGTCAGAGCGGAATCCGTACTCCGCAGTGTAATTCTCGATTGCTGTGAAGTTGCTCTGCCACCTGTATGTTGCATTCCAGTATCTGCTGTTGTAACAGCCGTCGATGCGCCACATGCTTTGATTCAGATTGCTGATCATGTCACTCGTGTTGTCGAAGCCAGCGCCCGGATCGGAGAAGTCGTCGGGTCCTAGACTCCAGATGAACTTCAGTCCTGAGACGGCGCTGTTCCACACAATGAGGGAGGTGTTCCCTTCTACACAGAGTAGTATAGCCGAGTGTAGAGGGTAGTGAAGCAGTGACCAAATTTGCTGGCGTACGGTTCCAAAGCGATCGTTCGAGAGTTGATCAAAATAGCTGTTTGCGAGGTCAGCATGCAGTACTTGCACAGTTGTTCGGCAGAGTCTTACAGCATATAGAGAAGGTACTATCAAAAGTCAGTGTGGTTCAAAAAGCAAGAGATGAGATACCCACCAGAAGGACAACGGCCGCAACGACTGTTCCAATTTCCGAGGCGTCATTTGATGACTGTTCTTTGAAGATACTTGCCACGCTCTTTATCATGCCTATGATACCCTCGCCGATAATGATGAGTGTGAGGAGCTGGAGTCGTTCCACTAGATGCGTGTATTTGAAGCTTAATATACGCCAGAAGATTGCAATGAGGAAGATTGCGAGACCTTCGAGAATACCGATGACGACCCTGCATTGCACTCGTTAGCGTTTGTATTCGAGTGTCCAAGAGTGACGTACCAAACGACTTGCTCCTCGAGACCGACCGGGCCTCTAGGAAGAACTGCTGTTGTGATACCATACAGCAAAGCTGCGATAGCATGCACACATGTGCTGAGTCCCAGAGGCCACAGCGTCTGTCGAAACATGCGGCCTTGCCACATGACTACGGCATACTGTATAGTAAGCGCTGTGCGGCTCACAATGAGCACAATGCCAAAGTGTTTGAATGCTGAGCGATCCAGGACGTTGTTGTATCTATCGAATATGGGTCCCGCAAACACAAATCCGGTGAAGACACCAAACTGAATTGCTTTGTGCAGCCGATTCCATACACAATCAATACTGAAGCGCACATCGAAGAGTGTGGTGATCAGCCAAGTGAACCACATTATGGTGAACAACTTGAGATAGTCGATAAGTGCTAGATCAACGTGAGTTGTAGGCTTATATGCATGGGAGAAGCTAGCGTACCTCGTGCATCGGTATGTTGATGCTCAGCAGTAAAATATGCTATAACACTGTTAGGGAACGCTTCGCCAGGTCAATGTCCTTGCGTACCAAGATTCGCAACAAAGAAGAGATCATAGAAAAGCTCGATGGTACTAGCTTCATGATGTTGTTTGTAGATGATGACATTGCCGCGGCTTGTCTTGCCATCGCCAGCGAGTGTGGTTGTATCAGAGGAGTTTCCATTTGACGACTTCTCGAGATCTCCCGACTCGGACGACAAGAATTGGCGCACGTCTTTGTTGATTGGATTGGCGAGAAGCCTGAGAGGCTTCTTCTTGTGATCCTTCAAGTGAGCAGAATGACTCGAATGATGGTGGTGGTGCTGGGCTTCCACTTTTCGCCGTGTGCTGAAGTATCTTGAAAGGTCCATTTCGTTGAAGGATGTAGATGACTGGATTGTGCTGTTGAGGTCTTGAAGTGAAGATATAAATCTGGCGATCACCTCCATGGACAATATATATCCTTCATTACAGTCGGCTTGAGACAGAAATAGGCAGGGTGAGGTATGCCAAGAAGGCACGAAGGAGGACTACCAATCAACAGTTATGAGATTGGGCAGTGTAGGCTCGCCCGACACATAGACTAAAGGGAGCACAAGGATGGGAAACGCCCAAAATGCTGTGCTTGCTTTACCGACTGCCTGGTAATGTGTTGACACCCAGAGCTCATCGGTGTCTACAACCAGATCTGCAGAAGAAGCTGCCTGTGTGAGGCTCGGGGAAGCGTACAAGGACGCACTGATAACAACTACACGTGGCTATCGCCTCGCCTTCCATTGTAGCTAATGTCTCTGATAGGTTCGGACCGCTGCAGACTTCCTCTTATGGTAAGGTGGTGAAGCGAGATATCTGCGGTCAGCCTCGTGGTAGGCTGCAGCACCCGTCTCCGAGGCAGTGGAGCTGACATCTCTTGGCAACCCCGATCTTATCATAGAGGGTGTGGGTGGAAACGTGCGGACGAATGATCTAGGATGTTCTTGCGAGGATACAATAGTTGGGACGAATAAGTTTGCTCCGCCAAGCGTCCACATAAGCTTTGAGTACACCAGCCTTACTTCTTACAGCATGCTTCTAAGCTGAGAAAGGCGATGCAGGCATTCGCATGAACGCTGTATTGCGTCATTTCACGAGCGATCTCTCTTCTAAGATGGTATTCTGGGCGGTCCCGAGTTGTGCAGGCAGTGTACGCCCGTACATGCGGGTCAAGAACACTTGCGTTTCAAACACAAACAACAGCTATCTATGTGATGTCTCGGTGAACTCGCTGTTATCCCCTTCCTCCTCTTCACTCGACGAAGACATTTCGTCGTCATAGTCATCGTCTTCGTCTTCGTCGTCATCCTCATCGTTCTGAACTAGAGGAGCCGCAGGCGCAGACCTCGTTCGTAAACGGCGCGGTCCGTCCACGGGCGGTTCCTCGGTCTTCCTAACTTTGGCTCTTACTCGACCTTGTCGGCCATTGCGCTCGAAGCTTAACGGCCACGTGAGCTCCAGGCCTGGCTGCGTTGGGCCACTACTATCCACAATCCACTGATATGGCTCTTTCAACACGATTTCTGCCTCAAGTGTAAATGTGCCCCATCCAAGCCGTCGAACTGCATACGGAGCTTCACGCAGCGTAAGCTGTGGAGGTCTGAAGGTGGGATGCTGTTATGACAAGTAAGACAAAAGGCGTGGGCTGATTGTGACAGCGAGTGACGCACCAGAAACACGCGCACGTGCTTCACGAGCTCAGGCCGTGATGTGCGCACAAAGAAAGTCCAGTCATGCTCGTTGGCGTCGTCAGAGTCTCTAATCCGCTTGTGTTTGTTGCCTATCAAAATCATTATGCCCTCGACGCCGTCTTGTCCTAGACGCGACCCTCGCTCGACTTCTTCTTCGGCTTTGCGTTTGGCGTAGACTGTCGGGTACTTGCTCTCGAGTTCTTTGGCCAACTTTTGGTCTGGCACAGCAGCTGTCTGCGTCCTACACATGGGGCAGTTTGCCTCGAGGTCGTACGTTGGATCATAATTAGGATCACTTCAGGTTGTGGCTCACAGTCAGTGTCTGTTTCAAACATATATGTAAGACAATTTGGTTCTCGTGGATCACATACTGCAAATCGTCAGCAAAATGCACTAGAAGAGCGGGTGCGTGTGAACTGCTGCTCGTCTGGTGTCTCGAGGGAGTCACCAGGGAGAGACATTTCACTTGGCACCGTAGTCTCCGTACCAAGTCTTCAAGGTCGACATCCCAACTCGAGGGTTCGATGCGGTTGGTGTTTGAGACATCCGCCCATTGTGCCATACATGATGCGCAGAGTAAATGGTTGCACTGCGTGCGGACGGGCGTGAGAAGAAGCGACTGGCAAATCTACACGACGATCAAGCGTCAGGCGGACTCAGCATTCCATCACCAAGCATACATACAGGGCACAAATCGTCATCTGCGATGTTCTCAGTTGTGGCGCCTGTTTCAGCCATGCTGTGTAGCGAATCGTGCGATTTTGCACAGGTGCTAAGGTTACGGAGATGGAGGGAAGATGGCGACTTCCACGATAATGGCAGACGCACAATATATACGGTACATCATGCCCAGCATGGCGCCAACACTGAGGCGTGCCGTTGTGTGGAGAAGGATAATAGCAGCGATCAGGCAGAAGCGGCACGGGCCAGGTCGAGATTCCGCGGGACGAGTCACGTGATAGTAATAGTGATAGTGACAGAGCGTCTCACGTTGAACTGACGTTCCTCTAAGCCAAGGAATGAATATTCATTCATTCATGGAGATTGAAAATGGCATCAAAGAAGTCTGACCTTGTGTCAACTATTAGCGAAGGTTCACTCGCACTTTCCTTCGTACCCAGCCGGCTCGGATGCGTTATTTATACGCTATCGACAAAGGCTATTACAACAGCTCGCGTGACTTAAATTGAAATCGCAAAATAAAAGGCCGTTTTGCTATTTAATTCCACAGGTAAAGAGGTGACTTCAAGTTGAATATGCGCAAGCAATGCGCGGCCTCTCACGTGCTGGTTACTTTGGTAACGCTGAATAACCAAACAAAGCGTCTTTGTCCATCATCCAAGCCATGTCTGAAAATATTCTTTGTATGATTTACATCCACCTTGTAGGTTTCCAGACCTAGCTACTATATGGGTCTATCGAAGATAGCATTCTTCCCATGTTTGCTAGTATTTGCAACTTGTGAAATGTTTTCGTATTTCGAGTCAATAATTCACTAGATAATTTCACTTCAATGCACGATACTTGAACCAGATTAACTCGAGTTTCGTTTGGTCAGAAGGCCAAGATCCTCTCACTATATGATATCCGCTGTTGTATTCAATTCTCTCCCTCCATATCGGCCGACCTCTTTACTCAACTCCTGCTTGCCATACTTCCGTTCTTGAGGAGGTTCAACTTCAAGCATGAAGACCTTCGTACACATCACGGGTATCCTGGTGACCGTTGCTAATGCTCTTCCAGCTGTCAGTATTCTCGACTTCTTCTTTCAACCTCATACTAACGACCGAACCAGGTGGTCGTGGGTCCTACTATTGAAGGCCAGGGTGCCATCATCTTCACAGAGCCCAAGCGTCAGGGCGACTCGGCCATGATTCCTGGCAACGCTTGGTGCACCGACCTCTCCAACATCTTCGGCAACTTCGACGGCAAAGTTCGCAGTATGGTTGTTGAGAAGGGCTTTCGTTGCCGGTTCCACGTGTAAGTTGATCACAAGCAATGCGAGCCGTCACACTGACTGTTTAACAGCAATAAGGGATGTCCTGCCACCGGCGATAAATACGAGTTCGGCAGCAAGGACTTGACGCTTGCTGTAGGCAAGCTTCCGGAGTGGTTGGACCGGAAGATCCACAGCGTGTACTGCGCACAGCTCTGAGAAAAAGAGGTGTTAAACACTCCCTCCTCTTCAAGACTTTATTTTCCTTTTCTTAGACAATCCGATGCAGCGCTTTCTCTAGACAATGGAAAGTTCATACCAGGTTTCGAGGCCGGTGGCTGCAGCTTCCATTTGAACGCGTTGTGCGACTTGTAGCGGTGATGGCAGAGATCTTCTCTAGTACATAGCAATGATACGAACATCCAACTACAATATATAGCGAGGTCTAAGCTTCCTAGGCGCAGTGTACAATCGTGAAGTCGTCACAGCTGGGCGGGACATGATTCGTGGGACATACTTGTTGAGTCTTGACAAATTATTTGTTCAGGATGGTCTCTCGTGTTTGTATTCGTGGAGGTGTGACGCTGCCGATAACGATCCGTGTTCTCATGTTCGGCAATTGTATTGCGGACCTGAATACGGTGTTGGTTTGTAGCAGTAGTAACAGAGATGTCCCCTAGTGTGAACATAGCGGTACGGTATACGGTGAGGCTTGAGTATACTAGTGGCTGTGTACTATCGTGAAGTCACAGCCTTATGACGTGGAGACAAAGTCTCACCGCGCCAAATGGGCCATGATGAACCGTTCTTTGACCTGAAGCTGCTCTTGGTTGCGGTGACGAGGGAGCCGTAGTCAGCGCTATGGTCGCACAGCCACTAACCGGTCGCCCTTGCCCGCTCGACAACCAGCGAAAGTCGCGACTCCGCCACAAATCGTTATTGTCACCAGATTGGGCATGAGCGATCCCTGTGGTAACATGTGGCGCTTCCAGTCAGCAGCGCGCGACCAAGGCGTGTCTCATATAAGAGGCGCGTGTTCTGTTCAAATGGCTTCTGGCCAACCACTGCCCCTCGTACCCCTCCCTCCTACATAAGCACTCACTTTCGGCCCCAAAGCTTTCTTTGCAGCCTACATTGCTCCCCTTCTCCTACCTACTCTCTTGACCTCAAGAACCTCCAGGCGCACCATGTCGAGTCACGATTACTACGGCGGCGGCGGCGGCGGCCACGGCCAGCAGAACTACGGTGGTTACGACGGTGCGCAACACGGGCAGCAGGGCCAGGGCCACAACCAGAACTACCCCCCGCAAGGCCAGGGCTACGGGGGCCAGTCGCACGACCAATATGGCTCGTCGCATAGCCCATATCCTCCCCAGGGACAGGTCAGTAGAGATGCTTCGCCTCGGCGCATCGCGGGTTTGAGCAACAACTGACTTCCTCCAGGGCGCATACCAGCCCCCACCACATGATGCATACCAGCAACCTCAAGGCTACAACGCCCCGCCTCAAAACCAGTATGACCAAGGCTACGACCCGAACCGCAGCCACTCGCCCTACCCGCCCGCGCAGCAACACCATGGGTATCAAGACCCACATCTGCAGCAGCTGCAGCAGCATGGCTACGGTCAGCAGCAGCCCGCGTACGGTGATCATCAACAACAACAAGGCCATGGCCATCAGTCGTCAGCATACGGCGGCCAGCAGCAGGGCCAGTACGGTCAGCCGGGAGCTCCTGGTGGCCCTGCCGAGGGCGATCGCGGCCTAGGTTCAACTCTCATCGGAGGTGCTGGCGGCGCATTCCTCGGGAACAAGCTTGGTGGCGGCGCTCTGGGTACGATTGGTGGTCTTGTAGCTGGCGCGATCGGCGCAAACATGTTAGGTGACAAGTACGAGCTCCCTCTCCCCGGTAGCTATCTTTTAACCCTCATACTGATCATCATGACAGGAAGGAAGACAAAGAGAAGAAGAAGCATAAGAAGCACAAGTCCCATGGTAGCCACAGCTCGCACCATGGATCGTCGCATCACAGCTCCTCGCACCACGGCTCATCATATGCAGGCTCGTCGTTCGGAGGCTCTGCAGCAATGGGTGGACTGTACCCTGATAGTCACGGCAGCAGCCACGGCCACAAGAAGAAGAAGCACAGGAGCCACAGCCGCAGCCATAGTAGGGGCAAGAGCAGCTCTAGCTCTTCTTCAAGTAGCGACTCTGATAAGGGTAAGCGTAAGTAATCCTGGCCCTGGTGTGCTAGTCTACAGTGTGCTGTGACAGCAGTAACACTATCACCGTCACGGTCTTATCGATAGTGAATTTCTTTGGCTCTATGGAACCTGTCTTTTCTTTGCAATGCTTAATACAAAGACGATCGTGACGCTATAACCAATGAATCCAAGAGTGAGGTTTTTTCCCATAAACTCTGCTGTCTGCGTTACAACCACAATCATATTCGCGTGAATAGTTTGACTGTAAGCCCGATCTTGTCTAAATGCGGTTAGTGCACCACAGCCCATTTTTCACCATCAAGTTACTCATCGCCCACTATTAGGCACCTCTCATTAACCCCGCAATATTCTACGTCTTCAATATTCGCCATGGTAGACATGCTCATTGGTTTCTTCCGCACATCACTGCCAGAGGAGCTGGCCGTCGTTTTGGAGAACGTTCTCAAAGCTGCCGAATCAGGCGATTTCTTGGCGGTCTTCCAACAACCGGAAGTTCAAGATCTACTCGGACACGAAGAGAGTGAATCGACCAAAAATACCAAACGAGACGACTTCAAGCTCTGGAGTGACTACATATTCCACCGCCTCGGACTGATATTGTCGAAACGGGGTGAAGAGCAAGGCACTCCCATAAAAGAAACAGCCGCCTACCGACAACATCTCCTCTTCGTGGTGGCAGTCGCAGCGCTATATGCATTTTTGCAGTCAACAGTCACGGGCCCGCCGCTGTCTTTCAAGTCCGCCGAGGTCTTACTGCCGCAAGATGTGTCGCACAACCCAAAGGAGCTCAACAAGATTCGCGCTGACTTAATAGCGTCGCTGAGCACCGATGGTGTAGCGGCATATAAGCTCACACCAAACATCGAGCTATTGTGTCTCGCCGAGTCAATACTAATTTGTCCGCCCATACAGAAGAACATCGAGCGCGCAGCATGGGCACGGCTGAGAGTCAACCTGGTGCACCAGAAGCTGCTAAGTGAGCCAGCTTCGAGCTTGCAGACCGCCATCTATGACGACCTCAAAATCGTAGAGGATCTTATCATCAAATCGAAAGACTCGGATAGTGCCAGAGACCTGTACACAAATTTCCTCCTCGAAAGGGCTGCAATCCATACTCACCATGGACTCGATAAGCAGGCGCGGGCGGATCTGGACCAAGCGACCAAGGAGCGACGGTTTGAATTTGCTTTGACCGGAATGATGGGAAAGCGGACCAAGTTCCAACAGAAAGACACCAGCCAGCTGCTTGTGCTAGCGAAGAGTGCGGGTACGGAAACGAAGAACGCTGCAGATGAGACCTCGAAACCGAAAGCTTTGGATCTCAATGACGACACACTACATGAAACAATTCAGTTCACCGAAAAGGTGGCTTCGATGGACATCCAGGACGGGTCATCATTGCCTGCCAGCCTCGCGCATCTGGACCCAGCAAATCAGCCACTGCTCGACCCACTGGATTCTGTCATCCTGCTTTCACTGGCAGAGAGCATCAAAAACACCAACCCGGCGGATGGCATCACCAGAGAAGAGACGATACCTTATGCGACCCGCGTGCTAGAAGGTGGAAGCTCAAATTGGCAAGTATATACGCAAGCGCTGCTTGTGCGAAGCCGAATCGAAGGATACAAGTCAAGAACGATGGAACGTGGTCTCCTGCAACTACAGGCGCTGGTCGACCAAGTCATTGCGGAGACATCTGGCGAGGCTACGACTGACGCTGAGACAAATGAGAAAATTACTGCATTTCTTCCCCAGGCGAAGGACGAGGAATCCGCTTTAGTAAGCGAGCGTCTTCGTTACGTCTTTCCCCTCAGCTCGCCTTCACGTTGGGAGCTAGAAGCAGAACTCGCGGCAAGATGGGTGCACATCGGTGGTCTGCGATCCGCACTTGATATCTATGAGCGACTGGAGATGTGGGCTGAGGCAGCGTTATGTTGGGCTGCAACTGAGAAAGAAGACAAGGCCCGGAGAGTCATGCGAAAGCAGCTTTTCCATGCAACAAGCGGCAAAGATGATGATGCAGATCCCGAGTCAGAGATGTGGGAAGGACCAGCACGGGATCCGCCTCCATCCGAAGCTCCGCGCTTCTACTGCATTCTTGGTGACATCGATAGAGACATCTCCATGTACGAGAAAGCTTGGGAAGTGTCAGGACACCGATACGCGCGCGCTCAGAGATCGCTGGGACAGCATTACATCGCCCAACGCGACTATGAAAAGGCCGCGGAAGCCTACACTCTCTCCTTGAAAGTCAACTCGTTGTACCAACCCGCTTGGTTCGCGCTTGGATGTGCACATCTCGAACTGCAACAATTCAAGAAAGCCGTTGAAGCCTTCTCCCGCTGCGTACAGATCGATGATCGTGACGCAGAATCATGGTCAAACATGGCAGCAGCACTACTCCATCTACGCCCGAAAGTCAAAACTGAGGAAGATGGTGGAGAGAATCGCGTAACGACTCACCCACGCACCGATGCCCTCAAAGCATTCCGACGCGCCGCAGACCTCAAACATGACAGCTACCGCATCTGGTCGAATGTCCTCGCGGTCGCCGCTACCACAGAGCCGCCCTCCTGGAACGACGTCATCACTGCGCAACGCAACATCTGCGAATTGCGCGGCTCCACTGACGGTGAGCAGTGCGTCGATGCGGAAGTGCTTGACATGCTCATCAAAGACCTCGTACGTTCCGATGAAGACTTCGACATCTCACGTCCTGGCCTCCCTCGTCTAGCAAATGAGATGATTGAGAAGAACATCAAGCCTCTGATCACCTTCTCTCCTAAGCTCTGGAGTATTCTGGCTACCTTGTACACACATACCCAACGTCCCTCATCGGCGCTCGAATGCCATGAAAAGGCGTGGCGCGCAGTCACTTCGCAACCCAAGTGGGAATCTGGCACCGAAGCGACATGGAATGCAGTAGTTGATCAGACGATTGACTTGGTAGATGCGTATGAGACATTGGGTCCGAGGGAAAGGACTGAGGGTCTGGCTGCGGGGAGTGGGGAGTTGGTCGCCAAGGACTGGAAATTCAAGGCGAGGAGTGCGGTTAGGAGTGTTATGGGCAAGGGAAAGGAGAGTTGGGAAGATGGGGAGGGGTGGGATAGGTTGAAGGAGAGAATGGAGGAGTTGAAGGGAAGTGATTAAGCAGCAGTATATCGCCCACGTAGTATGGTGCATACCCTTGTATGGTATGGTTACTAATTGCATGGGAAAATCTTAATGAATACTACTGTCATATACTCCCATGCTAGACTGCATAGCTTAACATGGATGACACTTGGTCTTCTGCTATTATCAACAGATCTAAAGCTAGTAATGCTTGGCAGATTGTTGCGTTCAAGCCACTGTGTGATGGTATATGTCTAAGCTTGCTGCTTCAGCTGGCGTGCGGTTGGAGCCAAGTCCAACGTACACATAGACCTTCGGGCCACTCCTCCGCTCCACAATATGGAGGTGGGGGCGGATATGCAGGGTCAAATACTACATCGCATTCGTAAATGCACGAGGGGTTCCACTTAGGCGAGCCGGTGTCATTAGACATACTCGAAACAGGGAGTAACTTACGCTAGCCTGTTCGGTCAAGCAAGCTACAAACACAGAGTCTCCATGCAACAAAATCAATATCTTGAGCATCGAGAGAGTACGAAAACAGTTCAAATGAATCACAGCGCTACTTCGGAACATCTTGCGCCGGCATTCGTAGCTGCAGTTTGGACTTCCACACTGCCAGTACCCCCATCATTGTGATCGTTGCTTATCGTTTGTGTAGAACGTGGCACGGAAGACGATGAAACACTCGTTCTTGCCGCTTGGATCCGTAGGCTGCTCGTCTCTCACACCACACTACGCGGTAAACGTATGAGAAGCTGGCTTACTTGTGCTTGTGTACCCTCAATCTGGAAAGGAAGCCGCGCTTATTTCACGCTAGCGTTCCAGCTCATGCAACAAAGTTGGCGCAGCGCGTAGGTTCAATTGCAACCGATGGTTGATTGATAAGTACTTGGCTTGAGGACGGGAAACTCGACGCTCTACTCCTAGGGGGCTGTTTTTGATCGTATAATATCAGTTCTAAATCCGTGGTAATGGATCCCGACTCTCTAGAGGACCATGGCATCTATCTAAAAAGAGATGACAAGCCTGAAAGCTTGTCCGACTGTCCATCACAGCTCACCGAACTCTTCATTTTATTCCTTTCTGTGCGCAAGATCGAATCGGATTACTTTGGAGGAACATTAGCCGACGACCCCTCCGTGCAAGCTACACACGTAATGCAATACGAATCAGAACTGAAATTGGAGGCAAATAGAGTGATGATGCACTGTCTCGGGTACAAGCGGCATGATGAGAAAGAAGAGGCATGGGTGCAAGCACTCCAGTCGATCGTGTTCTATCGTTTCGATAGCGAAGCCGAGGAACGATACAGGAGAAAAAGACGTCATCACTGGTATGCTACCCTATCCTAGACGCTGATACTACTTCTAAGTTCTCATATTAGCTTCATCTGTGGCAAGCATTTCCCTTTGCAGAGTCGGCCTTTGCTTCGTAAGGCAGGAGGAGCAAGAGCTTTTGAGAACGAATTGCGTGCTGTTTACGGCTCTGCCACTGATGCTGACGATGCAGACATATGGTGAGTCCTATACCAAATTGGTCAATTTAAGTTTATTGCCCATTCTCATCAAAATCAGCACAGTCCACTCAAACAACCCCAATTTCGACGTCGATAAACTCAGATACTGTGGTTTTGACGGTGAAGGTGTAAAAATTCCTGACCTTACTATTGGTCTCCTCATGTGGGATCACAATTTGTATCACGCTCCACCTGCAATGGGGCTCGATGGACTGGAAACAATTCAACAACACGAGTTGACCAAAGCGTTGAGGCCAAGTACCGTACACGAAACCCTTTACGATCTGGAGGAGAAAAAGCTCATCAATCCTCTTTTCATGTTTGCGAAGGGCAGAAAAGGGGTCCATGTGCAACGTACATGTAGGCCTACGCTCAGCTTTCCTTTCGCCGTTTGGGAAGCAAAGAAGGCTAATGAGGGAGATGCGGTGGCCCAAAACGCACTCAAAGTGAAAATGATTCTATTCTGGCAACGAGACTTAGCGCGACATGCCCATATCGATTGGGTGCCCCTTGTGTTTCATTTCATAAGTACAGGTTCCGAGTGGCACCTGTATGCCTGTCATCTCGACGAAGCGGCGTCAAAGAAGAAGAGTACCTGTGTAAGTCCTCATGACGCGCTTGTATGATGAATTGTTTAACAAAGTTCGATGCTCAGTCTTTCCGACTACTATGGTCTGGCAACTGCGCAAACCAGGACCATGCTCTCCAGCTTTTGTACCTCGTAGATATCATTGCACTGTGGGGTCAGTTCCAGTACAAGCCATTTGCTGCAGCTTGTATCCGCAGGCTCAAAAGACGAAATCGACTCGATTATCACTGGCGGTACAGAAGCACCAATCTCCTCTGTTATCAAAAGCCTATCCACGCATCGATTTTCCGGACTCTACAACGTCCCGGCATTCCCCAGACCGACTTGGCAGAACCACTCAGCCTACAACGTGCAGGAACTTCAACATCGATATCGAAAATCGAGAGAGAGATCACACGAGGAATGCGATTTCTTTCATTCAAGAATTACTTCATCCCGGAGAGAGATGGATTCATCTGGCTTCTCCACCGTCAATTGTGCAATGAAGATCTGCTGGTAGTGCGCGTCAATGCTGAAGGTTGTGTGTTGCACCCTTTGATTATCTACAGCTCGACGAATTGGTCCCACAAGGAATTTAGAAAGATGATTGTTGAAGAAAAGGCCAGAATGCCACAGCACGTTCAGACGGAGTTTCGGTATAATCGTGACCAAGCTTCCTTTCTGAAAAGTTGTTTCGATACAACGAATGGGCATTGCAAGATACATGATCTACAGTTCTGTGCAATACTGCCACTTGAATCAAAGCGAGAAATCATCGCAGAAGGATCAAGCGCACAACGTCACGTTGGGGCTCTAGCGAAATTGTTAAAGCTCCAAAGCCTAGTCGAAGCGGCACAGGACGAAAACCGCCGTTGGTGTATTTGCCGAAAGAAGGACCCGAATGAGATGATCTTGTGTGATTCGACGGCATGCAACATTGGCTGGTGGCATTACAAGTGCGCAGGTGCCGACAAGAACGAAGACTATGATCCCCACGACTGGTTCTGTCCAAGATGCAAAGCGTCCAACACCATACGCACGTCGAAATACCATCATCGACCTTTCGAAGATAACATCTACGAGGCGAGCGACAGGCGCATTCAGCGAGCGAGAAGCGTTCATCGCGCTTGGGACAACCATGATTGGCCGACCCCAAAGAAAGTACGAGACCTGTATAAGAAAGTGTACCCTCTCATTGAGATGAAGACCAACCCCGAAGACTTTTCGAATACAGTCGAATATCTCGAAGAGCGTCCATACAGACATGACTTGCAAATCAGAGCCGTGCTCAGAAACGACACGAGCAAGATAACACAGCTCAAGGAACGGTATCGTGCTGCTGGGCGGGGTTGAATGAGAACCAGACGCAGATTCCAGCGAAGAAGTTACTGCAGGTTGTTTATATTACCGGGCTGTCTCTTGAGCTCTTAACGGTACTCTATACTCTTTTAGCTCATACTATCTCATCAAGCCTACTTGTGCAAATGCAGAGAGGAAGTAATTTTGAAAGTTCTTAAACAAAGACCGCTCTTCATGTCTCGCTGTCACCTGTCTCCAGGGCTACATACATAACTTTTAAGTCGACCTACTGACATTGTGCACCTCCAGAATCCTCATCGCAACCTCCTTGAATTCCCGCCCAAATTGCAACTTCTCCAACCACCTCTCGGGAATCTTCTCAACCCCGTCCCTCGCACCCAACAAACCCCCAGCTATAGCCCCATTGGTGTCGGAGTCCCCTCCTAGACATACCACATCGACCAGCACGTCCTCAAAAGACCGCTCGTCCAGTACCGCAGCAATCGACAATTTCAGGCTACTCAGCACATACCCCGACGTCGAGACGTTGTGCTTCGTTGTTCCCTCACTCGCCGCCAACTCCAGATTAATCTGCTCACCTTCTTCAATCGCAGCTCTCACTGCTGCTGATTTCATCCTCGCTGCAACTGCTTTCCCCAGATCCACAGCTTCCTTAGGCGCCACGCCGCGCACCAGCGCCGCAACAATCTCATTATACACTGCGCACGCAACTGTGCAACGCGCATCATTGTGCGTGAACTCACTGATGGCCATCGACTCGTCGCGCCTGGACGCCGGGACCGCAAACAGCGCGGTGGGAATACAGCGCATCAAACTTCCGTTCCCTGCACTTCCCTTGCCCGCGCCAGACTTGGACAGGTCTTTGATTCGCTTATATCTCGACAATCCCTCGGTCGTCGCGTTGCCAATGTCAACTGGCCTGCTCCCCTTCTTGCGACCCGGCCACTCGCCCTCGTACCACTTCAAGGCGTAATCTGCTGCTGCTCTTGCTACGTTGAACTCTCCCTCATCTGTGCCACGGTCTGATTCTTTGACAGCGTGGTAGTCTTGATAAGCAAGCAATACCGCGCGCGTGAGGTCGGTATCGTCTGTTGCCGCTCCTGCTGGCCAGTCGAATGGGCCGCCTCCGACGATTTCTCGCAGGCCGTCGGGATAGATGCTGGCGACTTCGAACCAGGGTTTGAATTCAAGAGTTGCGCCGAGCGAGTCGCCCGTGTGCACGCCTAGGAGGGCGCCGAGGGTGCGTGAGGTGCGCATGTCGTGTGAGGACGCCATTTTTCAATTGAATTTGGGGACGCTCGCGTAAGACTTCAGCGTTGATGTTGGGATGATCTTGAGTGATTAAGACACTATCAGTGTAAGTAATATGGTCAGTACATATGCATGTATACCTGTGAGGCATTGCACAGCACCGCCACGATATAAGCGAAGTTGGGAGACGGCTGCCTGGAACTAGCGCCAGGAGATCAGCGAATTGAAAACGAAGGTCTCATCTTGTATCGAACAATTCTTTTGATCGAGGTCCCCACTGCGATCATCAATGTATTACTTCGACTGAGACGTAAATCTAGCCAGTTCTTCTCGTCCATCCAGACGGAATAATCTACCATCTATCCCTCACCTTTACGGCGCAGGTTCATCCTTGGGCACCAGCGGCTCCACATTCCAAATCGCCTCCGCGTACTCATCAATACACCTATCGCTCGAGAAGAAACCCATCCTTGCCACGGTGGTAATGCACTTGGTGGTCCACTCCTCGGTGTTCTTGTAGCTCTCATCAATAAGCTCCTGTGTCTTGATGTAGGACGCAAAGTCGTCGGAAACAAGGTAATAGTCTCCGTGCTCGACGATGCCGTTGAGGAGCGCAGAGAAGCGCTCAGCATCGCCAAACATGCCTTGGTGGATGCTGTCGAAGACCTTGGCAAGCGAGGGGTCGAGCTGGTAGTGTGAGTAGAGGTGGGCGTGGCGAAGGTCTTCGACATCTTCGGCGAGGTTGCCGAAGAGGAAGATGTTGTTCTCGCCAATTTCACGGGTAATTTCGATCTGGGAAGAATTAGCTCATGATCCAAATTCATGGACATGCCAAACTTACGTTCGCACCATCGCAGGTTCCGATGATCAAACCACCGTTCAAGCAGAACTTCATGTTCGAGGTTCCTGATGCCTCGGTACCGGCAGTGGAGATGTGCTCGCTGATGTCGCTGGCAGGGCAGATGATCTCGGCCTTGCTGACGTTGTAATCCTCAATGAAGACAACCTTCAGTAGATCGCCGACGTCCTTGTCGTTGTTAACAACATCGCCGACCTTGTTGACGAGATGGATGACAGTCTTTGCCATCCAATATCCAGGTGCGGCCTTTCCGCCGAAGATCGACACACGAGGGGCAAGCTTCGACCTCTCCTCGGGTGACATGGCCTTGATCTGGAGGTAGCGGTGAATGACACCAAAGATGTTGAGCTGCTGACGCTTGTACTCGTGAATACGCTTGACCTGGACGTCAAATAGTGCCGCCGGATTGACGGTGATGCCTTGGTGCTCCTTAATGTGCTGTGCAAGGCGTACCTTATTTGCGTACTTGATCTCGCGGAACTCTTTGCGGAACTCCTTGTCGTCGACAAATGCCTCCAGCTTGCCCAATAGTGTCAAATCTTTCAAGAACTCGTGTCCACCAAGTTTTGATGCAATGAGAGCCGAAAGCCTGGGGTTGGCCTGGTGCAGCCATCTTCGGGGCGTGATGCCGTTGGTGACATTAGTGAACTTGTCGGGTCCGTAGATCTTGACAAAGTCCTTGAAGATGGTGGTCTTGATCAAGTCTGAGTGCAGCTCAGCCACACCGTTGACCTTGTGGGAGCCAATCAGCGCCAGGTATGCCATGCGCACCATCTTGGGCTGCGATTCCTCGATAATCGAAACACGTCCGAGGATATCGCGCTCTTTGGGAAAGTTGCGCTCCACGAACTGTAGGAACTGGAGGTTTATTTCATAAATAATCTTGTAAAGAGTCAGCATGCGAAACACTCGAATACGCGATTATCATACCTGCAAGTGGCGGGGCAGCAAGTGCTGCATCAGCGGAACAGACCATTTCTCGAGCGCCTCCGGAAGCACCGTATGGTTGGTGTATCCGAATGTCTTCTGGACGACTACAAATCATAAGCCTCTTTACATCTCCTTGTTTGATAGTACTTACTACTCCACGCCTCATCCCACTCCAGACCCTCAAGATCGATCAATATCCTCTGAAGCTCAGGGATAGCGAGCGTTGGGTGTGTATCGTTGAGCTGAATGGCGACCGAGTTGGGGAACTCTTTCCACGCCTTCTGGCTCTTCTTGAAGCGGCGAACGATGTCGTATAGCGAGGCAGCGCACCAGAAATACTGTTGCTTCAGGCGAAGCTCCTTGCCACGCTCGAGGCTAGACATGTCAGATTTACGAACAGTGAGATTTGAATGTAGACATACTTGTCGTTGGGGTAGAGCACAGCGGAGATGGTCTCAGCACGCTGCTGGTCGGCCACGGAGCTCTCGTACTCGCCGGAATTGAACTTCTGGAAGTCAAACTCGCCGCTCGCTGCCTTGCTACCCCATAGTCTGAGGTTGTTGCAGGTACCGGTCTTGTATCCAGGAACTGTTATCGTTAGCATCCACTCACGTCTATGTCCCAGAGCAGCTCACCTGGCACATCGAATGCAACAGCCTGCACGATTTCACCGCCCTCCCACGAGCACTGCTGCTTGCCCTCATCATCCTGCCAGCGGTTGACCTGACCGTAGAACTGCACGTCCACGACAATGTCATGGCGCTGGAACTCCCATGGATTAAAGTCTAGCCAGTAGTCTGGAACCTCGACCTGGTATCCGTCGACAATCTCCTGCTTAAAGATGCCGTATCTGTAGCGCAGGCCGTAACCCCAGGCTGGGTAGTTGAGTGAGGCCATAGAATCGAGGAAACAAGCGGCAAGACGTCCAAGACCGCCATTTCCGAGCGCGGCGTCGTGCTCTTGAGAGATGACATCTTCCATGCGGAAGCCGAGGTCGTCGAGACCCTCTGGTAATGTGTGAGACATGCCAATGGCAATGCATGGTGGAGAGGAGCTTACTAGCAGCAACGTCCTTTTGCTCGACGTTCAACATGGCATTGTCCAGCGCTCGTCCCATCAAGAATTCGAGGGAGAGGTCTACACGTGTCAGCAGCTTTCTTTTTTCCAGATAGCAATCGTCTCACAGTATATGCGCTTCGGATCAGCGAAAGTCTGGCTCTGCTGCGTCTTATTCCAGTCCAAGACCAAACGGTCCCTGAACGCCAGCGCCGTTCCGGCATACGCCGCCGACTCATCGCAGTTGAACAGCGAGCGCGCCAATGTTGTCTCGATATGGCGTACAGCCTCCTTCTCAAACTCATCTGGCGTCGTAAACGGCTTGGGCATCTACACATCCCCCACACACAGATCAGCAATCTACTCCACAACCCCACGCAAACAAGCAAACAGCTACCCCGCAATGGGCCAGCATCACCGTCAATTGGCTCGGGAGCTCACTTACAAACTTTCTCCAGGCCGCGCGCTGGGGCTCTGGGATACTCGCTTCAACGCTCTTAATCTCACTGGGCCCGAAACCAGTCACGGTGCGCTTGTGCTTGGGGCGGGTGAAGTTGGGTCCCACGGGGCCCTTGAGGTCTGCAATGGGCGCGCTCGTCGAGGGACGGCGCTCGCGGGGCGAGGGAGCAGCAGCCGCCATGTTGAGGACGTCAATGGCTGGGGAACGGGAATTGCCAAGTGAGTGACGGTGCTACAGAGGCGATGGCGGGGTACAAGGGCGAAAGGTGGTGGAGAAGGAGGAGGAAGAGGAGAGCGAGACGAAAAGGTAAGAAAGGCAAAGAGTTATCGGCGGCTAGCTTATAAAGCGTGGAGCAGTATTGCGCCGATGGATTGACAAAGCTCGGTGCTATTCATGCACAGAAACGCGTGTTTACTGTTATGCTGCATGAGGCGTCTGGGGAGGGGCTAGTTTGTATGGAGATGGAGGGGTATCACGTCTTCACACCACCAGCACGGCAATCAGTCGATGAAGACGGCAAGGAATATACAATAATTCCTGCTAGTGATATCTGGGCGAGCGCGGGGAAGCTGGAGACACCAACGGGCTGACAGCTTCATGTGCAAGCAAGCAAGCTGTTGAGAACAACGACATGCAGCTCCATGCAGCTGTTCATGGAACCGCATGGGAACGGACGATAGTGGGGCAGCGCGACGATTCCCAACCACTCCGATCTGTCCTCGGATGCATCTCCAGCGCGCTAGCATGGCGGTACGCGTTGAAGCGTGATCTTGGGCATGGCCAGACTGCAGCTGTGGAGAAGGACGTGACGTCGAGATGCGTCTGCTTGGCACTGCCCCTCCACACCACCAGGCGGGACGAATCACGGGAAGACAGAAGCCCGTTTTGCACAAGGAGAAGTTATGCCAGTGTACATACAGGATGCAATTAACGCTATGTACAGTATATTTACGACTTCACCGCCCATATGACGATGTAACGATGTGCCGATGTGAGAATGTGTGCAAGCGAGCTCAGATGGGGTCCTCC
The DNA here is from genome assembly GCA_020747045.1 of Phaeosphaeria sp. MPI-PUGE-AT-0046c. Lineage (NCBI taxonomy): Eukaryota > Fungi > Ascomycota > Dothideomycetes > Pleosporales > Phaeosphaeriaceae > Phaeosphaeria > Phaeosphaeria sp. MPI-PUGE-AT-0046c. The sequence goes on along the minus strand of JAGTJN010000017.1, from coordinate 734,640 downwards.
CAGAGCTGAGTTGGGTATCATGCAAGCAGAAGTAATCAATCAAGATGCTGTGCGCCGAGGATATTAGGCCACCAAGTCCAGAGTACCCGAAATGCAAAAACTCCACGCTGCCCAATAGTAGACGGTACCTCCGACCAAGTATCGGCTCCATGTGTAAAGATGAGTATGCCGAATGAGGCATGTCGACTGCGTCTCCAGGGATGGACATCGCTGGGGGTCCATGAACCCACAAATTCCAGCCCGAGTTGATGGGTATCGTGATGATCATGTCGAAAGCTGACTGCTTCAAGGACTAGGTTCTGGCGTCTGCACTCCATGGTTCCAGATCGCCGTTCCCTTGAGATCGATCGACATGGTCCCCCTCCGCGTCTTCTTCTGCGTGCCCATCTCTCCCAGCATCTTCTGCACTGCGTCTTCCTTGATCTTGGACAATCCATAGTTCAGGTCCCGCAGCATCGCACGCTCGGTCGCCTCAATTTCTCGAACACCAAACATGCCGTCACTCTCCTTGACCGACCAATGCCTCGACGAGCGCAACCGATCCGTCAGGAATCCATGTGCGAGAGCCAATGCAGCGAGGACGATGAGGTCCGAATTACAGTGTGAGACATCTTTTCGCACTTGACGTTTGAGGTCTTGTTGCTGACCGTTCAGCTTCAGCTGCTCCAACTCGTCCCACCAGCTATTCATAAATCGCCCACTCAGGCCCTCGAGCACACAAGCCGCAAACGCCACAACCTCAGCTGGCAGATTTGCGCGTTCCAACAAGGCGCAGATGACATGTGCGTTGGTCTTGGCCGGGACCAGTTTTGCAAGATGAGTTGCTTGGGCTATGAATAGAAATCGTATTAGCTCATCAAGTCCATTGTTTCAGTCTTCATGATTGGTCAATGCGGCGGGTAAGGAGAAGAAATGCAAGATCACAACATCGAAGATCGACAGGGACAATAAAACTGTGGAGACACAGCAATACAGACGGAGCGGACGTCTTGTTGAGGTGAAGAAGGCATTGAGATGACGTCTGCTTCATGCAGGGGAATTCGGCCGTCCGCCTTCGCCTCTTGAACACACAGACGCAAAAGGGTCCGTGGGCACCTTGGCCATGCCATCCAACAAGTCGGGCGAGGACACCAGATTGGGGAAATATGACATCTTGCCTGGAATGCGGATAATGAAATGGAGCGAAATGGCAGGAACATACCTTGTAGTTCAGGAGAGTGTGGTGACGTCGTTTGTCGTACGGTGTGTGGTTGTGTGTACTCCTTTGCGGGTGGAGGTGTGGGAAGATTGGATAATGGGACGTAGGTTGCAAAGTACTTGTCCAGCTCTTCGTCGGTCATGTCGCTGGTGACGGAGAGGGCGGGGGAGTAATACTCCATCTCTTCCCCTTGATCCTCTGGAATGTGCGTTGCGATAGTTGAGTTGATTTCGTGGTACAACAAAGAGTTGGTTCGTTGATTCGTAGCAAATAATCGTGATTGAAGTCGTGAATGGCGTGCGTGCAATGTCTGCGTCGAAAGTCGTCGATCCAAATTCCCAAGCTGTTCGTCGTCGTAGTGAAAGTCTCCCAAACGTTACTGTGCAAAAAGGGTCTACGGGGAAGGCAGGCCTACATATATATCTGAACAACAGCCAACGCCATCGGCCAGCATCCACCTACCCAGCTAGGTGTTCCAACTAGCCATACCTTGCCCACAAATATCGAAACGGTGAAGCGGCTGACGTTCCTTCCCTAGCCTGCGAGCCCCCGGACCACCATGCTTTAGCGTACACACGCACCGAGGACGGCCACGACAGTTGCGTCCAACACCCCCTGCCGCGCTCCCTTTCCTACTTCCAAGGTTCGGCTAACGCATGAGCTGACTTGGCAGGCGTCACGCCATCTGGCATCCGTTGGCAGCAGTGTTTGTGTGTGGACGAACTTGGATGTTTGTTGCGCCGAACTGGCAGCAAGCGACAACCCAGACGTCGTGGGATGAAGATTTCTCCACTGTTGCCTTCTTCAACCGACACATCCATACATCCATTCATCCATGCCATCCAAGACTTAATATTTTCCGTTCCAGACTTCAATGTCCAAAGTGCCATCTCCTTCCTCTCGGTACTTGCTCGATAGTGACCTACACACACCCACGTCTTAATCTATCCATCGCAATCAAACCTTGTCCAAAGACGCGAACCCCAGATCATCAATTATCCCGGCCTTGCCGCACGCAGCCTGGGCATCTGCATCTCGCAATCTGCGCATGTCTCTTATTCCATCTCTCCGAGCCGAGTAACGAAAAGCTTGTCAGATGGTAGCCGTCGCACCGTCACGGATGAGGCGGGCAAGACACATTGGTTTCTGGACAGTGACCCTTGGAGACACACAGAGAACAAAAAACGCCCCAACTGACATCGGGTCATCGTGATCCCTCTTCCTGTTGGCGAACTATCGATTCGATGCCATGTCATGCTGCTGTACCATATTCCAATTTGTTCGCACACATTGTGTGTGACTTTGCACGCTTTGCCCTGCAGTAGTCCGCCCACGCCACGGACGCCACTCACATGTTTGTGGCCTGGCTCACCGCTCTCTCCGATCCATCCCAAACGCACCATTTCATCAGCGTTCCTGATGTGTGCGGCGGATGTTCGGCTGTTGCGTGCTTCCGAACACATCTCAGCTACCCGCTACCGTATTCTATCGTTTTCGAATACGAGCTGTGGAGGTACAAACAGCATGCATCATTGTATCTAATAAGATATTTTTCCCGACAGAACTTAATCCACATCTCGCTCCGCTTGTGTTCGTATCGCGATACACTGCACCTACTGTGGCAGTGTATAGGAACGTGCGAGAAGAGAAAATAAACCTTCACACTCCTGCACCACTTCTGCACAAACCACCCGATACATACGGCTTTTTTGGCCGAGGGTTCTACTATGGGGCTCAGGTGGATCGCCGCACATCTCGATCACCTCCCAATATTCCACACGGTACTGTCATTCTTGGCCAACGGTGCATGAATCAAATCAGTTTGCGTGAAGCCACCACCCCCCATCCGCAGTCGAGCTCCTGCGTGTCGCGCGCAGGCGACGACCTGCACTGTCGAACGCTCCAGATCTAATAAAAGCCTCTGCCACGAGTAATGCCACCAAAGCCTATACCAACACCACCGCCAACACCATGGCCCTGCCAAGCAAATACCCGACGCACGCAGCTGTCAAAATCATCCCAATGCGCGGATGAATGTTTGGGACCTAAACCCTATAATTTATATGCAGCTGCGTCCAAAAGAGCCTCAGTCCGCCTCGCGGCGCCTCTCGTCGTGGACAAACACCCTAAGGCAGCCACACCCTTGATCGCGAACATCGAGGCCCCGAGGGACCTTGCATCGTCGCCCAAGCGAGCAGCCACTGCTACGGCGCGCAGCTGAGGCGTGGGAAACCGGTGGAGCATGCTCCGCGGTGCTGGCCGCATTGATGGTGGACGGATTGTTTTGGTCCAAAAAAAAACTGTATTGCGTGCGCTACGAGCTGCGACAGAACACAGATCTAGAACTATGGTGGTGATGTGCAAACTTTCGATGCTGTGGTTGACACGGCAATGTACACTGGTGTGGAGTATACTCCGCGCTTTTGGACGGGATTTTGACGCTTTTGCTGACGGCTGACACCATTTGGAATCTTTGTGACAATTTACACACTTGACTTTTTTCTGGAGTGAATTCTGCATTTCAAAAGTGTTCTCAGCGCAAGGATACACGGCAGCATGTTTCTGGTGCAGAATTAGAATAGGCCGGACTTTTCATATCACGAAGCCCTTGGGCGTACACATAAAAGAACGAGTATTTGGATTCTCGCTGCAAAAACAAGTTAGATAACGACTCATACCATCCACCAGCTGAAATAACATCGTTCTGCTTCCTCCATCCATCCATAGTACCATGCTGACGAAAGTATTGCTTCATCAGCGCTCTCGTCTTCAGTCTCCAACTTCAGCCACTGCTGTGGACGTCCGAACATGAAAATGCCATAGCCACATCTTGGATAGCAATACCAACCACATCCATTCCCGTGTTCGACTGCACACGCTCCCACACTCTGTCCTTCCTCATGACTGCCGTGACATCGTCAAGATTCGTACCATATGATCCCCAGCGGCATGTTCACCGCTCGCCGCCGAAGACAGGTTGATTGGACGTTCAGTGCAAGGTTGACGCTTACTGCGCCTTCTTGGGTGCACCCTGCTGCTGGCCACCAACATACTTGCGGATGTCCGTAGCATCGCCAGCCTGGCGGATGATGCCCTTGAAGGTACCCCACGCGTTGCGAGCAGCGGGCGGGGTGCTCTGGTTGGCGAGCTGGGCATCGATCCTGGCAGTCAGCGAGTGGATGGCCTCCTGGACGAAGCTGCTCTGGGCAACACGCGCGCGGAAGAAGACGGTGTAGACGGCGAGCAGGATCCACGAGCCCTTCTGGAAGAGAAGAGCTGAGCCAAGCACGCGGAACCAGAGGGCAATCTCGAGAAGGGCAACGAGCGTCATGGAGCCGTCATAGTACTCCTTGACGAACTTGCCAATGGCCTCGGAGGCGCCTGAAGCCGCGGGCTTGGAGCCAGCAGCCGAGGCTGGGGGCGGCTGGATGGTGGGCAGCAAGTTGGAGCGCACATAGGTAGCGACGTGGAAGACAGAGTAGACTGCAAAGGGGGTGACGGCAAGCGGGACCTGGCGGGAGAAGAGCCAGACAAGTGCCATGACTGTGGGCGGGTGTTAGCTCGTGCCTGATGCGGGGAATGCTGCTACGTAAGCCCAAGGAGAACACATACTCAGATACTGCACATTCTCGTCGGTGGCCAGCGTGAGGATGCCGCCCTGCTTTCCTGTCCTCATGCGGGCGCGGTACGCCTTGTAGACGACAATGCCGTATGTAACGCACGCGGAGAGGAAGGCGACGCGGTAGGAGAAGCTAGCCCATCGCGAGTAGTAGTTGAAGGTCAGGTAGCTCAAGCTGTAGCGCAGAGTTGCGAGCAGCAGCGTAACGTGTCCAGAGAACCAGGCAAACTGCAGTGTCTGCGCAAGCTGTGCAAGGCGCTGGCCCAGAGGCTGGTTGGCGGGTGGAGGAGGTGCCATTGTGAGATTTGGCGGCTGTCGTGTGGGCTACGTAATGGGGGCCTTGGGCGTGTCAGTTGGGCTCTGTCGGTCGCGATGGAGTTGTCAATGGGCTCGAAGTTGGGATTGACAGAAGTATACAATGGTCTGCTGCCTTGCGGAGGGGTGGAGATGAAATCTGTCAAGAGCGGTGGCTGGGACCTTGACCTCACCGGCACTCGGGACCCGCTCACGATGCTGCAGAGCGTGACGGCAGGGATTCACTTACTGATGGGGATAGCGGGTCCAGAACAGAACAGGGCTCGACGGAACAGGACGAGTGAATTGCAGGGGCAAGTACAGAGCGCAGCGAGGATGTGCAGCCGTCTTTGTAGTGGGCAGATAGCGGGCACGTAAACCAGAAATTCAGCGTTTGGGTGGTGACGTGCCTTCTCTCGAGCCCGCGGCACCAGCCAGCTAGCGAACCGCCCTTTGCAGCACCCTGGCGATCCCTCATCAGCCGCGGCGAGGCCACCATGTGCGTCACGTCATGCTGCCATTATTTTCCGTGTTGTCTCGCATCGCTGCACCCAGCATCACATGGCACTTTAGAGCCCACCACTTGCCCACAAATGAAATTCTCGCTACTAGGATGATGTGTAGAATACATGGAAAGAAGCTGTCCCTCGCCTTCCCGGCTCCGCCCCGCCCTCCGAAGAACAGCTGGCCCAGCTACTAAAAGTAATAAGAAAGCGAAGAGAAGTAAGAGAACCGCAAGAGAGCGCAAACATGTTGGTATGGTATCAATCAACGACCCGGACAACTGGACCAAGAGATGACTTCGTCGTGCTTCATCCCCAAGATTAGACCGCTGTGCAGTATCCTTTTGCCGATAGCACCAGTGATATCGTCAAGCGGCATTATATTAAACAAGGTCTGGTAAGAGGGAGATGGTGAAGGCTGAAGAGGCTTTTGTGCTGCGCCCGCCACCCACACAGGGCAACGAGCCACGACCCGAACGCTACGCCGCCTGTGCTTAGCGGAGCGAGAAGCCCTTCCTCTTGCCCTTCTCTTCTATCGGTCGGCCTGACTCGATGCGCGACTTCTTCTCCTCGAGCTCTTGTCGTTGACGGTCCAGCTGGTCCTTCATCTCCTTGTGCCGGGCGTACAGCTCCTCCTCGCTCTGTCGCAGCTTGCTCTCCTTCTCCTGCACCTTCTGCTGGAACACCATCTTCATCTCCATCTCCATCTTCTGGAGCTTCTGCTCGTGCAGCGAGCGCTCCTCTTCCTGCTTGACCGCAGGGTTGATCTCCTTGAACACGGTCGAGTCTTGCTGCACACCCATCGACGTGAGCTTCTCGGATCGGTAGTTCTCGTACAGCGCGTTGTTGGTGTTCTCCTTGAGCTCCTCCATGTGGGTGCGGATGAGCATTTGTCGGAGCTTGACGAAGTCGCAGTGCTCCTCGTTGTCCACCTCGACGACACCCCATGGAAGCTGTCGGCCCCTAACCTTGCGGCCATCTGGAGTAGTCACCTCGGTGTTGGAACCGACGACGGCGAAGGGGACCTTGCTCATGATCTCTTGGTTCTCTGCGATGGTCTCCTCGTCATCGAGCTCGTAACGTGGCCCCTCGAAGATCTGGATCTTGTGGTAGGCAATGTCGGCAAGGATCTAGTCATGTCAGCTCAGTATTAGATGAGACAGCACTCTACTCACCCTCTTCTTGTAGTTGTCGAGGTCGTCGTCAGTGACCGTGTCGGCCTTGGCAATCACGGGAATCAGATTGACCTTGGTGTGCAGCTTCTTCATGACCTCAATGTCCAGGGGCTTCAGCGAGTGACCAGTGGGCTGGATGAAGTAGACGACTGCGTGAATGCGGTTGTCGACCACGTTCATGCGGTTGACCTTGTTCTCAGCCTCGAGGTAAGCATCGAACCGCTGCTCAATGTTCTTGACAATGGGATCCCACGACTCATCGTTGTTGATGAAGTCGCCAAAGCCGGGGGTATCGACAACAGTCAAGCGCAGGCGCACACCGTTCTCCTCAATGTCAGCGCTGATGGACTGGACGGAGACAGTCTTGGAGATGTCGAGGGACGGGGGCTTGCGCTCCTTGGGTGGGTACAGCGAGGTGTTGAAGAGTGTGTTCACTAGGGTCGACTTTCCGAGGCCAGACTCGCCTGTACAATGACGTTAGTGCAATGCTGGTATGCGGGTACAAGGCCACGTACCAACAACCATGACGTTGAAGTTGAATCCTTTGCGCACACTCTTGCGATGCCACTGGTTGGGCAGGTTCGCGAAACCGACGTAGCCGGTGAGCTTCCTGCGCACAATGTTCATGTCGTTTGCCATGGCCGCGGCGGCCTTGGGGTTCTTTGCGGACACGGTTTGCGGTGCTTGTGGCTGGCCATTAGCCCGCGAGAGAGTCTCGTCCATGGCGTATGCGCCGTTTGAGGACGTGGGAGGCGATGGCGAGGCACGCGTAGGGGCGACCGGGGATGCAACGTTCGCTTCTGCGGGAGAAAGTCAGCCCCTGCTCGGAAAAAGTGAAGCCGGACAATCGACGGCAGCAACAGCCATCCTCATGGCATTGGCGTCGCGGCACCCGAGCTGCTGCACGCGGCATGCTGCAAAATATGTGCTTGAACTGCCTAGCGAGGTCGGTGCTACCGTCGAGGGCCGGGAATGGAGTCGGGGAGCTCCTTACCCATGGTGTAAATAGAGCCGCAAATGCAGACGAGGTGTTGTCAAGTAAAAGACTCCTGCAAGGCGGGCGCAATGTCAGCGGGCGGGTTCAATGCGTGCTGGTGCTGACAGCCGTGGCGGCCAAACAATAAATTGTGTAGAGACGCGACCCTGATCTTCAACGTGGAGAAATGGTGAAACGCGGCGCCAGGGGAGGATGGGCGTACCAGGCAGCGGTAGGTATGCTCTCGAGTGATGGATGCACTCAAAGCAATGGGTCGAGGGAGATGCAGGTGTCGAGTGTGAGAATGGCGTGGTGTTGGCGGAGAGTGCGAACTGGAGAGGAAGGCGTGGTGCGCTTCGACTTGCTGGAGGAAAGGGGCCGCCTGGAGGCAGGGATTAGAGCAACGTCGAAGAAATGGGCGCTAGACCAAAAATCCCCGCCTTGACCTCAGCACTGTTGATGAGAAGTTGTTTGCACGAAAAGATGCCGCGCTCTCCGTTGCAGACGAGGGAGTGGTTTGCAGCCGCTTTGCAATTGACAGGTGGCAGCGAGGCTGCACGACTTTGTTGTGCGCTGATGCTGTGCCCTCACCAGCAATCGCAGACCGATGCCGTCCCGAAGAGGAAGTCGTCACGTGCCACAACTGTCCCGCTGCCCTGAAAGAAGCAAGCACGAGCGGGCACGTTGAGTCTATCAAAATTTCGTCTCCTTTTTCCATGGCCGATGAAGCGCCTCGCAACACTGCGTTTGCCCTCTCACATCTGGTGCAAGCGTGGCTCCGTTGACGGGCATACAACATTGTGGGTCGCGGTATTAATCATGTATATCCATTCACACCCCGTGTGGCTGCATAATGCAGGTCTAGTGTCCAACCCGTCGCGCCCAAGCAATGCATTCCAAAGGGTATTTGCGCAAAAGTCCATATCAACGCCGCATCCAATTCCTCACGAGAAGCTCGACAATGCCTTGTTGAGCTCCGTCTTGTCGTACTTGACATATTTACCCTTACCCTTGTCAATCTCGCGATATCTGTCGTAGAACCGATTGTACAAAGGCTCGATGATGTTCTGTACTTCCTTGCTCAACTGGCCCCGCACTTCTGGTTCCATTGCGTAACCCTTGTGGCTCGTGACCAGGCCATCGAAACTAGTATTGAAGTTCTTGAACTTTTCTTTGATCGCGTCCTTGTCTTTCGACCCGAGCCCCTTCACAATAGCTGCCGAGTCCAGGCCGCCTGATTGTGGTCGCTCTTTGGCGCGGTTCGTATATTGCACATCGAGCAGATGGCCGGACGGCTCCCGCCATGCCTCGAGGTACATGGCTGTGCCCTGCTTGCGCCAGTCATTGAGCTTCTTGGAGAAACCTTCCATGAGGGGCTGCAGCTCTGAGGAGCGGATCATGCGCGTGACAATGGCCACATTGTTTGCGATGAAAATACCCTGCAAGTTCTTGCCCTTGAGCAAGGTTCGTGCTTTGCCGGCAAGATTGGATAACAGAGTATCGATCGTATCTGATGCGTATGAGGCGAACATTTTTATCGAATCGGGTCCGACATCGAGAGTCGTGGAGGAGTTGTTCGTGGAGCTTGAGTTCCAGCCGCCATCCCCGAGCGACGCCAGTATCGAAGACAATGGCTCCAGGTAGTTGGTCATTTCTTGCAGGCGTCGCATTGTCTCCGTGGTGATCGGAACCGGCCCGCCGTCGATAGGCAGAGCAATTAAGCTCTGAGTTTTGCTCCTAACATCATCGAGCAGCTTGCTCATGGACATCTTCGACGTCTCTCGTACCGGCTTGATGCTGTCGTAGATCTGACCTTTGAGTGCGCCTGTCGTGTCCTGAAGTCGCAGCGATAGAACCCTCACCATACCGCAGATCTCGTACCCCAAGAAGCAGTCCGTAAGTAGATTCTTCTGGATATGTCCATTCAGCTCACGCAGGGTCTTGCTGAACTCGGCCAGAGGGGCTTGACAAGCGGCCTCGCAGACGGTACTCCATTCCTCTCGTGGGAAAATATTGGTGATGTTATCGTATTCGGCTACAAAGATGCCTTCTATCGCCTGCACGTAGGTGCCGATGCCGTTGGTGCCCTTCTTGTACAGCGCATCGGCTTGCAGCTTTCTTGCTGTGCTGATCGAAGCTTGCGCGAGACTGGCTAGCGAGCTCTCGAGATATCCACCTCTGACATCTGCGTATATCCGTTGTGTTGGGGTTTGCGATATGTCGGTCTGGGATAGTTGGGCGAACGACTTGGAGACGTGTGCGTTGATCGCGCGTAGTGTGGACAACTTTTCTTGGGCTATCAGAGGAAATGGGTTTTCTACAACATGTCAGCTTGTTGGCAACAGATACTTCGATCCGACATACGTTTTGCGACGTATTCCAGAGGCTGCACTTTCTCGCGAGAGCAGTCCTGCAGTATGCCGCGGAAGACGTCTTCCAACGACTTGTTGCCAAGTTTGAGCAGGCCTGCGAGCTGCGCAACCGCCTTCTCGTTTGAGCGAAGGTTGGTGCGCTTGAGGTCTGAGAGCGCCATGGCTGTGCGGTCGAGGGACGCAATGTAGTCTCTGAGGTCGCCTCGGCCGGGGCCTGCGCGAATGATCCTCTCTTCGCGATCTGTCTGGTCACGTGGCGCCCGCAGTCGCTCTATGGCTTCAATGACCCGGTCGATGTTGTTGTTTGCAATCTGGAGCTTCTGTGTGTTGCCGTAGATTGGGCTGATGGCTTCCTGCACTGCCTTCCCGCTGGCATCCAGTCTGTTCACGCTCGCTTGAATCCGCTTGGTAAGCGTCTTCATCTTGTCCATGTTTGCGAACAGGACTTCGACCTCGGCGCTCTCCTCCGCGAGCGCCACTTTGCGTGGGCCTACCATGGCTGCGACTGCCCCGGGGGGCTAACGGGGAAGGATCTCGACGTGGAGAGCGCGCTGATTTCGGTGGTAAAAGGTGAGTAATAAAGTTTTTAGTAGATGAAGTATATACAAAGTCCAAAACTGGGGGATTCACATCGCGACTATATCGAGGCGGACATGGTGGTCGTGTTTGGAGGTTGGATCGTGGGGATGGATGTGGAGCTTGATCACCGGAACATCGCCGGAAACGAAGCTATGACGACCAGGGTCTACGATCCACGTAGCTCCTGATGCCAGCAAAAATAAGCGCATGCTATATGTATGCTGCAAATTGTGTACGAGCTCAATGTGTTTCATTTTCTTCTACTCTCCTACTAGGATCTGATGCGAGTATGCCTAAAATTATGCCAATGTACCGTAAAGCCTGCTGCCAGATGAGAGAGCTATATGATTTCCTGCTCTAGAATCGTCGAGTAATGAGATGTCATGTTTTGGAACGCCAACTCAAAGAACAGGGCTAAAGGTACTGGTGTTTAACGCAACGAGTAGCAAAAAGACTTGCATGAACCAGTTGGTTTGTTGGAAACCTCTCGACAAATTGATCGAGCTTTCAGTCCTGCCTGTCTCGAGCCTTGTTGAACTGTCAGTCGATAGCGAGGGCTGCATCCCGCGAAGACCCCTGGCTAACCGTCACTGAATCGCCTAGATCACCCTCTTTCTTGATTTGACTCGACTGAAGATAGGTTTGACCAAGCCAAGGTGGCATGCTCGATTCACTGCGGGCGGTCCTGCTTCTCTTAGGAGTGTATCCCTGTTCCCGCTTCTCCTCTGGCTTGGGTATCTGGTTTTGAAGATTAGCTAGGCTTATCTTGATACCACAAATCCTCAAGTCGTTCCACAACAGTCTGGTGCTCAGCTGTCTCCAAGAATTCGGTGTCGACAATATTCTGCATAACTTCTGCGAATTCTTGGAGGCGAACAGTACTATTGGCTACGAACGCCGTGCCAGCTGCTTTCCAGCTTTCAAAGAGAGACTTGACTAGATCATCCGCAAACTTCGCAGGCAGGGGTACGTCCGGCAAGCGCGGGTTCAGGACTAGACTCCTGATGTGGGTCTTCTGCCTCAAGTACACTCCCTTGCCAGGTTGCCTGTGATACTCCAGCAGCGTATCGTGGTAGATCGGCCGCATGATTTCCACGATAGGATCGTACAAGCTTGTTGCAGACCAGAACTTGAAATGCGTGTCATGCAGGTTACGCTTGACAGTGGTCTCAAACGTGTTGTATTCTTGATCCATTCGCTTACGCATGGTGGAATATGCATTTCTCATTGCAAGCTTCAATCTAGGATCGCCGGATGGTTGATTGAGACGCTGCCCCATGCTTGCAATGAAGTCCATGAAAGGCTTAGTGAGACTTTCGCAGACTTTGGGCCCCACCGGCGACATTTCCTTCTTCCACGTTTCGAGGTCATCTACCACTGAGCGATGTATCATCTGGTTCAGGTCGTACCCGAGTGCTACGCCGCTGCACGGTCTACCATTTTCACGCAACATTTTGGCAAAGCTCTGGTAATGGAGGTTGGAAAATGTGAGTTGGGCTTCGATGCTGCGTAGAACAGATGATTCTTGTTGATTCGTATCCCATGGTTGCAAGATACGACTTTGGACCAGCGGGTCTAGAGTTGCCGTGAGACTCACTTGCAGGGTTGGTATCACTCGGTTCAAGTTTTCTCTCATCTCTGCGTGCCCGTCGTCTTCGGCGAACTTGACCATAAGGTTTCTTATGTTTTCCAGAAGGGCAGGCAACGTCAGAAAAACATGGTTGCGAAGGGTTTCCAGATTGTTGAGTGCTGGGAACCTAAACAATGTTTGTCTGAGCGCAGGGATTCCTGTAGCATCGATGTCCAATATGGGAGCAGTGTCTGGATTGCGTTCCTTGCAAAGTTGATACTGGCGCGCCGAAACCGCAATCATTGGTACGTTAATTCCAATCTCCTCAAGCGTTTCTCGAATGGTCTTGACCTCGCAGCAAATTTCTGCTAGCCTCGCTACTTTCAGCAGTCGTTGTGCGTAAGCTCTGCGGTATTTCTGTTCTTCTGTGTGGTCTTCGAATTCGTTATCTAGGATGTCTTCTCCGGAGTCATCATCATCATCATCATCATCAAGAGAGTTTTGTTCCGACTTTTCCACCGATTTAAGGTCTTTCAAACATGCCATCAGCTCTGTGAACGGGGATTGTTCTTGCATCTCCTCGACTGTCTTGAAGATGTCTTCAACTAATTCCTGTCATATGAGTCAGCATTTGACAAGAATACAACGAGTTGAGGATGGAATGTTAACATCTGATTTGTTGGTGACGAGAAGTGTCCTTGCCTCACCACGGCGCTTGATAGATCGTGCCAGATAGGTCTGCTGCAGTGTGGTCGTCAGCATCCGAATGCTGGGAGCGACCACAACTTCGAAATCCGCTTGGTCACGACACTCATCAATTAGCGCATTTCGAATCTTGTTGGTGTCGCCATAACCTGATCAACTTAGCATAGATGGATTTATACTGCACAACTGGGCTCACCTGGTAGATCCACAAAAGCAATGTTGTGCTTGAGAAGTCGGTGACCTGTAGTGATTCTCATTGCGCGGACCAATGGCCAAAATTTCTCGGCCTTTTTCCTGATATTTGCGAGGTCTCTGTCAGGTACGTTGGTCATATGCTTGAGCAGAGGTGCCATCTTGGTACGGCAAATTTCGACTTTTAGTAGGCACAGCTTGAAAAATTTGCCCTCCCGAAGATTGTCGCCATTCGTGAGGTCAGTATTCTCGAGATAATAATTGAGTTCGGCCCTTTCGTGTACATGTCCTTCGTCTTTGGCGTCAAAGAGTATCTCGAAGAAGTCTTTCGCCGTCGCTGCTTGCTTTTGTCGACCCTTCAAGGACTTATTGGTTTTGAAATGGCTGTTTCCTTCTGCAGAGCCCGAAGACGTGGCATCGCTATCGTGGCTCTCATCCTCATCATTGCCAAAATCATCTCCTTCGTCCTCACTACTGTCATATGAGCGGTTATACGGGAATGCATCAGCGTAATGAGTAATTTGAAGCGCAATCGAGTCTTCAGTATGCTCTTGCCTAAGAATTTCGATCATGACATCACTGCACTTGCTGTTGGGTGGCGCGCCGTCTTTGCTGTAGAGATAGGTAGCGATAGATGTGCATGCGCTCGAGGATGCCGACGAGGACACGAGCCTACGTCCAAGTCGGGCATTGATGATGGTGCTTTTGCCGATCCCCTGCTGTCCAAGGAAGGCCACAAGGCAGGGCACTGCCCGAGGAACGATACATGCGGTATTGAGCGCCTTAACAAGGGCAGTCAATTCTGGCGTTGCATGTTCGTACTCTTCGAGGGCTCCAATGAGCTGCGAGCATATATGGTGTATCTCATTGTAGATGGCGTCCAATTCCAGTTTGTAGTAGACTTCGTCTGGAAGACTATTGTCGAGTTCCGAGCCATTTTTGCGCTTTCTGTGGTTCAAAGATTGCTGATCCAGCTTCCATTGCTTGAACAGGGGCGGGACTTCAGCGTCCGGTAGGTTGAGGTTATCTGTCACACTGCCTGGATAGTGTCAGAAGCCACATCACTAGCTCAACAGGTCTACATGGACGACTTACTGGCCATGTTGCTTGGCCTACTCGTCCATCAAGGGTGCTGTATAACCACAATCGTCAAGTCAGAAGGAGCCAATAGGAATTGGATTCAGATAGTGTGTTGGGAAGCAATGAATTGAGCAGGTTACGATAGTCGTCGAACTTATAAATTCATGCGAGAGAACGAGAGTGACTGCTCCAGGTAAGAGAGCGCGAACTGTCTGCGAGCAGGTAAAGGCAGCCCACGAGTCGATCTGGTACTGATCTGGTACTAACCTGAGTGCGAGGGCATGACGAGGTGAGAACGAGTACATGATGGGGAGCTAAGTAGATACAAGTCTATGGTTCCTTCAAGTGTCTCTGGGGAACGGCAGGACACATCTTCGCCTTCCGACAAATTCAGGCTGCGAGCCGATATGCGTCGTGTATACCTTGCTGTAGTGCATCGGCCAGATTGCGATTGACTCGATATGTTGGCTTACTCGGGCTGCGCATCGCCGCGCGCAGACAAGCATTGCGTGAGCCGCATATCCGATGCTTAAGTCAAAATTGCATGTTTTCGTGTTGTGGCTAAAGGCGAATGCCATGTCAGAGGCGGGGATGATGTTCTGGGATGACCCCACGTGGTCGCGGGTTCCTGGAGGCTTGGCCGACGTTATGCACGCCATTTGCAAGATCGACAGCCATCGTCCCGCCAAAACCTGATCGCCAGCGGGCGGAACATCTGCGGCCTTTCATCTGACAACGCCCATCGTCATGTTTGTCGCATAGTCTGTCCACCCAATTGGGCCTTTATGGCAAGTCTCAGCACCTGTCTTCACCACTGACTCCTCCGTCTTGTCCTGTCTGCTTTTCACTCTTTCATGGCACCAATTCGAGCATCACGCGACCTGGGCCAGGTCTGGCTGCGGAGGACGCGCCGGGGGTAGGTTTTTTGGTGTACACGCATTAGATCACGGTACTGACTGCCCAGATTGCATACACAGCGCCAGACATCACGAACATATCACGCCGGCGCAACCATTCTCCGTTATGGTCCTTCCTGTCTGATGGCGGCCGCCGCGGTCGGTTACCTGACCACCGCAACCCCGCCATTCCTGTTATCCCGCCCTGTCCAGCTTGATGCGCCGTCTTCGTGGTTGCGATGGATGCCTGGACTCTCTTCCAACACCCAGACGCGCAATGCATCGACCGCCTCAGAAGAAGCCCAAGACAACCCCAACGAGAACGGCTCGGACAAATCTGGCCAGCAGGAGGCGCCTCCGCAGTCTCGCATTGCCAAAGGATACAGCGAAGAACAGCCCAGCGGAGGGGACAAGTCGACATGGCAAACCATTAGCGACTCCTTCCCCAGCCCGCCAGACCTCAAGTCTGCCTCCACCATTAGCGACACCATTATCGACTATGTCATCCCTGGCTGGGTGAAGATGATGCCCGGCTTCATCAAGAAGCTGCAAAACGAGCTATCCATGGCACCGGGATCCCTTGCCGAAGAGATCTGGTACGACGCAAACAACCCCGAAGCCAATCCAGAGATCGTCTGGGACGCTTCAGTCAGGATCTCCGACCAACTGTGCAACGAGGAAAAGGCCTTCCTGGAAAAGCGAACGCACTTCACAAAGCGGGCACTTGCACGATACCTCGATATCCCCGAAGCCACGATTCATCCCGACGACGTTCCCGTCATAGCCATGTGTGGATCTGGTGGGGGACTGCGCGCCCTCGTTGCAGGCACATCGTCGTACCTTTCGGCCAAAGAACACGGTCTGTTTGACTGTGTCACCTATACTGCTGGTGTCAGCGGAAGCTGTTGGCTGCAGACACTCTACTATTCCGAAATCACCCAACGAAGTCATCAGCGCTTGATCCGACATCTCAAAAACAGACTGGGCGTGCACATTGCCTTTCCGCCAGACGCTTTAGAGCTCCTCGTTAGTGCACCTACCAACAAGTATCTCCTCAGCGCCTTGGTGGAGAAAGCCAAAGGTATCCCCGATGCCGAGTTCGGCATTGTTGACATTTATGGCGCGCTTCTAGCTGCGAGACTACTCGTGCCCAAAGGCGAATTGTCTGTGAGCGAGTATGACTTCAAGGTGTCAAACCAACGACGCTTCATCGACGATGGCTCACACCCACTACCCATCTATACCGCAGTGAGGCACGAGATCCCACTGGCCGAGCAAGCTGCCACGGACAACCAAATTGAAGCGGAAGCAAAGGCCCGGCGAGAGGCGTGGTTCCAGTGGTTTGAGTTCACGCCATACGAGATGTGGTGTGAGGAGCTCTCGGCCGGAATACCGACATGGGCAATGGGACGCCAATTCGACAAGGGACGTACAGTGTGGCGTGACAACGGCCTTGCACTTCCTGAAGTGCGCGTTCCTCTGCTTATGGGCATCTGGGGTTCTGCATTTTGCGCTACACTATCCCACTACTACAAAGAAATCCGTCCCGTTCTGAGAGGCCTCGCTGGGTTCGGCAGCATAGACGCAATGATCTCCGAGCGTGACGAAGATCTCGTCACAGTTCATCCTATCGACCCTGCCTCAATACCGAATTTCGCACTGGGTCTGCGGGAGTTTCTTCCTCGATCCTGCCCCGAGAGCATCTTCGAGCAAAAGAACTTTCAATTCATGGACGCTGGCATGAGCAATAACCTTCCCATCTATCCTCTACTCCGACCTGGCCGTGATGTCGACATTCTCGTAGCCTTCGATGCTAGCGCCGATGTCCGTACAGACAACTGGCTCAAAGTTGCAGACGGCTACGCCCGCCAACGCGGCATCAAAGGCTGGCCAGTCGGCGCCGGCTGGCCATCCGAGGACGAGACAATGGAAGAAGTGCAGGAGAGCCTTGATGCTGCACAAGCCAGAAATGAAGAAGAAGCCCAAGAAAACATTTCCAAAGCACAGTCCGCCGATGCTGCATCCAAAGAGTCCTCAAAGAAGAAAGACCTCGGCTACTGCAACGTCTGGGTCGGCACGACCGAAGAGCGCGTCTCCGATACCGAGCCTCCAGAGTCCAAACTCGTCGAAGAAGACTGGGAACTCATGCATCCTGAATCGGGTATCGCTGTCATTTACTACCCTTTCCTCGCCAACCCCAAGGTCCCTGGCGTAGATCCCAAACAGAGCGATTTCATGTCGACCTGGAACTTTGTCTACACGCCTGAGCAAATCGATAGCGTGGTTGAGCTTGCACGCACGAATTATGCAGAGGGCGCGGAACGGACGAAGCGTACGGTCAGGGCCGTGTATGAGCGTAAGAAGAAGCTGAGGGAGGAGAGGGAAAAGCAGGAGAGAGAGCGACGATGGAGGTGGAAGTTGAAGCAGGGACGGGTCAGGGGAATTAGGGTTGGAGAGAGTGATCATGGAGATCAATTTAGTTGAGGAGCTGATGGAATGGGAAAGGACAACGGTGTTTCTGGGATTGGATGGAGGATAAGGAGCTATATACCCACATTTGGATCGAGAATGCAACGATATAATAGTAAATGAATGAATCGAATTGATCAGAGTTGGTACAAATACAGCAAAGAACGGGCAACAAACTGACCCGTCGCTGTGGGTATCATCTTTCAAGTCCTGTTCGTGTACAAGTCGCCAATGGTAATGCAAAAAATGCCAACTCGCTCACGAAACAACGCGCAGCTAAACCTCATCAAACCATCTGAACCTGTCTGCAGAGACCCGTCCTGCTCGACTTCTCCTACGGGCCTCTTCTTCGTCTTCTGTGGAACCATGACCGGCCCTTTCCTGTCCAAACCAACTACCCGAGCTGGCTTCTTCTCGCTCGACTTGTCAAGCGGCGCCACCTCCCCACGAAACGGGATGACCGTGGTACTCGTCCCAAACCCACGATTCAGCTCCTTGCTCTTCTCAAACGCGCCGTTCAAAAGAGCATTCCGCTCAAGTCCTCGCTGCTTCACCTTGAAATCTCGCCGTGGACCCCGTTGTTGCGGAGTCGACTGCACGGCCATCGACAGCTTTTTCTCTACGCCTGCTCCTTTGCCCTCCCACCTCGTTGCCAAAGCTAGATCCAGATCCAGCGCTTTCCCACTCATTGCCTTCGCAATTGCCCGCCTCATCTCCTTGACCAGCCCTTGCATTTCCCGGAACTCCTTGCTCAACGCCACAACTGCATATCTCTCCTCCATCTGCACCATATGCCTGACCAAGTCCCTTTTCCAGAGCGTAAGCAGCTCGAGCTGAATAGACGCTTCGTGCGCGTTGGTTGGTTTCTCGCTGAGGTAGTCGGGCGAGATGGTTAGGTCGAGGTGGTTGAAGCGGTGTTCGGCCCAGAGGCGGTCGGCGTGCATTGCTGCACGGGACATGGAAGAGACTGGAGGTGGTCCATCGCGTGGGCGGGGATGAGAATGGGGATGGAAGAGTTTGGATGCTTGCGTCGAAGAGGTGGAAGTGGAGGTAGAGGTGACGAGGGGGTGGGGTGAGAGGGTGTTGTGGCCCTGAGTCGTTGGAGCTGCGACGGAAATGGTGGGATCGGTGCTGGAGACTTTCAGAGGTCCGTAGCGGTTAGAAGTGGAAGGTGTTCCGGTGCGTTTGTTGCCATGATGGCAAGCGAAGCGTTCGAGAGGAGGGGGTAGTAATAGATCCGGCTCTCTAGTGCCATGTGGGTTATATGTATGCGGACGTGTGTGAACGACACGATGAAGAGAGCTCTCCGTTAGAGATATCTCGAACTCGTCATCTGAGTCGTTTTTATCAAGGAGAGCCATACAAGGCGCACGATCGATACCCGTGATTGGGCCCACATCGACTGCTGCCTCAAATTGGACTATGAATGCCTACATAGCTATCAACATCTCTTTCTCTCTGGATACAAAACCAGCCGCCGTGTCCAGCATCACTGATATCGCGACAGGAACTCAGCTGGGAACATTACTGGAGGGCGAAATACCTCGATGTCGGGAAGGGGGAACTGCCATTCTCCCAAAAGGCTGCCGGGGAGGTGCATCTGTTGCAAGTATCTGATAGCATGGACGACACCCGTTTGCGGCGGCGTGTCTGGGTCGATAGCTTTGTCCGGGTTCTGCTTTTTCAGACGAAGGAGATGCGCGGGCATCTCCTCGTTCTCCCAGACATGGGCATTCTCCTGGGCGATCTTCTGGAACGTCGAGTTGTTGATCTGAAGCAAGTGGCGGACAGGTAGGTAGCCATCATGATATGTGCCTAAGGGAAACGCCTCGTAGATTTGGGTGATGATTGTTGCGCGAAGAGAGGGGTATAGTGATGCAAATTCGATGTCCTACGCATCTTAGTTATGTGAGTCTATGAATTTAGTCATGACAAAAGGCTTGTCAGCGTCAAGATAACGCATCGCAGAGAACAACGCACCTCCACATGTTCCTCGCCAGGCAGCCAGCATTTCCGCAGATCAGTGTACCACTCCTTCTGCTTCACATGCAGGGTCTCAGGGAATTGCGTGCAGGCGTACATGGCATCGACCGCGCGCTCGGATCTCTCTATGCCCGCCTGGCTACACTTCTTGGATGCCTCCATGCGCCGAGGAAGCCCGTGGTCATTTGGCTGCTCGACAGGTCCAGCTGTCGGTCGATCTGTAGGTAAGCTGGGAAAAGCCACGGGCTGCGCGTTGAGTTCGATGGAAAGTGCAGTTAGCTCAATGGGTGGCTGCATAGCTTGAAGCCTGGCACGGGCGGCGCGTCCAATATCTTCGAGGCTTCTTCCTTCATCATCGGCCTTCCGCTTCGGACGAACGTGCTTGATATTAGCCATGTCAAGAGGCTGTCTTGATTCTGCAGTTGTATCAGCTTGGAGGTGCGTCTGGTCGGTGAACACTGGTGTGACGGACGGTGATGTGAAGTGAGTGAGGATTCACCAGGTTGGAAGTGCGCCACGGCTGAATTTATGCAACCCGTTGAGTCTTCTGTATTATGTTTCCATGGTTCAGCGTCAGTAAACTCTGGGTTTGAGGCGTTATATATATCGTGATCGTCCTCGCTTTGGTACCAGAAAGGCCTTTTTAGCTTGCTCTCTGGGCGCAGCTTGTACGGCATCTTAGACGCAACCAAGAATCTATGTTTGTGACGAGGTAATGGTGCAAGCTGAGTGGAAGTCCAAGATTGTTGAGCATATGAAAAGTTGGAGGCGAGCAGATAGATGTTGACATACCACGGTAACTTGGGGTGCGCTAAACATAACGCTAAGGATTCAAGGTGAACGATGAAGGGTCTTTCCCTCGGAGGGGGAATATGACCTTTTGCCGTTCAGGCAGTTACAATCGCGCTGTCTGTGCTTGTTACGTTGACAGCACATCCTTACACTGTACCTCAAATTCATGTTTACAATCTTGAGCACACCACGGTCTAAGCGGCTTCGACATTTGTATGACAATGGACGAAGCGAAATTGACTCACACGTGCGTCGAAGACGATAGAGTAGATTGCTAATTGTGGTGGAATTTTCGTGGAGCTATTCTTCACAAATCGCAGGAATGAGGGGACTTCTTGGAGAAGCGGTAGCATCAAGAACACTGTCTGACTAAACTACCACAGACGGCATGAAAGGAAGCACAAGAGGTGACCAGGAGAAACGCCGTACATAATGCGGGGTATAATGCTAATAGAATGAGAACCGACCGTGTATGTTGCATGTATGGTACCTTGAGGTACTGTGCGGTACCCGATTGCGGTATCTGAGTTCACTAGTCCTCACGGCTCTGAAATGGAGTCGAGTCTCGTCCTACAAATCGAAGGGCATCTGATGAGTCCATGCCATTATCCATGTCCATGTCCTCATCGTCCCGAGTGCTGTCTATGGTTCTTTTTTGTTTCGAGTTGGTGGGGGTTGGCAAGGCCAAGCCGTTGTGGGCAAAGCCGTTGCTTGCTCCGCTGAGCTGGGCAGGTATGGGAGTGACGCAGGCAACTGATCGTCGAGCTTGTAGGAGGTCCCAGTAGGACTGCAGGATATTCTTGAGAGTATCGTCAAAATTAACGCAAAAGCGTTGCGCCTGGCAAACCTGCATGGCTTTGACGTGGTCGAAATTGGTGAGCGTCTCCATTAGATAAGCTGCAACCACTGCGGCAGACTTCTCATTACCAGACTCGCAGAATACGAGAACTTTGCCCAGCCCAGGTTGTCCAGTCGTCTCGACGGTGTGTTGACGGAAACGTGCAATGTGAGTGTTGATCATCCTGGTTGTCTCGCCAAATCTACCAATGAGTTCGTGGAACGTCGGTGTTTCAATGGTAGAGACTTGGGCACACACTTCGCCAGCAGCCTTTAGTGCGCCAGTCATGCTCTTGTCCTGGGCACGTATCGCGAGAACCATGGTGATGCCCTCGTTGGTCAGGAAAACCTTGTCCTTGGCTGCCAACATGGGCCCCAGGTAAAGCCAGGGCAGCATCATCTGTGCGTGTCTCCGTCGCTCGTAGGCCCACTCAAGGAGCGTATTCCTTTGTATGATGTCTTGGAGATCCAATTCTTTGAGGAAGCCCAAGTCGATGCCACCAAGAGACGCAGGGCCCACAATAAGGCCAGGCATATCGGTGCTTAGAGTTGGTGGGGGAACGACGATACGTGGAGCCGAGGGGAGGCGATAGCTGTACTCGTTCTGCTTCCGCTGATGGGCAGTGCTCATGTCGCTCATGGCGCTGTCTTCGCGGAGAGAGGTCATGTTGGCGGGGTAGCTGTTGAGTTGTGACGCGGTGGCGTGTATTGTTGTAGATATCACTCGCAATATTGCGGTCGAGTTTCAGCGCGTCGCTATGTGATGTGATAAGAGCCAGCACGCAGCGACTGCGTGTAGTTGTTGCAGTGACTGGCGAGCTCAACAGGTAGCGTGGACCTGGCGGTTCGAGGCACAATCACTCCACGGTGATCCCCGAAGGTGACAGCACAATTGACTACGAGTTCACAGTCGAGGAATACATCTCAGCTTCGGGCGAGAGACGCGAGAAATGTCTCATGGTGTCATGGCACTCGTTGCAATGAGTGAGAGCTTTGTCGCACCGGTGAAGGTTCGCGCTCTTTCGGTATACTACCGCGGCAGTGGCGCGCTGACGTAACGGGACCTCCACCTCCGGAGCCCTGCATTAGGACAAAACTACAGCCTCCACAGAAGCCCACATGTCCGGGCACTTTCTCCCTTGCACACAGCCATGTTCACACCGACTGGCCCATGGACATGCCGCACGTTGCTTGGTTCGTGGATGGACTCGGGGGAACTTCACCCCAGCTGTGCCACACATGCCCGCCTGAACGTGCCTAGCTATCTTTAACCCCGCATATTCCGAGCTTCCTGACAATGTAACACGCCTATCGTCTTTTCTATACACTCCAAACCCGTCACAATGCCTGTTCGCCTCGCCACACCCGAAGATGAGCCATATGTAGCAGCAATTTGTGCGGCAGCCTTCTTCAATGAACCACTTTTTGGTCAGCTCATCCATCCCCATAGAGACCAGTACCCCAACGATGTGCAAATCTTCTGGCACGGCCGCATGCGCAAAATGCTGAATGACCCGCGCGACAGGATGCTTGTTGCCACCGACACAGAAAACGGCGTAGAAAAAATTGTTGGAATGGCTACATGGCAACGACAAGGCGACGATGACGGCGCGCAAAAGGTCATGCAAGAATGGAAGGATCCAGGGCCCGATGCCTTTCCTCCCCTAGCTTCGACCAACAATCGGGCCATCGACGAGTCCAAGGTCAACATCTTGGCCGACTCGTGGCCATACTTCAAACACCACTGGGAAGGCATCACCAATGGCCTCCCTCGCCCCATAAATTGGTATCTCAACTTATGCTGCGTTCACCCAGACTACCAGAAGCGCGGGGTGGGCAGGCCGCTCGTCACATGGGGCCTTGATCGCGCAAGGGAAGAAAATGTCCACGCGAGCGTATTGACCAGCCACACTAACGAACACTTCTACCTGCGCTGTGGCTTCGACGAAATTGTTGGGACGTGTCTCGAAGGCGAGGGAAATCCGCTGGCCGCAGCCAAAGTCAAGGGCGGAGAGATCTTGTGGATGTGGGCGAACAAGACTGAGCAAGACGAAGCCTCGTAGCCATCCGTATATGCTCGGTTCGGGTATCTCTTACAATACCAATTTGTAGAATACTGCGTCTTCGACACTCTGATAGTAGCTCTCAATCTCGACGAATCCATAACCTTCATACAATCTCCTCGCAGCAGTCATGCTGCTCAAAGTGTCAAGCAGCATCTCCTTATTGTCTAGCTCTCGGGCTCTTGCAACCACCACATCCATGAGTTTCTTCGATACACCAAGTCCGCGGCTTGAGGGTGCAAGATAGAGGCGTTTGAGCTCGCAAGTCGGAATCGTATTCGAGGTGGCGAAGGACCGCAGTGCCACGACACCTATTATGGTCTCCTGTTCATTCGCTGCTTCATCTTGGTCCGTCAATGCATTGGTCGTGTATGCGAGGAAGATGGCCCCGGCCTTCTCGACAGCGTATTTTCCGGGAAGCCTTGCCAATTCCTCCTCAAAACCCTGAAGGTCGAGTGGCATGGGAAGAGACTGGGCATATTCAAGGAAGAGTTGGCTGACAATTTCCTTATCGGCTGGGAACTCGGCTGCGCGTATGATGACCTTCGACGTCAAGGAAGTGACCATGTTCCGTGTCATGCTTTCGCTGTTCCTCCGATTATTGCGTGAGACGAAATCCGTAGGTATAGGTGTGCAGGTCAGTGCCGGAAATATCCGCAAATACCCTAGCAACACAGACTGCGTGGCTGGAGATGAGGTGCTGTGAAGTCTGATCAAGCTTTCTTGGTTGCCGATGCCGGAAATATATAATCACACGAGCCTCATGTCATTCAGGTGCCTCTCGTAGTGTAGGCCTGGTGGCAGGGGTGACCCACAATTTGGTTCGTAAAATAGAGTCGCAAATTCTTCACCGCCCCGACCGTGTTCTAATTTGGATTGCATTTCTGTAGCTTTGAGCCACTACCGTACTGTAGCATTATGTCGGGCTGAAGTTCCATTTGAATCGCATATATATTGCGCAGAATTTAGCTTGCTGCCATCAATCACGTGAGCGGGCTCGTGGTGAAGGTCAATTCGTCCAACATCTGTCCCACAACACAAACAGAACAAGGTCTTGTGGTCTAGTGGTATGATTGTATGTATAAACCGATCTGGATCTGAAGATGTGAAAACTAATGATGTACAGCTCGCTTAGGGTAAACCCAAGCACAGCTTGCGAGAGGCCCCGCGTTCGAGTCGCGGCAAGACCCTTTTTTTGCCAAATTCCGCAACTAAGAATCACTGTGCAATACCATTGTACGGTATGCCAATTTTTGTTGCTCACTATTACACCAACCTGAGTTCGTCACGGTCACTTTAAGACCAGCTAGAAAAGCACCAGAGCAGTACCTCAAAATGTGATGTATATCAGCATGTCTGTAGTTATGTACCGATCACGTAGATGTATTATGATACCAATAAAATCCCTTCGAGCATCCGCTTCCTGCTGCCCGCAGTGCCGAGATACCTGTGACATGAGGGCCATGCGGTTCCTGCATCCTCGGAGTGCTGTTTGTTGGTGGTTACAACCGCGCAAAGTATGGCACCCCATTGTGCCTGGCCTTGACCAACAGCATACTCGAGAAGTGGAAAGTTTCTAACAGTCTTCCGGAAATAGCGTCTCTTGATGCTGTCCCAAGATCAACCCACAGGAGGGGACATTGAGTGCCTAGCTCAAGACGAACGATTACAGAGAATGTTATTGGCCGGAGCGCTCTTCATCCAATCAGATCCGCTCGTTGAGCCACTGCCACTATTTGAACGAGTTGCCAGCACCGTGATGTGACCAACCGTGCGATAAAACAGCCGTTTTGGAACAAGATACCAAATGATAGAAAGCGTTTCGTGGAAAACAATCATCTGATTCGTTATTGAAGTTGCTCGTATGCAATATGTTGCATGGTGAGGATAATACTAGCATGAACAGTGTTGAGCGACGACCCTGGCAGTTGACGGTTATAGGATGTGATTTAATCTCAATTTAGCAGTTCCTTAGGCTGAATCTTGTCCGATTTCACACAGGCTGTCAACATCTAATAGTCTCGATTGATATACTCCACCGGCCCCTCATACAGTTTTCTCCCCTTGATAAAAAAATACACAAGGGAGAACACCACAACCGAGCCATATATCAAGATATTCCAATTCATCACATCCGGCGTTGGATGCGGAAACGCGGGGAAGAACGCAAAGGTAAATGCCATGCTAAGATAAATGACCGAAATGCCATTAATCCAAATCCCAGCCTTCCCAAGATTGAACTTCGAAGGCAGTAATGGCTCATTGCGCCAGCGCTTGAGGAACATGCAAGAGATGGAGATGATGTAGGACGAGAGTAGTGCACAGGTTCCAAGTGAAGCGATGGAGTTGAAAGCGACGGTTGAACCGATGTTGATCATGGAGAGGGAGATGGAAACAGCGAAGGATACAAGGACGGAGTTGAGGGGAATATCCCAACCAGGTCGAACGTGGGAGAGGAAAGCCCCGCCAGGTACACCATGGTCGCGTGCGAAAGCGAACAGTTGACGCGAACAAGTGGCGACATTGTTGACGCAGCCAAAGACCGCCATGATGGTTGTGATCGATGCAAGGGCGGTGGCTCCGCGTACTGATTGTGTAGCGTTATACATGGCCTGAATATGCGGCTGGCCAGTAGGGGTCATGAGCACGCTCTCGACATCTCCAAGGGTGACGCAGAATGTGATGAGCATGATGAGCCCTAAAGAGCTGTTCACGATAGCCGTCCAGATCATGGCGCGTGGAAGGGTGTGAGAAGCATCTCTGAGCTCCTCACTCATGTGTGTTGCAGCATCTGAGCCCAGCAGAGAGAATATGGGCGCGAGTTGGCCAACCAAGCATGAAAGTCCGATGCTGCCCCACCCTGCGTTGTCTTGAAAGGACCCGAATACGTCGCTGGCTTTGCTGCGTGGGCCTAGCACCCACATCGTTACAAAGATGGCAAAGAAGCCGAAAATGTGTAGTACCAGGACGGTTCCCTCGATCAGCGGTAGTTTGCGTGCTAGCAAGGTGTTGAAGACGATGGAAAAGCTCGCGACTGCGATGATTAGAAGTGTACCGTGCCATCTTTGCGGCACATATGATGGGTTATTAAGAATGATGAGGCCTTGGATTTGACCTCCAGCCAAGAAAGCGATGGACGCTATACCTGTCTGCCATCCCAAGACGCACAGCCAGCCTAAGGCAAGTCAGCTCATGCTGCATACATGTTATCTGAATTTGCGAACACACCGACAACGTAGCTCAGAAACTTCTGATGCTTTTTTGGTGCAAATTCCGAGACCCAGTGATACTGCCCTCCGCTGGTAGGTGCCCTGGCCGAGAATATTAGCATCATGTTCAGCCACGTTGATAATGTTGTGTAGCACTGCTCATTGAGACATACATTGAAGCCATTTCAGCCATCGAGGTGATCACGAAACCCATACCAATGGCTGTGCCAAGGAAGACGAAGATTGCACCTCCTGTACCTCCGTTCGTCAGAGGAATCGCGAGAGTCCTGTCGATAGTCAGAAAGGTATCATCTTAGCACCCACTCACAACCTGTCACCTACGTCAAAAGGGTCTCCCATGTAGCCATCAAGATCATAGAGTATCCAAAGATTGACACGAATCGGAAGTTCCTCCTGAGCTCTTGGGTCTTTCCCATGCGATGCATGTCTTTCTGGTCATCTTGAGTTCCCCTCTTTTCTCCCAGCACGCTGTCTGCTTGCGAGTCATTATCGTTCAATGTCACGCCGCCGATTTCCTTGGACGCAGTAGACATGGCACCTGGTGTTGAAGTCGTCAGTCGCAAGGGCGAGATCAGACCGTAAAATTATCGACGAGCGCTGATCAAGACAAAACAACAGTGTCACAAAAAAGACAAAGGCAAGAGGCTGAGCACAGGCAGGTGTCACGATTGCGCATCAGGCTTGGGCTAGACGAGGTTTCTGAGCATTCTAAAGCACTGGCCCATCCGTGGCGGTGGTAGCGAGACGGAGATTGTCCATGCCAGAGCACATTCCAGTGGTTAGTTTGCAACATGGCTCAGATTTACCCGTAGAAAAGAGTGCAGGGACAGTGCAGGGACAGTACAGGTGCATTCGCGAAGCGCTCTCATTGCTCAGTTCGTTTAGCATATGCAGTGTGACAGCATGTGCTCGCGAGGTCGACATGAACGGAAGGCGCCGGACAATCCGCAGATCAGGCAAATATACTACAGGGGACCACCGGGGTCCTGTATGCAACTCATAGGGCTATACATAGTCGAGCAGACACTGATGGGGCTCGAGAGTGCCGGTATGGGGTGCGAAGTCATCGCCTGTGTACGACTGCACAGTAACATCTGCTGGGTGAATCAGAATCGTGCACAACGTGAATTAGCCGGCTTGGCCAAGAGCCGACAACGTGATGCATGCTCGTGTTTGTGCGACCCGATTCAGAATTTTGTCGTATGAACGTGCAGGTGTGGTCAGGACTCTGGACTCAGGAGGGTGGGAGGGTGGAGGGCACGAGGGGTACGAATTACCGGTACCGCGCGCTAACTTGATCCATCAACTTAGGTCAAGTATCAGCCACGACGCCCCTCTGTCTGAACGTCCCCAGACAACCCTACCCTAATCCGCGCGGTATGTCGAGAGTCGACAGTTGTCTACCGACGACGATGTTTAGGATGGAATTCTTCTCCGCTGGCATCCGAGGCTTCAAAAGGCTAACCCACTACTGCAGCGTTGCGTGTACAAAGAAAGCCCCTTCAGCCAATCCTGCCACACGGAACCGTCCCACGTCACGCAACATGAGTGCCATGGTCGAGTCTTGTGTGGTACTGGCCACGCCAAATTGTACCGAGACATGATCTGCGTTCAGTACCGCCCGAGGTATCATCTTCTGAGACTGCACAAGAGGCCTCGAACGAGCAGTTGTTAGAAATCTGGGTCCAGTCTGTGTTGAGCGTCTCCACCCATCCTGACACGTGCTCATGGTACCTTTTGTTTATACTGAAGCGGCATGTACCACATGGCTAGGACTCGCACGCTGAGATCAATGTCCACTTCGAGCGCCATGCTTGCGGAAATTGGTCAGAAAGAGCTCGCGTGCCCGACACAGTGGTTCCTCCCGACCTTGTTCCAATAAAACTCCCGAAGCTATATGCGGCACCACATCTCCATACGCATCTGGCCCAGTCAGATACTTCACGCCGCCATCAACATGGCATCCCCTCCAGACTTCGGTCACCGATGGGCAACTATTACGCCTGACGATAGAAGCGGCGTACTCTACATCATTGCTTTCTTGAGTTTCACGTACTCAAGCATCACATTCCTAACACGATGCTTCATAAAGCGGCACATGCTCGGGATCGATGATGCCGCGAATGCACTTGCCCAGGTTGTTTCTCCATCAACGGGCCGGCAGTACGTAGAACTGACGATGGCAGGTTGCCAATCTTGTTCAGTTTGCACTCTTGCTCGCTGCGCTGTCCGATGGCTTGGCAAAGAACTTCGACTTGTTAAGGAATGACGACTACGCAAGGATGGCCACAGTAAGCTCACCCACACCAGGACTTTGGCAGCCAGCTTATCCCTCTCTGCAGATGCAATTCGGCAATCAAATTGCCCTTTATGTCTCCCTTGGATTTTCTAAGCTTTCGACGATCTTGTTCATCAGGCGATTATTTACCAGGGATATGAAGAAAGCCTGGATAATTTGTAACTCGATGACGGCGATAGCAGTAGCATGGACAGTTTTAGCAGCGTTCCTGGTGTCAGTAGGATGCTCGCCCGAGAGCTTGGCACCAACGATGCCGTCCCAGACCTGCCCATCCATTGTGGCGAGGTACGAGGCTGTTGTCATTACTGACGCCGTCACTGACTTCGCGCTTGTCATCATACCCTCTTTGTTGTGCTGGGATCTTCACATGTCCACCATGCTGAAGTTGCAGGTGCTTGCAGTGTTCGCTGTCCGGCTACCTCTGGTCGCGCTAAGTGGCCTCTTTCTGAAGAGATGGACATACTCACTGGTGGCACCAAACCCTGGTGTCCGGCGGACATCCGCCCTTGTATTTCAGCAATCTGAGCTTTGTTGGTCGTTGATGGCAGCGACTATACCATGCCTCAAGAGCTTTCTGCGAAGCTTCGATACAGGCAGTGGTGTGAAAGCCACAATGAATTCATCCAACGAATTCGGTTCCAGCGATCACAATGGCAGTGGCTCTCGAACAGGCGGGGAAAGCCACGAGCTCTCGACCCTGGACCGGAGTAAGGCAGCCTCATCAATCAAGCAAAGTTGGCGGAGTCCGAGGGACGACGGGACCGTGAGAGTCAACCTACGGCCGTTCACAAGTGCTCGACCGAGCTCCCGATTGAGACGGAAAAAGAGTCCATGGCCTAGTTTGGAGGCACAAGATAATGTACAGGAAGCAGATGGTCAGAGTCAGCACAGCCGCAAAGAGCTGTTCATACGGAGGGAGAGGCATTATGAGGTGACGAGTGAAGTGGCTCGGGCAGATAGTGATGTGAGTAGGCCGGGAATTCTCCGACTGCCGAAATGATTTGCGATAATACAGTAATAGTATTGAAGCTCTCGGACTTACTACTGCCGAGCATGTTCTGATATACGTCGGTGGTGGAAATCCTCGTGCTGTGATGATTTTCGTTGTCTGGCTTGGCGCGATGCCAATTAAAGCCAAACGCGTGACACCGTGCAACGCGTCGCGTCTAACGTTAATCGATGACGGAATGACTGGTCTAGCGCGTCTCCCTTTCACTCCAGATCGATCGCAATTGCAGTCGCCGCCACTTGCGTACCCCTGGCGCTAGCACTCATTGCATCCAGCCTTTTGGTGTTTTCTGCGTCCTGCAAGACACGCCTAAAGTATTTTGCGCGCGCTATGAGCTCCTCATCTGCTATCAGCGCGACTTCACCGCAGAAAACAACGCCTGCATCCTCACCACCGCCTGCCAATATGGAGAATGGAAACAAACAAGTTGGATTGTCGGACACGATGCAGGAGGAAGAAGAGCGCATGAGAATACAGCGCGAGAAGAACGATGCAAAACGCGAGGTAGAACTGGAGAAGGAGAGGCAGGAAGATCTCAAGAGTGGCAAAGACATGCTGGATAGGAAATTCCAGCAATTGGAGTTTCTGATGAACAAGAGCAAGGTCAGTAAGAAAAAGTCGTGAAGATGCGCATTGCCGAAGTAGAGAAACATGGCTGATGTTTGGGCAACAGTTATACGCGACAGTCATGCTTGCGCAGATGCAACGACAAGAAGACGAAGAACAAGCGCAGGACCAGCAAACAAAGGGTCAAGCCTCAAAGCGCGAAAAGAACGCTGAGAAGGCTGCAGCCGAGTCGCAGCGACGAGCCACGCGCGCATCAGCAGCGAACGAAACCAGCACAACACAGGCAAAAGGGGACGACGTGATCCCCGAGAAGAAGGGCCGGGGAAGGCCAAAAAAGAATGCTCGTGGCGCCGGCAAGGTGCAAAAGCAGGACTCGAAGATATCGAGTTACTTCAGTAAAGAAGACCTAGAGGAGAAAACAGGCCAGCAAAGTGTGGCAGAGGCGTTGAAAGATGCGGCCGATGAAGGCGGCAATGTGCAGACGGGTGACATTGGCATGCAGAATCTCAGGTCTGCACGGCAGCCCAAGCTCGTTGTAGGCGGCACTATGCGCTCATACCAGCTGGAAGGTCTCGAATGGATGCTGTCTCTTTACGAAAATGGGATCAATGGCATTCTAGCAGACGAGATGGGGCTCGGCAAGACGATACAGACCATTGCTATGCTTGCGCACTTGTGGGAGAACAAATCATACGGCCCGTTTTTGATCGCTGCACCGCTTAGCACAACAAGCAATTGGGTCGCTGAATTTGAGAAGTGGACACCAAGCATCCCTGTGATGCTATATCACGGCGACAAGAAGGAGCGCGAGCGGCTGCGAAAGACCCGACTTCGGAATCCTGGGACCGACCAGTTTCCGATCATGGTCACAAGCTATGAAATCTGCATGAATGATCGCAAATATCTCACCAGCTTTGGCTGGCAGTTTATTATCATCGACGAGGGTCATCGTATCAAGAATCTGGACTGCCGACTTATTCGCGAGCTGCAGCAGTTCCAATCTGCAAATCGTCTGCTGATCACAGGAACACCTTTACAGAACAATCTCACAGAACTGTGGTCACTACTACACTTTCTCCTGCCGACCGTGTTCGACAAGCTGTCTACATTCGAGAGTTGGTTCGACTTCTCTGGCCTGAAAGATAAGGACAGCTACGAACAGCTTCTTTCAGAAGAGCGACAACAGTACTTGGTCAAGTCGCTACATGCTGTACTGAAACCTTTCCTGCTCCGTCGTGTCAAAACCGATGTTGAGAGTCTCATGCCAAAGAAGCGCGAGTACGTGCTCTATGCACCACTAACAACAATGCAACGTGATCTTTACCAGGCTATCCTCGATGGTACTAGCAGGTCATATCTTGAAGACAAGGCGGTCGAGCGACTCAGCATAGGCCTCAGCAGCCGAGCCGGTACACCCCTCAGCATTCGAAGCAATAATGGTAGTCTGAAGCGGAAGGCGCTGAGTGGTAAGGAGACGCCAAACAAGAGTACGAAGACTTCCCGTGCTGGCACACCTGCCTCTGTTGCTTCGACCCAGAGCCGTAGCAAAGCCAAGAAAAACTACGAAGAATTGAGTGACTCAGAATATTTCGCGAACTTGGACAAGGAAGAAGCCTCTTCAGAGGAAGCAGAAGATCTGGACTCTGAGGACGAAGACGAGAAGATCCGAGCAGCCACATTCGAGATCGCAAAACGTCAACTCATGCAGAAGAAGCTAGGCAACCCGATCATGCAGCTTCGTCTATGCTGCAACTCGCCTTATAACTTCTTCAACCCCTTCCTCAAGGCTGATGTCGACGGCGGAGAGACTTTTGCGTCAGAGACCGAACCGGATGAGACACTAGTATCAACCTCAGGCAAGATGCAGTTACTCGATACACTGCTACCTGAGCTCATAAGGCGCGGGCACAAAGTACTCATCTTCTCGCAGTTCACCACCACCCTCGATCTGCTTGGTCAATACCTCGACCTTCGCTCCTGGCCACACGCTCGCATTGACGGCTCCGTCGCACAATCCGACCGACAAGAACAGATCCTTGCCTTTAACAAGGCAGGTGTCAAAAATGCAACCAACATTTTCATACTTTCCACTCGCGCAGGTGGCCAAGGTATCAACCTTGCTGCGGCGGATACAGTCATTCTCTTCGACAGCGACTGGAATCCCCAACAAGATCTCCAAGCCATGGACCGCGCGCACCGCATCGGCCAAACCCGCAACGTCATTGTATACCGCTTCGCAACGCGCAACACCGTCGAGCAAAAACTCCTCGAAAGTGCAGAAGCCAAGCGTCGATTAGAGAAACTCGTCATCCGCAAGGGTGGTGTGCGCAACGATCGCGGGAAGAATCGAGCGCAGGAGAAAGAGCAAGAAGTTGAGGAGTTGCAGAAGTTGCTCAGAAGAAGTGATGGAGAGAGGTTTGATATTGAGGGGAATGAGGCAGGCAAATTACTTGGTGACAAGGAGCTTGAGATTCTATTAGATAGGAGTGACCAGGCGTATGAGAGAGCAGAGAAGGGCCTGGATGTTGGTGGTGATGGAGCAATGTTTCAGGCTGTGGGAAACAGAGAGGAAGGCGCGCTCATGGAGGGCCTGAGGGCATAATAAGATCGTTGCGTGGTTGGCGCCACGAGCTCTTTAATAGATTCAAAGTGCAAACTAGACTTGATGCATGTTACCTTGGAGACCTTTCACTGTTGAAGATGGGCTATAAATTCACCGTGTCTAAACTGCTCAAGATCCCCTCTCGCTGACCTCGACGGCATACATGGATGACCCATACCTCTCACCATCTTCCAAACGCTTCAAAAGCCCATCGGCTGAGTGACTTCGCTGTTAGCTTCAAAATCCGCACCGGCACTCAACAACAGCTCAACCATGAAGTCGTAGCCTATGCTGGAAGGGATCTGGAGCCCTTCCAATTCTCCAATTGCAGCAAGGTTCAGGCCCGCACTGTGCTTCAATAAGAGCTCTACCTTGTTTGGCAAGCCTCGACTACTTGTAGCGTAGTGCGATGTGTCGAGCTCGTTTTGTCGGTTCCGAAGTCTGCGCTGCGTGCAAGAACAAGTTCGAGGACGGAGGAGTAGTATCGTTTGTGACTCAAAGCGTAGGGGACGCGTTTGAAGCCTGATGTATCTCGGTACGAGAGGGTCTGTTGCGCCCTTTTGCAATTACAGCTCGATGGTTTCCGGCTCGCAGTATCTGGCTGTGACGCTGATCGTGTAACCTGGGTAGTATCTACCTATTGAGAATTGGGAGTGGCGGCTGAGTACCGCGTGTAATTCTTTACTGTCTTAGAAAGGGCTGTCGTGGCTTCACCACCTTATTTCCTTGTTGCATTATCTCGTAACCTGCTTTTGAACCTCTCCATTCGATCCAACATTGAGCTGTTGACGAAGTGCGACTTATATACGACATAACGGACATGCTGGGTACTGTGGTCGATAGTTTCGCTCTCTGTTGACAAAGGGAAGTGCAGGAGTGCGATTAGAGATGTGGCTGCATCAGGAAATGCTACTCCGTGGCACTAAGGGCGATTCGGGTGCACTTGGGTACATTAGCCAGCGATCCTGAAGTGCTCACGAACTCGACCGGCTGCATGATTGTAATATGGAGTGTCATAGCGAAAGACTTAGACTATTTGCGGCCTCTTGAATACAATTTGATAGGGCTCAACCAGCTGAAGTGACAGAACGCTCGTCTTATTGACCAAACTTCCTGCCTTCATAGATGTTCCTCACTGTCCCCGATAGCCTGCCCTCAATGTAGGAGGCGAGTGGCGTAATCTTGATATCAGGGTATAATTCTCTTGCATCCATATATCCGAGATATTTCGCTCGCTTTGGGACATTATCGCCTCGAATGCCTAGCGTCCACATGTACTGGCCAATGCCTAGGTCTAATTGAGCCGCAGCATCAAAGGACTTCGCCAGGATCTCGGAAGCTCGAGACATTTTGGCTTCCAGATCTTCTTTACGCGCCTGTTTCAGTGGTCAGTGCCCGGGTCTGCAGATATTGGGGAATGACCGAGAAGCGAAATTCTGCACGTACATATACCCGGGGTATCTTTTCCCCAGACAATTCCTCGAGCAGATCCCAAATTTTTCCTGACGTGGAAATTTCGTTATAGCAGAAAATCTTCTTGTTCAATGTTCTTGGATCGGCAATGATTCTCGTAACAAATTTGCCGATGTCACGGTTATCAATCAACGCGAAAGGCGTATTGCCATCTCCAATTAACTCATTGAGCGAAACGTCCTTCTTCGTCTGGAGTTTTCCAGAGGGCAGCTCTGGCAAAGCCAGTTGATACCACCATCCTACATCGATCACAGTATATGGAAGGTAGAGGCGTTTCACCACATCTAAGTTGTTCTCTTTCTGTTGTCATCCAATCTAGATTAGCGAATACCCCGATATAAATGAGGAAAATATCGGCAGGAGATGCTTACCATTTCTCTCAACATCATGACACCACGACTGGGACAGACCGGTCCAAAGAAACTAGGCACGTAACGACCTACTTTGGCCTTGCTACATGCTTCGATCAGAGCGGTTTCCTCCTTGGCTTGAAGCAACGTGAGACAGCAGACAACGACGTCAAGACCAATGAGCAGGGGAACGATAGTGTCTGTTGCCTCGCTGAGGTCAATCGTCTTGACAATCACGCCTCGTTGCGCGAAATCAACCACTGCTTGTTTATCAACCGACGCCTGCCGCACCAAAGCTAATACCTCCTAATAAACGAAATTAGATGAGTCCAACGCCTGTGTTTTGTTTGTAAAGTGAATAAATAGAATAGCTTACAAAATTTTCAGGGTTTTCTAGCAGTGCATTCATGATTGATGCTCCTGTCTCTCCTGTAGCGCCAACCACTGCTACTTTTAGTCTTGGAGGCATATTTTCGGCGTAATGAGCGCTTTGATTTCCACAAAAGGGAATGATGAGCTACTATGTGAGGGGGAGATACGCGAATATAAACGCAATGCTTAGGTATTTGCTTCTTCTGCAGACCTTATGAATTATTAAAACGACCTAAATTCATATTGCCCATGACTCAAGAATGCGGACGAAATACGGGGCCGTTATTTCGTTCATTTCAGATCACCGCCAGCTGTTCCGTGATAATTCGGCCCGAATGTTACCCTTAATCCTTTCTAGGAAGACGCTTACTAACGGCCTATGAGACAGACATTCGGGCCCGCAACGATCTGCCTCTCACCTATTTAGGCTACTTGTGCCGATTTCGAGACTAGATTCATACTCTGATAATGCCACCCTTGAACTTCTTAGCTTGCTTCCACGTACCTCCCGTACGGATACGGAAGGTTAACTCCATATTGTTCATGGATTAGCAAAGACTTTTTTGGTACGTTTGGAGGCGATCATGAAGAGGAGATAGCCTTGGTTCTGCCGTTGACTCATTGGAAATGTGGAAGGAGACAACTTCAGGCGGACCTAAAGAACTTCCTCCAAGAATAGGCTTCGTGTCCAGGAGCTAAATATCGGTTTACTTTCGGTGTTTTTGTTGTTGGTGGTGTCGCTCTTCGTTGTTAACTTAGAAATTGGGATGGCAAACATGATAAGACTGTGTAGAGGATCAAGGATTCCAAACAAGGTTTCGCGGACCGCTCTGATAACACATCATCTTTGCTGGTTATGAATAGCCGAATCGCTTAATCGGAGTGGCTCTTAGTGAGAAGGCTGTGAAGACACTTGTTATTTTCCCTCGAGATCGGAAGCACAAGTGTAGTGAGCGACAGCACACCCACATGCACTTGAAAAGCCACCGAGGAGCTGCATTTTCCCGCAAACGTATCGGAGAACAAGAAAGATCGCGAGAGGATTGACGAAAAGTTTAGATTCAGGGATCCAAATAATATTAGCTCTGTATGGTAATGATTGTAGTGACCCTTCCGTTGATTAGCGAAACTCGTCTCAAAGTAAGCAAATCGAAACTGACCATCACTAGACAAGTGAGCGATACATAAAGGCTATTAAGAAGGAGGCTCTATCCGAACAGCAGGAAAATCGTAGGGTAGGATCTGCTCATGGACTAAATCATTCATAGGCATATTCTGCGACTGCGTCCATAAAATCTAGCAATGTCCCACCATCAATACAGTTTAGTAGCCGCCGATCAACTATTCATACAATAGCTTTCCATCTCTTTCCACGGTCACTACTTGTGCACGTCATGACAGGTGAGCAACGATTCAAAGTCGTCCAGTTACCAGTGTCCCATACTCAATGAGAAATTGAGCGACATCACTGCATCATGACTGAGCGATGATGTGCAATAAATACTACTCGGTAGGGCGCTCATGGATATTATTGTGTGCACCCCTCTTGAGGGGCGTCTCAACGACTCGGAAGTCACTTGCGCTTACCAGGGCTGACCTCGAGTTGGAGCTAACGGCAACCTCTGGCTCCGCGCATAATCAGGCATTATCTTGACAAGTTGTATGAACTGCTTTTAAATGGCGTACGAGATAGAATTCCTACCAAATGATGATCGAAGCGCGTAATTGGAGAATAACTACTCCTAACGTGGACGGGTTTGGAAAAATGGATGTTTGTGATGAAAAGCAAAACTCTTGGTAACGAGACGTTTTATCTGAGAATTAGTGAAGCGTAGGCGAGGAAATAGTGCTGCCTTCCCATGACTAGTTATGGACGCGGTCTCGAAAAGAGGTAGAGATCATAATTAGAGGCACATGACTACGCATGATCACGTGCCCGTTCTTTCATTTGCGCCTAATGCATCTAGTAGAGAGACTATCATAATTAGCTCCTGCGATACTTCGTACACCATGTGTATGACTGAAACATCGGTGAAGGTGGGTGGGAAAGGAATGCCAAGTCTGCATCGCACTGTACAGGCCAGCAGTCCCGCATCTACTGCATTTTCCGTCAAATAGAACCACGCCCACTAGCCATAACCTTGGAAGCGAGGACGGACGCCCGATCGGGTGTTTTGGCCCCCAGTCCGCAACGCCAGCGCCCCTTTGTGATCTTCGATTGGCCATACGCGTGTGAAAAGCGGGGTTCATATGCATCTCAGCTGTGGAGTTCATGTATGACCTGCTACAAGCGGCCGCATCATGTTGGGAACACCCCTCGACTGAGTAGCCGCAGTGTGGTTACTCAGCGCTGATCCTGCGCCATTCGCGAATTTCACCGGTCTCTCGTTCGGATGTACTGCTGCGGCTCTGCGACCTCGAATCTGCGTAAGAGTACAAGATAATCCAGGCACCCATGTGTGGCAATCTGGACCTTGCAACCAGTTCTCGCCAATCTCCCTCGAATAGCGGTCGATCGACTCGCACTTCCGTCCAAGCATTATCAGACCCAACATGAATGACGCGATCGATACAATATGGAGGGCTTTTCTACCAGCCGTTATAGCAGCGTCTCTACTGGCTTGCTTGCGAGTTGGTCTCGCTCTGTTGCGCCCAGGCAACCAAAATGCTGTGGCTCCAACCATCAACCTCGATAATCTTGAATCCGAAGACTCTCTCGCAGATAGAATTGCGGAGTCTTTATTACCCAGCGA
The DNA here is from genome assembly GCA_020747045.1 of Phaeosphaeria sp. MPI-PUGE-AT-0046c. NCBI lineage: Eukaryota > Fungi > Ascomycota > Dothideomycetes > Pleosporales > Phaeosphaeriaceae > Phaeosphaeria > Phaeosphaeria sp. MPI-PUGE-AT-0046c. The sequence goes on along the minus strand of JAGTJN010000017.1, from coordinate 696,682 downwards.
CTTTCATGCCCCGACACGAGAGTATTTACCAGAGCCGCAAATAAGCAGACTGATCACGGCACAATCTATAATCTATCAGCTGAACAAATTTGAAGACGAGCTTGCTACAAAATTACGAGGTCCTTCAAGCGACTCTTATGGAGGTTTTATGCAATACGACTGCAAGTATCGCACGGAGCTTGCACAATGGATATCCTTGAAAGCACCGAAACTCTTTGCCATTGTCGTACAATGTGAGCTAGATCACATCAAATTCGTTCTCGCCATGAGGCTATTCCGGCAGCATCAGTTTTGCGACACCAAGCTTCCTGTAGCAAATCCTTCCAAGCACATCGACCTCTTTCTAACGAAAATTTGGAGTCGGCACAAGCTTCGCAATTTCTACGAGAGACAGTGGCGCGTTCTAGTCCCGGTGTTCTCCCCTTTACAATATAACCACGATCTAGACTCGGATTGCATCTTCCCTTTCGACCTTATAAAGTCAATGCCCAAGGCTGGAGCTTTCAGTTCCGTGTACCGTGTGCGAATACATTCGGAGCACCAATTACATGAAGGCCTCGGTGATGTAAGTAAATGTGCAACATCGGCAGCACAACAGCTTAAGCTCTTTTTCAGGTCGCTCTCAAGGAACTCAAGGTTCCCCAGGGAGACAGTGCGCATGATGGCAACGAGGATGAGGGTGCGAATCGAGAGTGGGAAGCGGAAGCGAGCGCATTGAATTCCATCAACAAGATCAATCACCCCCACGTAGTGCCATGCATTGCTGCCATCAAAAAGGGAGTATGTCGTTACTTCATGTTTCCTTGGGCAGAGGGAGACAATCTGCGCGAGTTCTGGGCCAAAAATCCTCGAATAGGGCCATCTCACAGCATTATCTCTCAGACGATTACCCAACTTGAAGGTATAGCAGATGCACTTACCAATCTTCACAACTACCGTGACGGGCGCCGTCGTAGCTTGTCTGGAAATGAGGGCAGCTTCATGGTGCCGACTATAAATGTGGATCAGGCCGATATACCAGTCGTGCCAAATGTTGGTGCCGATCCCTACAATGAGGACGAATTAAATACTCCTAACAGTGTCTCTATTCGGCATGGTGATTTGAAGCCAGAAAATATCCTTAGGTTCACGGTTGAAGAGGACTCGAGTCTAGGCACACTCAAGATCGCAGACATGGGTCTTGCAAAACAGCATGTGCTGAAAACTTCAGATCGTAACGCGAAACGTTTGATCACAAACACAAGATATGGGACACAACCCTACGAGGCCCCCGAAACAATCACTGCCAAGTACGGTCTATCTCGTCTCTACGACATCTGGTCCATGGGATGCATCACGTTGGAATTTATCATCTGGATCATATACGGGAACGAACAATTGACTAGCTTCTATAACCAGATCGCTGGCGGACCTCAGCTACCATATCAATATTATGAGATCCCAGATGCCAATGAACCCACCCACGCTGAAGTACATCGAGTAGTTCTAAAATGGATAGATCACATTGAAACTCAAGATCCCGAGTTTTCGCAAGACTCAGCTCTCAAAGACCTATTGGCCCTGGTCCGGGACAAACTCCTGGTTGTCAGACTGCCCGCGAGCAGTGTCAGTTCCCGATCTGGGGGTCGTACACTAGCACCGCCCGCCCTAGGCGGCGCTTCGCAGTTTCGTGCAACGGCTGAAGAGTTCCGTGATGCACTGAGGGACATATTGGCTCGAACCAAACATGATACATATCTGTTCTCTGGCAAGGATCGAACCAATGCGAGGCCCCCAGCGAGCACTCTCCTGCCCGTTGCACAACGTATCGATTCCGGGAGAGGTATTGCCCAATTTCCAGTATTCAGTGGAGTCCTGGGTCGACCGATTCGCGCAGATTATTCACTTCCTCCGTTGAAAGACTGGCAATTCCCCGTGGACAATCGATTCGCCGAGCAAGTTGCAAGTCGAATCAGCAACACTGCCTTCAACCCTCAACATAAAAAGACACACAATCTCTGCAATCGATGTAGAAGTCTCAAGTTCTGGACCGGAGGATTTTCAATTGATGATTATGTCTCCAGTCTTTTAGTTTCAGCTCAGAATTGCGACTTCTGTACATTACTGCGAGATGCACGCAGGGAAGACGATTCGCAAGCAACCGACCAGATACGCTTCGAGCGAAAAGAGTCCAACTTGCTACTGACAGGCGATCCATTTCCCGTCCTCTCAATTGTACGAGTGCTGGAAGCGAGGCTTACGCGCCACTTTCAGATCGGATTTCCTGAGCTCCCAGAACCAAGTACACCAGCCTTTTTTAGTATTCTTAACACGTGGCTTGACGATTGCAACGCAAACCATAGGGACTTAAAGAACAAGAATCGCGATTGTACTGGCGTCACCAAGATGCGGCTTCCTACAAGATTGATTGATGTTGGAACAATTGAAGCGCCACGTCTGCGTCTTGTTGAGACACAAGCCGCAAAGCTTGACAAGAGCAACGAATATATCGCACTTTCTCACCCATGGGGCGATACGAGAAAGTACATCCCATTCAGGACCCTGAGAAGTGATCCGAGGTCGCATCATGATGTAAGTTCGTTCAAGAATGTCATACCAGAAGGTGAATTGCCGGCGACATTTCGAGACGCTGTGATTTGCAGCAGAAAACTGGGTATTAAATACCTTTGGATCGATTCGTGAGTGGTTTTGAGTGCTTGTAATCAGGATTTATACTCACATCAATATAGCATCTGTATCATTCAAGGAGAAGACGGAGACTTTACGGACGAAGCCAAGTACATGGAAGATGTTTTTAGCAATGCATACTGTGTACTTGCAGCAAGTCGCGCATATGACCAGCGTGGTGGTTTTCTAGGTCAGAGAAAGCAACGCAATTATGTCACTTTCGAGTCAGAGAGTGGTGAACCATTCTTTGTCTGCGAGCCAATTGATAATTTTAACAAGGATGTGATTCAGGGGGCGTTGAACAAGAGAGGATGGGTTCTGCAGGAACGGGCGCTCGCTCGCCGCACAATTTACTTCACAGAAACCCAAACATACTTTGAATGTGGATGTGGGGTTCGTTGCGAGACGATGGCGAAGATGCACAAGTATGTTAAAACTCCCCAGAATCTTCTTCGAGAAGATGAACGTCATAGAACTAATTGTTCTCTAAGTGGCATGGCCGACTTCCTCGGCGATCCCCGTTTTCCAGAAAAAGCTATGCGTGATGATTCACGGGCATTGAAGATCGAATACTTCCAAGGCCTATACAAGCAATACTCACGACTCAACTTCACACGCTACGAAGACCGACCTTTTGCCATCGCTGGTCTCGAAAGACGACTCCGCGATGCATTTGACACAAAAGGTGGATTTGGAATATTTGACGACGGCGACCGCACACAACTCGACAACGGTATGTTTCACCGCAGTCTGCTTTGGAAGCGCGGCGAAGACGACATACAAGAGACACTGGATGGCAAGGATCCAGTAGTGGAATGGCTCGAGCCTATCGACTTCACAAGCGAGAGGAACATTCAAGTACCTTCTTGGTCTTGGATGGCATACAAGGGCGCAATCGACTATATGGATCCGCCATACGGTACTGCAGATTGGGAGACGAAGGAGATCATTCCACCCTGGACGCAGGGTCGGAGGGCCCGCGACTACCCTGCTCTTTTGGATCGCGACATCGGGCTTGAAGTCATCGTGCGCGACTTTAATGTTGCTGGCAGTAACCCCGGAGAGGCAAAAGTGGTGTAGGATCGGGAGCGCACGACGGCCTCGGATGGTCGGCGTGCGCAATGTGTGGTGGTGGCTAGATCGAAAGAGCCGAAAGACGAACGGCAGAAAAGAATCTTTGTGCTACTTGTTACTGCGACACAAATATCTGGAATGGGACCTAAGCTGTACAAGCGGGCGGGTGTGGGGGTGATGTTGGGACGATTCGTCACATTACAGGGTGATGGACTTTCAGCACGAGTTTTGTGATGATGATACATACTCCACGATATGGGTCGAGAATATTCTGGATCTGATTGCGAATAGCAGTAAGATGTTCCCTCACACCAGCAAATTGTTTTCAAGGCTACCAGTGCACGACTCAACAATTTGAGTGTATCACGTTGAGAAACACCTCCCCCAGTGGCTTGAAAATGTGCAAAAACTGTTGAAAATTATGGCGATGAGCTCAGTCGCATCCATGTCCAAGTTACCCTAAAAAAATTGATTAACCAAAAGCGACTCTTCATTGAACCAAAAACGGGCTAGAGCGAATCCGAAGGAATAGGAGTTATTATCATGAGGAGCAGGTTTTTTAATCTCTTGGCTTTGGCTTCGAACAAGGCCCTAAGATGTCTATTAGCAACTGCATGTTATTGGTTGTGTGTCCAGGGATGATGCGGTATCACTGTCCAGCTTCTGTTTCTACCGGGAGTTGCCCACATTCAACATGATGCGGATACGAGCTTTGAATCGTGGCCTGCTACACCCCTATGATGTGACACAGCAGAGCAATAATACTATCCATCTCGTCCAATTCAATAAAGCCTAAAGCAAGTGTGTATTCGGCCGGCGACCATCCCTTTGCGTTTCGTGGAGCAGATCTTGATAGAGTGCGAAGAAATTTTGGCGCAACTCGCGCCGTATGTCCATCTACGGGCATAGTTGACAAAGGCTAAAATGTACTGCGTCTTGACGAGGTCGAGACTGGTTTGCTGCCGTGTACCCTGTTGAATTCTGACGACATGTTCGAGAACTGCTAGAGACTTGTGTACCAGGTCGTTGAATGAGTATGCACACGAGAGCTCATCTTGAGCTGTTACCAGCCACTCAAGATTGTTCTGGTCAGGTGGCAGTGTTGTGTCTATATTTACAACTTGCTACCATAATGGGGTAGCTTCTGACATTTGTTCTTGGCATTGTAAGCCCGTTCTAGGTCAAGTCGCGTTTCCAATCGACGGCCTTGAGTCTCGCTCAGGGTAACCAGTTTGATCACGTTGAGGCAATATAGAATTTATGCTGCTACTCGCGTATCGCCTGCAGTTCTCGACGCCAAACGGCATAAAGAATGGGATTCGCTCGGGTTTCATTCGTAGGACTAAGGAGGACGATTTAATCAAGGTCAGCTTCAAAAGTCCCAGTCCGATGCACACGCGTCAACAGGATCGAGCGCGGATCACCTTCGGGTAACAGTTGTGTCGTAAGAGACGGCATTGCAAGATCAGGCTGAAATGAGACCAGGACAAAACAGTCTCAGTTGTTGCGAAGGGTTGAAAGATGATCAAGAAAAGCTCTTGGTACCAATGGTCTGCGACTTGACCGTTCACGTGCTAGTACGGCCAATGAATGGGAGAGCGGGTGCAGAAGTAGAGCTTAGCTTCCAATTTCAGCATGAAGTAACCCACTCTTTTGCATTTTTCAGTTTGCAAAAAAATTACGACCATGCAAACTGGGCACGCAATTCGACAAGGCTGAGATGGCTATGTCCCAAAGATGTCTTGAAGTAGATGTTAGATAATGGACGGAGATTGGGTGATATTAACCACACATTTTGACATTCGGGCCGAACAAGACGGCTGGAGGCCTCCATAGTTAGCGCACGTGCCTGGTTGCTGTCCCGCCTTAGGTTAGCCTGTCCACCTCAACTTATGAACACGACTCGAGTCGTCTTCATTAGCATGCTCGCTTCATGGCATTTGCACGTGTGCGTGATAGTTAACGGAGACGGTAATGGCGGAGCAACGGGGTCCTCCTGAGCATGGCGGTCCACGTGCAAAAGGTTTTCGGCAGCCACCGAGCCATCGCAAGTCCCGTGGGTTGACCTGCGGAACTTGCAGATTCAGGAAGGTATACAACTGACAACCGAATGACTCAAAGAGTTCAAGAGATATTGACTGGTGTAGGTCCGGTGTGATGGCAGCCAGCCCAGGTGCAGAATGTGCGAGCTGCATAACGAGGAGTGTCGCTATGACAAGGCACCTCCCATGTCTCAGCTCGTTGCAATGGCAAAACGCCTCCAGGAGGCCGAGCAAGCCCTGGCGGAGATGAAAGCAGATGGAGAGCGGGCTTTGAGCGAGACCGCGACACCACATGCACAAACCACAGAGCTGATGGACAATGCGGAACAACCATCCCCCTCAAACCCAATAAGGGACCGGGCCAGAGCACCCCTGGAACAAGTTATCGATACAATCTCAGTACCTGGACATGATCAGCCAAGCCCAAGCATCAGGATATGGGGTGGACCGATAACGGCTGCAAGTCAAGCAGCGCCTTCGACACAGAAGAACGCTGCAGCTACAGAACTGACTGTGGATGAACATGGGAGTGTGCGTTACTACGGCCCAACTTCTGCTGTACATGAACCATCGCCAATGATACCAGATGCGGATTCGCCGCATGACATTGTCCAGCGGGCTGATGCTCGCAGCTCGCTTGCGCTACATGCACGAGAATCCAATATTTGGGAGGAATTTGCTATTGGAAATGCTGCTGTACAAACAGGGGTACCGCGTCAAATAATTGCTAAGCTTCTGCACATACATTGGACCTGGGTTGGTCCTATGTTTCTTTGGATTCATCGCTCTGCCTTCATTCGTACGTATTGTCCAGATGCGTTCGTCCTGGGTTCCTTCGACGAAATCCCATCTTGGCGAGTTGAACTCTTGATCTAATCACTATATAGACGATATGGCTACCGGAGGCCGTCACTACTCCGAGTTCCTGCTTACGGTCATTTGTGCTCATGCGGGCAAGTATGAGGACGCTAAGTCCGCGGAGATATTGAGTACTAGGGCGCGATCTCTACTCGGCTCAGCCATTCAAGAACGGAGTTCTGTTCCCACAATTCAAGCACTGTTGCAGCTCAGCGCGATGGAACTAGCTCAAGGATCCATCTCCCAAGCATGGGTGTATAGTGGCATAGCATTCCGAATGGCAAGCGATCTTGGTCTACAACACGTCAGCATCCAAATCAAGGGATTGAGTCTGATTGATCTCGAGGTCAGACGGCGACTATACTGGAGTTGTTATTTTTGGGACAAGTACGTCTCGATATTTAAGTTCTATTATTCACATAGACTGACAATTCTGACAGGGCAACAAGTCTTTATACTGGCCGTTTGCCTTCGGTGACGGAGGTTGTAGATCCAAGCTCCCTAGACTTATGTGTGTCCTCCTTCGTCTGAAAGACACCTTATGCTAACCACAATTGCAGTGGACACTTCGGCAGACTCTGATCTGTGGAGCCCTTATTTTGCTGACTCGTTGAATCTGACGAACCACGCTCTCAGCCAATACCCACCGACACAGAGCTACAACGTGACAGCTTTCATCAATTCTTGCAAGCTCTCTATCATCATACACGATATCATCACCACTTTGTATTATCGTCGTGGTAAGACGGTCACTGAGACCGCCTTCACCGACATACAAACCAGCCTAGAGAATTGGCGTATCCGATCTCCACGGCACGTCAAGATTGATACCGACAATTTACCTACAGTCTGTCCACCGCCGCACTTAATATCTCAAAAGTGTGTCATCATCAGCTAAGGCTGTGTAGTCCAGTTCTTGTGTTGAGTTCACTGACAAGTCATAGCATGCTCTATTTCGCTTCAGTAATTTTGACAAATCGACCATTTTGGACGGTTCCTCAATATTACAACATATGTATCGAGGCTTCAAAAGCCATTGAAAAGCTTGTGGTCTTGTTGGAGTCCACGTTCAGTCTCGATAATATCACATATCTCATGGGATACTGCATCTATACAGGCGCATCTGTCAGTCTCGAGGACGCCAAGAAGACAAGCAACGCGGAACACCCCACCCTCAAAACATTCTTGCGAGCTCTGAACTGCGGAATGAAGCGATGCCGGCTTTTAGAACGCAGTCTTAACATTATCATCAAAGAGATGAGCCGCTCTTTCTACGCCAGTAGCCTGCCTGGATACGAGGTTGCTAACAACGAACTGGCAACGGCTCCAAGCGGATACATACCTGCTTTCCCATACATTGACCCTATTGGCACCGGTGAAGAGATTGACTTCGACTGGTATTTCAGTGGAGCGAATACCGACTCAATGAACCTGCTGGACTGCTTCCCTGAAACGCAGATGGACTGGTCAGGGATGTTGGGTATGAATTGATGCACATGAACCACACGAATATGTATCAAATCAATAGTCATTCGACAAAAGACAGCGCAATAATCATTATGAACAGTTGCTATTCTTAGTCTATTGCATGTTCGTGAGCACGAGTGATGTATCGTTTGCCTCGACGCCATGTCGTTGACTAATTGCTGATTCCGGTTGTCTCTTGAGCCAAGGTGTCTGCCTTCAACGCCGGCCTGTCTGCCTTTCCAGCAGTAGTCTGGATGCAAGGTCAGCGACGAAACACAAGCTAAGAACGAATTACTTACACCCCCATCAACTGGCATTATCAGACCGGTGATCCAACCAGCCTCTTTGCTTGCGAGGAACAAGATTGCGTGACCAACATCCCATCCTGTACCCTCCCTTTTCATCAAATTCTGGTTGATCCTCGCTTGGCGCATATCATCAGTCATACCGCGTCCTCGAGTCATGGGCGTGTAGACCATACCAGGAGCTACACAATTGACTCTGATGTTCTCCTTGCCGTGATGTGCGGCCATAGCGCGGGTCATTTGAATGATAGCACCCTTGGTGGTAGGGTACAGCAAGCTGGGGTTTCCACCGAGCAGACCGCTGACAGACGACATGTTTATTATTGATCCGCGACCTTGCTTTCGCATTTCGGGGATTGCGAAGCGGCTCATCATGACCATGCTTGTGACATTGATGCGGAAGTCCCGCTCCCATGCATCAAGATTGATAGTAGTCGCATCACCAATGGCACCACCAACACCAACTATACTGTGTTAGCATTTGCCAATTTTCCATTTAACCCCATGAAGATTATCAGTCAGGAATGACTGCTCTTACCAATGTTCACCAAGACGTGTAAACTACCCCAAAGTTCAACAGTCTTATTGACTGCATTCTTACATGAGTCTTCACTCGTCACGTCTGCTTGGATGACTTCAGATATTCCCCCTTCCTCATCGATCATACGCTTCGTTTCTTGCGCCCATTCGACATTGTAGTCTACCAAGGCAACCTTGGCGCCATGACGAGCAAGCAATATTGCAGCAGCACGTCCATTGCCAATCTCGCCTAGAATAAGTCCATCGGATTAGCGCAATGCGGTTTTACAAAGCAGGACATTTCTCACCCATCATCCGCGATCCAGCGCCTGTGACGATCGCAACATCGCCGGTGAAGTCTAGTGCTCGAGGAGGTGCCATGTCGTTATGCGAAGCTTTGAGGAAGTGCTGTAGAAAATGAATTCGACGCTGTATGAGTAAAGAAATCGAGTTTATAGAAGGGTCCAATTGATAAGAGAAGCTGTGCAACCCTGCCCCTGGTCGGAGTTCTGTGAGGTCCCACCATGGGGTGGTGGGCGGAAGGCGGTTCGGCGACTGACCGAACTACCAGCATCCCGAACTTGCCACTGCTTCAGCTCCCAGTCGAGGCCCAATGTAAGCGCGTCATCTGGATCTCGAGTTATCCACTTGACTGTTGCTGTTGCCGTTTATTTGCGGGGTGCGCGGCACGAGCGTGACATCTGGGAAGCATGTCAGTATGAAGTACAGCGGATTGTCCTGTAGCCGGGTGACGCCGATCAAAGTTGATGACGTACATGCCCAAACCAAACCGATACGAGAGAACACCTGCTATGAAGCATCGATCGAGAATGTGAAGCTTGTAAATACAAGGCATCTTGGAAGAGCTTGTATTGTGTGCAATAGAGATGCTGCAGTTGTGGCGCATCTTTGATTGCACAATACTGTCATTGCAGCTCATGAATTATCGCAACCATGTTCAGTCTGGGATGAGATTCTGGTGCACCACGAAACAGCAAATTACCATTACTGTGTCGGTATACGAAGACATCAATAAGAATTTAGCAAGTGCACGCATTTTCCGTGAGGTGAATCATAATTGGATTATCTATACACCCAGTAAATCATGGCTCAATCTTTATCATTCTTTGACGCAAACCTGCGTAAGGAACACCTCTTTCAATTGGCACCACTTCCGAGTCCACCCCAAAAGCACAGTGACCAGGTCCTTGAGGTTGCAAACCATCGCCTGCATTCTCAACTCCAATGGCGCCAAAACGAAGCCGGGTGTGCATTAACTCAAGTGGAAATGGGTCATTACCCAGACAAGCTCCACGACTGATGTGGTCAAGGGTAGTGTTGCGGGTCGTGACCAAAATGCGTGAGAATCCGACAGAGAACGTGGTACCGTCCTCCCAAATTGTCCAGGCGCCGAAGGCTAGTATCATTAAACAAACTAAGATAACTGGGGCGTAGCATTGCCAGAGACGAAAAGGAACATATATAAACGAAGAATGGATCTGTGTCCGGTTGACTATACTTGTCTCGTTTGCGATAACAAGCATTTCAGGTGTAGAAAAAATCGATAACACTAGGTCAGTGTAGAAGCTCTCGAGCTCGTGTGTCAGATTCTCCTTGGGATGGACATTTGGCATGACCAAGCGTGTCTTTGTGATGTCAGAGTATACGAGAGCATAGCTCGGACCTGGAAGCGGCGCCCTCAGATCTACGGTACCACGCAGGAACTCTCGGAACATTGAGCCAATTGCATGGTAGGATGCAACTTTCTTGTAGGTGTCCACGTTGTCTCTGGGACTCACATAGTTCGAGGCCGGTTGCGGATCTTTGCTATAAGTCCCATCAGGCAGTCGCGTTAAGGTCGTATCAACCACAGGGTTGAGGTATTCCCGCTGAACGGTGGTGTGAAACAGAGGCTCAGTCCAGTTCCATTTAACAGTGTATTTGGTCTCCATGTGAGTACAACGGAGAATGTGTGGAACATAGCGATGGGTCCAGTTTCGCGTGAGCGGGTCGTCACTGGCTAGTTGCTCTGTCGAATTGACAGCGTACCCAATCCATAGTATTGGTTCCGATTTGAAAATTCCAAGATCCGCCGGTGGCTCACTCGAAATAGGCACACCACCGGGACCATCTTCGAATACAGCATCTTGCGGATGGAGATATGCACCATGATCTACTTCTGCGTGGTATAAATTCCGGCCCATGGGCACCAGTACGCTCGTGTTGAAGGGGGCACCAAGATCTTGAAGGGGCTGATCGGTAACTTCCTCGCACTGGTAGCCGGGGCCGACAAAAGACTGTTCGTAGGTACAGTTAAAAGCGCCACCACAGGCATCCTGTCGACCCGTTGCTTTGGCATTGGGGTAGTTGTTGTTGCTGTATGCCATTAAGAGGGCCATACGCTTGGTATCTGCAGATGGCTGATCGTAGTAGTCGAACCATCCTGGTGTTTTACCCTGCACATCGGTGGTGTTGTAGTACATGAGAGATCTTTTGCTCGTCGAGCCATTTCCGATGGGGACAGGAAATCGCCAATCTGTTGCTCCTTCTACATTGAAGTCCATGGTGGGGACATTTTGAGGTACGGATTGGTGTTCGACAAAGTCTCCGAAGGTTAGGGCACCTGGCGAAAAAATGATCGTGGCTAGAGGTATAATCCAGATGACTGCCGCAATCATAACAAGGATTGGGGCACTGTAGAGAGCTTCAGTGTTGACAAACAAGGATGGGTCTTCGGTCGCACCGAAGAACTGATCGATGGTCAGCACGGATAAAGCATGCCCACGGAAAGTTCTCCATATACGTTGCCGGAAAACCAGGACGACGGATCCTCCAAACGACACTTTGGCGAGATATGCGAGAGCGCGGCCAGCAAGTACAACACGGAATTTGTCTTTCTCGTCGTCCATGACTCGGTGATGAAGCCAGCGATACAGGAGGTGTTGTGAAAGAGCAAATATGACTCCCATGATGAATAAAAAAACAATCATTGCTGGAGTCCGCCAGTGAATATGCCATAGGGTTGATTGCGTCGCTCTATGAGCTATGAGTCTCTCGATGTTGGGGTCGGTCTTCGCTCGTGGGCCAAAGGTTGGTGGCCGCGACATTGTTGGGTGTACCGGCGTGACCATGACATCAGCCATGTTCTTCGTCTTCGAATCTTGGTCGCGAGAAGGGGGCATTGGCGAGAACGGAGTATGCATCTTATCGTTGATACGAGGGTGATCTTCTGCATTGTATGGTGGTCCAGAACATATGGTGTCCTCTCGCGGGCCATTCGACGTAGTCAATGGGTTGTGTATGTAGCTGACGTGTTCGTGCGCCATATCCAGGAATCGCAGAAGCAAACTGCGCTTAGCAATGGTGCTGACCGATAGATCCAACGAAAAGAACTAAATGAGTTGATTGGAAGGCTGTCCCAGGGAACACTGCTAATAAAAAGTTGAACGAATGTAGAACCAGGCTGTTCAGAAGAAATCTGGCGCATAGTGATGACCCGCGGATTAAGAGCACCTGTCAGCTATTTCGAGCTGAATGATAGATGCAGGCGTTCAAAGGCCCGATGCAGGCATAAAAACTGCCAAGCGAGATTGGCGAAGGAAGGAAGGATCTACTGTGATACGTCTTACACGGCTCATGATCACGGCGCTACCATGCTAGAGAATGTCGAGTGAACTCGACAAATAACGATACGCTGTAGGGAGGCTGGCTGAAGGATACAGTAGCGTGTACACTCTAGATCTGCGAGGGCGAAGGTCTTTGAAAGTCTCTCATGCAACTGATTGCGATGGTACATATGATTAGCAGACATGGGTCTCGTGCGACATTCAGCAAGTGGTCTGGGCTCAGCTGAAATGCATGATGTCTTGGCAGTGTTGGGATGGCCGCAGCAACCACACTAAGAAACAAACTTCGAGTATGGCAATCTGAGAATCTCACCCGACACCTGCCTCAGCTTCGATTTCGGGCGTGAGGCCGCCAGTATTGTGGCTTGCGCATATTGTTGGACCCCCAATGTGCGAGTGGTCGGCCCTGTTTTCTCTGTGCTGGAGCCTCTCTCAGCAAGTATCCAGACATCTTTACGTCACATTTTGCTGCAGCAATCGTTGCGTGACACAGTTGATATCGACAGAATCTCATAACACTAAATTTGAGGTTGCAGCGTTCGTGCAACCGATAGGAGGCTGGCTAGTTCCTGAGCGCATGTGGCGTTAAGGAGTTTCAGACCGTTGCGGGCTGAGTTAACGCTCTCGGTCACTCGCTAACAACTAGTCTCTTGGCCCCCATATTGAGGCAGGATACTGGCTATCTCCATTGCGTTATTATCCACGCTCTTAAGATCAATTTTCGAATCTGAACGTAAAGCTTGATCACCATATGTATCATGCTTGGAAGTGTAATGTATAAGCTACATGCGCCGGAACTTTGATCGCACGGCGAGAATCACTTTTCCAGCAAAGTGTATGACATTACAGAAACACCCACGCATGAGGTGAATACAAAAAGTACGGGACATCAACATATATATTGAGGCACGCTAAATAGATCCTTTTTTGAGAAACGACAGGTTGAGACTATTGCGCCAACCAGTGTTCGAACCAATTCACCATTCCTGCCAAACTCTGTTCCTTTACCCAACCTGTTCCGCATGAGCACATGTTAAAATATCATCGCAGTACGAGCTTTGAGAATTTACTCACGTTGATAGGGGTCATTTGGATCTCCACGGAGCGCAAAGCCATGTTCCACACCGCTAAACAGTTGGTAGTGGAAAGCCTTCTTTCGCTGTTGGAGTATGTCTAATGCTTGTCGTCGAGAGGGACCATCAAAAGTGTGGTCGATTTCTGAACACGAGAGGAACAGTGGTTCTGTTGCAAAGATTAGTGAGAAACTACTGAGATGTGTGGATGAGTTTCGTAGACCATACTTTCAATCTGCTCGAAGTGATGTTGTTTGAGGAAAGCTGGATGAGCAAATGCTCCCGCTACCACCGTATTCTTCGCCAGCTCGTTGCATACATACGGCGCGCCGAAGCAGTACCCAACGCAGACGAACTTTGTCGGACCACCGGTATATCGTGCGGCAACGGCATCTACCCACTTGGGCACCGCCTCATCTGCAAAAGCTATGTGCTTGCGCTTCCATGCTTCATAATCGAAGTCAGAGGCGCTGTGGTCATGGCGATTCTTGCGGTGTTTCCACACTGGATCCTATGCTTTTTTCAGCCATATACCAAACAGAAATGAAAATATCAAAACACCAATTGGGTGTATATCATGGAAATACTTACACCACGAAAGTAATCCAAACCTAGTACGATGAACCCTGCGTCTGCAAATGCATCCATGACCAGCAGTCCATTTGGAAACATACCCCAAACATCCGGAAAGTACAACAAAACGTGACCATTAGACTTGTTCGCTGGCGGAGTGGTGATGTATGTGTCGACGCCAGCGATGGTCTCCCAGGTGCCCCGCGATTCGCCCTTGTGGATAGTACCCTTGAGGCAACACGCGCCACTGGGTTTCGCAAGGTAAGCATCCAACATCTTTTCATTCGAAGCCGTTGTCTGAGATGACGCTGGGCTTGACAGTAACTGGCCCATTCTGCTTGATGCTACGTAGTTGTTGGACGTTTAGCCCACGATTCTGTTCAGAGGGAAGCTAGAGAGATAGAGGAAGAGAGGAGCTGAAGGCTTAGAACAGGTTTGGCAAACGGGAAAAGAATCTCAGTAACTCGAACAATAGAGAATATGAGTGATGATTCAGCCATAGCTTCTCCGCACATATACAGCGCTCCATCCCCGTCCGAAAGTGCGCTACCAGCCAGGCGTTAACGCTCGCCGAAACTCCGTGGAAAGTGCCCGAGTACACTAATGAGGACTGCGCTAACCCCACAGAATCGTCCCCGCTTCGAACTCCATCTTCTTTGCCTGATTAAATATGTACCGGGCGTGCGGTACGGATTCGCTTCGTTTATTATCGGATCGTGGACTTCCCTTCATTCCGCAGCAAATACTCGTGTTGCGCATGAACATCTATCGCGGCGCCTTATACACTTCGCTCACCGTTGAAGGATTTCCCGAACAACAATCAATCTGTCCCGCAAGCCCTAATCACAATGGAAAACACCGCGAAGCCTCAAGCTGAGATCGTGGATGATACTGAGAAAGGCGTTGATGGTGGCTTCGATGTATCCCAGGAGAACAATGCAGTTGGTTACAGGGAGTACGTTGAGGGTCGCGATCTTGAATACTCGGATCAGGAGGTCAGTGGACCATTTTCGATGCTGAATATCATCATGCTGACGATTGGCGCGACGTCTAGATGAAAAGACTGCGATGGAAACTAGATCTCATCATCCTACCCATGTTCCTCATCACGCAAGCCCTTCAGTTCATGGACAAGACGTCTTTGAACTATGCCAACTTGTTCGGATATCAAAAAGCCCTGGGACTAAAGGGTCAGCAGTTTGGTTTCCTTTCCGCAATGGTGTATGCTGGCTATTTCTTTGGGCAATACCCTTGCGGATGGCTGATCGGCAGATATCCCGCTCAGAAGGTCATGGCTATCAGCATATTCCTCTGGGGGCTGATGGTCATCATCATGACACAGTGTCGCAACTACTCGAGTGCTTTGGCCGTAAGGTTCATCATGGGCATCTTTGAGGCTGCTGTCACTCCAGGTCTTACTCTCATGACCGGCTTTTGGTACACTAGGCGCGAGATCCCACTTCGACAATGTATCTGGTACTCGTCCCTTGGCTGGGGTGGTATCGTAGGATCATATATCTCCATGGGGGTGTCCAAACTGCCCCTCAACATGAAGCCTGAGCGCTGGGAATTGATTTTCTACATTGTAAGACGCAACGGCCCAGAGCCATGAAGCTACATATGTTGACAATTTTTGAATAGCTGGGCGGTGCGACGTGCGTTTGGGCAATAGTCGTGTGGCTAGTGTAGGTGATCGTCCAATACCTCCTCGGTACAAAGCTAACATTCATTGTAGTCTTCCAGACAATCCAGCGAATGCTCGTTTTCTTTCCCAGAGGGAGAAGCTCATCGCTGTCAAACGTGTGGCTAGCAATGATATGGGGATCAAAAACAAATCATTCGATAAGAGTCAGATCAAGTTAGGTTTCTTGGACCCAAAGACAATTCTGATCTTCATCAGCGTCTTTGCAGCGTGAGTTAGGCTGACAGTTTATCTCCGAATTACCCACTAACCTCAACGTACACAGTGCTATTCCCAACGGCGTTGTGAACTCTTTCTCGACCATCATCATCCGCGACATGGGCTTTTCTACCACAATGACCACCCAACTCAAGTCTGTAGGAGATGCAGTGCAAATTGTGGCTCTACTTATCAGTGGTGCTATAATTCTCAACGTCCCTAACTGTAAGCACTCTGAACAATCTATTTAATTTTGACTGATTGCAATACAGCGCGTCTCCTCACGGCTACCGTGGCCAACATTCTCTGTACCCTTGCTGCAGCGTGCATGGCATATCTTCCTCGCTCTAACACCTGGGGAAGACTTGTATGCTTCTGGCTCGTGAACGCGCAGTCGGTCGGTTTCACTGTTTCTCTCACCACCATTTCATCCAATATGGCTGGCTATACCCACCGATCATTGGCTAGTGCGCTTGTATTGTAAGTGTCGATTGAGCTACACGGACTGTTTATATAGCTGACATATTTCAGCACAGCTTACTGTTGGGGCAATTTTGCCGGACCTTTCGTAGTGAAGTCTTCCCAGGCGCCAAGGTACGAAGGTGCAACTATCGGCTTGTTGGTCGGATATGCCATCAAACTTAGCTGTCATCTCGGCCTTCTTGGTAAGTTCATCAAGGTCCTGAGCAAAGAGCTAGCTCTGATATGATCTACTATAGTCTACATGTTTTTGGTCAATCGCCATCGCAACAAGAGATATGGACCACCCAACAAAGAGGCCAGCCACGAAGCGGGTATGCGAGATCAAACAGAGTTTGAGAATAAAGACTTCCGCTATGTCCTATAGGCGGTTTTGATCGTAGGCCGCAGAAGTAAGGAATAATTCCGCGTCATGTATATAGTTAGGCATTTACAAAGATACCTGTGGGCAGAGTGACGACGTGGCATTTAACAAGAGACATGAGATCTATCGCATCTCTCAAGGCATGGCGATACGGTCGGAGATATTGACCCCAATTATTACTACAAGAAGTACTGCAAATACGTGTCTACAATTGAGATGCCATTTTGCTCTCGACAATGATGATGACATGTAGTGCTGTAGCTTCCACGGAGCAGTGACACCAACAGTTCAAGCCCCTTTAACACTCGTTTAAATTGTCTTTCCAGCAAGAAGATGCGGATAGTCTCAAGAGCTTGCGGCCAGCTCGCGAGTGGCCATCTCCTTCACCATCGCATTCGCCTTGCCACCAGGCTGGGGCGCATACAAAGTACCATCACTCGCATCTGTGGATAGACCGCCGCGCCAGGTAGGAGTCCATCCTTGCGCTGGCTTGAGCCCTGCTCCTTCAAATGCCTGCTCGAAGTCATGTACGATGTCGGAAATGTGCTCGAGGCCCAGCGAGACGCGGATGAGATCTGGTGTCACTCCGCCTTTAATCTTCTCTTCGTCTGGAATTTGTTGATGGGTTGTTCGCCACGGATGAATAATGAGCGTTTTGGCGTCCCCAACATTCGCAAGATGTGAGCAAAGCTTTAGGTTGTCGACTACTGCAGCTACCTCTCTGATATTTCCAGCAACACCCTACAAGATCGTCAGTGTGAATCGATGAATGCATAACATAAGTCACATACAAAGGTCAATACCCCACCTTGACCCTTCGAAAGAACCTTCTGAGCATGTTCGTAGTCTGGGTGTGTCTTGAGTCCAGGATAATTGACCCAGCTGACACACGGGTGCTTCTCTAGCCAATGAGCTAGTGCGATAGTGTTTGCGACGTGTCTCTCTGCTCGCAACGCAAGCGTCTCTAGGCCTTGAATGAAGAGCCACGCATTGAAGGGACTCATGCAAGGACCCAGATCCCTCATTGCGTCCATGCGAACTTTGGCTGAAAGTGCCTTGAGGCCATATGTTTCCCAGAACCGCATGCCGTGGTAGCCTTCAGCTGGTTCAGTCCTATAATGAATCAGTCAATGATACCCGATGATGTCGGATTTCAAAACTCACATGCAAGGAAACTTCCCACTAGCTGACCAGTCAAAGTGTCCACCGTCGATAACAATACCACCCATCGACGTTCCATGGCCTCCAATCCATTTGGTGGTAGAATGGGTGACGATATCAGCACCAAGCGTGATTGGCTTGCATAAATATCCTCCCATACCGAATGTGTTGTCGACAATCAGAGGAATCCCAGCTTCGTGACAGACTTTACTGATTGCTTCGATGTCTGGCACATTGAATTGAGGGTTTCCAATGGTTTCGATGTAGACTGCCCTAGTTTTGTCGTCGATTGCGTTTTTGATGTTCTCGGGATCTTGTCCCTCGACGAACTTGCAAGGAATGTTGAACTTCTTGAAGTAAACCCGGAATTGGTTGAATGTGCCTCCATATAGGTTCATAGTGGACACAAAGTTGTGGCCTGGCTCACAGATTGATGTTATAGCCATGAATTGTGCTGCGTGGCCTGACGCTGCAGCGACAGCTCCAACTCCACCTTCAAGCATGGCCATCCTCTGCTCAAAGACGGTGTTTGTAGGGTTGCCCATACGGGTATATACATACCCTTCCTTTGACCAAGCAAATTTAGAGGCGCCATCTGATGCATCCTCGAAGTTGTATGCACAAGTCTGGTAGAGAGGAACTGCACGCGAACCATTGATAGGGTCTGGTTCCTGCGCGCCATGGAGAGCCAAAGTCTCAAACTCTGGGGCTTTGGTAACATTGCCCAGATGACCTGACACCATATTGAAAGCTTATGCTTGATGTGTAAACTGTTGAGAAGGATGAACTACTGATTGTAAATGAGGTGAAAGTGCTTGGATTTCTAAAAGTATTTCAATCGTCCTTTTGTAGCCATAAGAGGATATGCGCGATCGAGGATCGGGGTACAGTGGAATGAGTTTGTCAGCTGCAATCTCTACGAATTGGTTATGCATGTCTCATCCGCAGATCAATGGTTGGGCGGGCGATACAGTACGAGCAGCAATGCTAATATTCTTGGTACCGGCACTTTGCATTCTGAGCATCACTGGGAACGTCCAATTGGCTCGAGATAAGAGACGAGTCTCCTTTCCTCTGGAGTTGATATTGTGATCGGTATGTATCATGGACATGGAGTGAAGATGCCGATGGAGATGCCGACTTGGCGCCCCGCTGCACTACCCATTCTCAACGCGCGGCACCGGTCTTCCGACATCTTGCATTATCACAATTTCTACTTCTTCGTTCATGGTAGAAGAGGAATGGTCATGATGATACTCTCATGTAGACGTTGCACGCAGGACTCAGCTAGTGCGCAGTCAGCTGCGGGGTCTGCAGCTTTCCATGCCGCGCGTAGATACACACTCGGATATGCTGTAGGTGTGTGGACATCATTACGAGTACAGCTGAGCTTCTCTTGCTGAGAGGCAAATGAGTCGGTGAAACGCTCGAGACTGTCAATGAGAATCTTTTCACACCTGAGAGACTGTGCCTGCTTTCGAATATTATTTTCATGTATGGTGCTATACCAACATTTTCTCCCCTTCTAGAGGTACAATTGAAGCAATCTCCCATTGAAACAACTGTAGCCACAGATACTGGCAGCCCTGAGTCCAATTCTCTATGTACTTTGGAATGAAACACTCACTTGCGGATTAGTGTTGACTTTCAATTCGCTTTGTCATGTTAGCTCGTAGACGGTACAAGACAATTCGTGGCTTACAAGATGTCAGGTCTGGAATAGGATCCAACAGCATCAAAGTCCATCTATCATAGTAAGTCCCAACGAAGCATCGCACGAGACACCGTACTTACTCTTGCCTCAACTAGTTCGTCCATGTTCAGGTCTGCGTATACAATTTCCTCCTTGTCCCAGACTGGCTCCGCAACAAACATGCCCAGCGGTCCTACGACGCATGACCCGCCATGACTGAGCACAGCATTAGAGGTCCACCGCGATCCATTTGGCTGACGATCATGACTCTCGTCGGAGAATGGAGGGTAGTCGTTCGGGAAATCTGATACTCTGCAGAACTGGTTCACCGATATCACAAAGCACCGTCCTTCCTTTGCAATATGCTGCATTGAAGCAACCCAACAGGGAAGGTCATCTGCATTCGGAGCAATGTAGATTCTGTTACTTTTGTTAGTAGTAAGCTGTGCTTAACCGAATTCAGGATTACTTGCTCGATGCCTTGCTGATAAAGTGATAATCGTGCGGCGGGCATGTAGTTCTCCCAACAAATCAATCCACCTACCTTTCCTAGGTCTGTCTCAACGACCTTGAGGCCATCGCCGGCACCACGGCCCCAAACGAGCCGCTCCGTTGCAGTTGGAATTAACTGATTTCACAGTCAGTGATGTGTTCATGTTCTTGCAGTACTGCGGCGCACTTTTCTATGCTTAGAAAGTAGCCTTCCATCTTTGCCTATGAATACTGTAGTGCAGTACAAG
The DNA here is from genome assembly GCA_020747045.1 of Phaeosphaeria sp. MPI-PUGE-AT-0046c. Classification (NCBI taxonomy): domain Eukaryota; kingdom Fungi; phylum Ascomycota; class Dothideomycetes; order Pleosporales; family Phaeosphaeriaceae; genus Phaeosphaeria; species Phaeosphaeria sp. MPI-PUGE-AT-0046c. The sequence continues at coordinate 676,140 of JAGTJN010000017.1, read as the reverse complement.
GTCGCACCTCCCGAGTCATCCTTCTCGATGATGCCAACGTAAAGAAAAGTACTGTTGGTCTCAGCGATCGCCCGCAGCTGGTCAAACTCAGGTGAAGACAGGCTAATGGAAGATTGATAGTATTTGGAAAACCATTGACGACCTCTCGGCTCTCGAGCTCCAATTGTGGCATCGAAAGCATAGCGCCAAGGATAGGCTGAAAGAAATCCTTCTCTTCACACACTGTCAGCACGAATCTAAATGCAATCAAGTACTTACGGAAATATCACGAGCTCTGCGCCGGATCTGGCAGCCTCGAGAGTCAACCTCTCGACTTTTGCTAGACTCTCCTTCAAGTTGAAAGCCACAGGGGCTGTCTGTACAGCCGCGATCTTTACCACGTGTCCATTCATCGTGCAAGATATAGAAAATTATGCTCTGAAAGTAATGCTAGAGTCGAGGAGAAGTGAATGCCAGTACACAAATGAAAAATGCATGCATGCAAGCATCAATGAAGCAATATTTGCTCATTCGGCAGCCTAAAGCGAATGCCGACATGCGGCATTGTTGAGATGCCGAGAAGATATGTAGGGCTGGGGCCGTCTCTTATCATATGTGATCGAGACTAAGTAAGCGATAAGACTTGCAGGATGCCGAGACGACCTGCGTCACTCACGGTCCGTTATACCTAGGTAGTACTCGATACTCGGGGCGGATGGCGATATTAACACGGCAACGATCTAACCCCACTGTGTTTCATCCTCCTGTAAGTCGACGCATTCGGCGTGATTAGATTAGTACAAGGCACATGCATCGAATATCATTTGAGCAAACTAAATTTCGCACGATTGCCAGCAGAACGTTGCGTCAGAACGGAGTAAAGTAGACACAGGCATGCTGCTTGTCCATGTATCTAACCAGCCCTTCACCACATCAAACCAAAACGAACACAGAAGCATTCGAAATGTCTGCCCACGGCAGCCATGTCAAATTGCAGCATGAGGTGGAGCAAGCCGCACCTATCCTACAGTCATTCTACGCACGCCTTGTTCCAAACAAGAAGATCGCAACCCTATCGAGATTTACACTCGAATCTGGTGCCACTATTGAGAGGGCTGAAGTCGCATATTCGACATTCGGTGCCTTAAACAGTAACGGCAACAATGTGTTAGTTGTCTGCCACGCATTGACTGGCAGTAGCGATGTTGCAGATTGGTGGCAACCACTGCTAGGAGCTGGAAAGGCACTGGATCCTACACGATACTTCATTTTCTGCGCGAATGTACTCGGCTCACCCTACGGGTCTTCGTCGCCACTCACCATCGATCCACTCACGCGAGTTCGATATGGACCAACATTCCCGGATACCACGATACGTGACGATGTACAGTAAGCATCTATTGAACAACAACTGTATATATAGATTGACAATTGTGACTAGGATTCAAAAGCTCATCCTCGATGCTCTTCAAGTGAAGAGCGTAGCAGCAGTCATCGGCAGCTCTATGGGGGGTATGCATGCACTTGAATGGCCCCTCTGCACCGGTCCAGGGTATGTCAAGAACATCATCACGATAGCCACCTCAGTATATCAGGGTGCCTGGGGCATCTCTTGGGGCGAGTCGCAAAAGCAGGCGATTTATGCTGATGGTATCTTCGATGGAGGATGGTATGATCCTACTCCAACAGGACAACCACGAAATGGCTTGGGCCTAGCAAGAATGATTGGTATGCTAACGTATCGTTCATTCGACTCTTTTGAGGCTCGGTTTGGACGAGACTTCAAATACAATAACGAAAGGACAATGGACATGGTTGCAGCCGCACGGATGGCGGAAGCGCCCTTAACACGGCCCACCTCGGAGAATTATCCCTCATCGCCGAAGATTTATTTGGCGCAGTCATACTTGAGATACCAGGCTGCGAAGTTTCTGAACAGGTTCGATGCGAATTGCTATCTCCATCTGATGAACAAGATCGACACACACAATGTCACCCGGGACCGGGGGAGCTTTGATGCTTCATGTAGGACGCCCGACGTCGAGACTCTGGAAAAAGTCCTCTCCACGATGCCAACGGGAGCGCTCGTGGTTGGCGTACAAGATGATCTACTCTTTCCCTTATCGCAACAAGCTACAATAGCAGCATGCCTTCCTGGTGCCAAATTGGTGACTTTGATAAGCAGCGATGGTCATGACGGATTTTTGATCGAGTTTGAGCAGTTGAATAGCATAATCACAAAATACTTACAGGAAAGATATACATGGTACTAAGTAGCTAGGAGGGATTGCAGGAAACCAGATTTGAGTTAGTCTACGGACAAATAGCGGGAGCGTCTATAATTACACTCAGACCTTGATTTACCTATGCCGAAGGAGAAGGTCGAAACAACTTTAATTGTCCCCATCGGAATAACCATTTGCGTGCAACTGTGTGGTAGCAATTATCAACGCAGAGCTCAGTGTACAAGCATTTGACACAGCTACGTTGAACGCACTCAGATAAATCACATGATAGTTGCGCTGTCTCTGATCATACGTGCCTGTAGCTTGTCAGCCGGCATCATCCGTGCCAACCCCCCACGGGAGATTGGAGCGTATGTCCACGCCAACACCAGGTGCCGACAAAGGCATACCGGCACGATAAGGATGCCGTAAAGAAATCATACGAATGCCGACTAATGTATCCCTAACGACCACGTACAGTAGTCAAGCTAACACCACACTGCATTGATGAACATTGACGAGCCACGACATCAAGCATAAGATGACACTAACTTTTGCAACTTATGTGTTGACTCTTCAGAAGCATTATTAGCCCCACTCTTCTGATTAAGCAAACCATTATGCCATGCCTACAGACTAAGCCATGGATCGTGCAGAAATTTGGAGGAACGAGCATCGGCAAATTTGTTCCGAGCATGACAGATGCAATTATTCCCTCATATTCTCGATCGCATAAGGTGGCTGTAGTCTGTTCGGCAAGGTCCGGGACATCGAAGTCCTCGGGTACTACAAGTCTCTTACTTGAGGCCGTTCGACTAGCGACAAGAGGGCCACATCATCAAGCTGACTTCTACAACATCGTTGACACGATCAGATGTGAGCACCTACATGCTGCAGAGGAGGCGATTGCTGCATCGGCCACCGACGCACTTACCAAAGCTCAACAAGAGATCCGAAAAGACTGTGAATGGTTACGCAGCTTCTTAAGTGCTACAGCGATGCTCGGTGAAATTTCGGATCGCAGTACAGATCGTGTCTTAGCACTTGGAGAGACTTTGGCATGTCGTGTTATAGCTGCAGCATTGACATCGAAAGTAAATACTCAAGACCCATCTCCTATAGCATATCTGCCAGCTAACTGAGCTAGGGAATACCTTCGAGAGTTATCACTCCTGAAAATATCGTCGAAGATGCCTACGGGGAACGTCAAACGGATCTCAGATCCGAATTCAGGAAGCGTCCGGGAAGCTTTCTCCGTGGCCTAACTGACACGATACGACTCAAGATACTGTCTTGTGAAGACGCTGTTCCGGTAATAACAGGTATGCGTGTGTCACCTCCAACATTTGAATGGATGGGTACTGAAGGTCATACAAGGATTTTTTGGAGCGATGCCAGGCTCACTGATCAAAGAAGTGTCGCGTGGCTACAGTGACCTATGCGCAGCGCTTTGCGCCGTTGCCCTCAACGCCGTACAGCTTCAAATATGGAAGGAAGTTGACGGCGTCTTTACCGCGGACCCACGCAAAATTCGAGATGCCCGCCTTCTTGCCACCATTACAAGCGAGGAGGCCGCCGAGCTTACCTACCATGGGAGCGAAGTCATACATCCGCTGACGATTGAGCAAATTGACGACGCGGGGATTCCATTGCGGTTGAAGAATGTCACAAATCCACACGGCTTCGGAACAATCATCTATCCGTCTACGAATGAGGTCCTGTCACGCCCACGCTACTTCCAGAGACCTACAAATGTAATTGAACACACGACACACTCGTCAAGTGATAAGACTGGCTTGATGATCTCCAATGGCTACTATGGTCCAGGCCACTATCGCCGTAGACCTACGGTAGTGACATCGGTATGATCTCTCTGCTCAACCCCCTACGAGATACCCATTACTGAGTGAAAGCAGAAAGATTGCATAGAGATCCTCAATATTCGATCCCACGGCACAGTATCCCGTCAGACTTTCTTGTCACGCATCAGTGCCTGTTTCGAGATCCACGACATCACAATCGACCTGATAAACAGTAGCCAACAAACGCTCAGTGTCGCTCTTCACGCACCAGATAGCCAATCTCTCGAGCACTGTGTTTCAGATTTGCAAGAATTCGGGATCGTTAATCTCCTGAAAAACCTAGCTATTGTCTCAGTTATCGGACACAAGATTCGTAACGTCGTTGGTATCGGTGCTGAGATCTTTAACGCGCTGGCAGGAGCTAAGATCAATATCTACCTGATTAGCCAAGGAGCAAGTGAGATAAACATATCGTGAGCGTTTGGCACAGATCATGTGCTGTCCATTGCTAATTCTCGACAAGTATCGTAGTCAGTGCACAAGACGTACAGCTCGCACTCGAAGTGGTACATGAAAAGGTGTTGGGCATACCACGGCATGAAGAGAAAGAGAACGCGTTCGCAAGAGGTCCTTGGCTCTACTAAAGAAAGGCAAGCTCACAGAGCTACATGTTTATATTAGTATCAACCTATTAGTGCTGTCCAGCAGCACAATATCCAACTACAGCCCCCACCTACGTTGCTACACATTATACTCCAATCCCTCCCTACGTCCTCCCCTCCAATTACCGCCGCATTTCTCTCCTGCTAGCCCCAGGAGGTTTTACCGAATTCCTCGTCCAACCCCTCGGCCTCCCCGCGTCATACACCCTCTCTGGCACCTTTGGCACGGGCGGCACCTCACCCACACTATGCTCTGCCCTCAACGGCGTCTGCACCATCCCATTGCTCTCGGACCTATGCAATTCCATCATCCTCGGGACATCCGTATCAATCATCAACACCGGACGTTGTGCCATTTTCAAGCTTTTCTCGATATCAGCCTGTTTCTGTGCTACAAGTTTGCGTTTGTTGCGCCGGCGTGCGCAGTGAATTATAGCCATGATGAGGACGAGGGCGGCAACGATGGGTATGGTGCAGACGAGAATTGTGATTGCATCTTGGGAGAGGTTGTGTGCCTTGGGCTGTGATGAGGAGGCGGCTTGGGACGCGGCTTGCGAAGAGGAGATTGTGGAGGGGATTGAGCTGGTTGAAAACGGGGATACATTGATGAACATGCTTGCTAAATTGGGGAAATGAACTACTGAAATGATGGCAGAAGAAATTTTGGAGTACGCTTAATGCAGGAGAAAATTTGATTAAAGCTATGAGCCGGCATCGCGGCGAAGTACTGGAGATGGGAATAAGAGAACAAAAACCAATAGCTTCATTGTTGCTATCTGAAAGCCTGAGCGGTTCGACTTTACTGTACTCTATTGTGACATTGTTCGCGACATTCTTTAAGCATTGTGATGTGGTTACGAACAAAGAAGCAAAACCGGCCATCTGGTCCGACCATCTGATGAGGCATGAACGACACTAGAGTGCAAGACGCACAGTGCAAACCATTGTGCAGAATTTGACAACCATCAGGTGGAGCTTCTGAGGCACGGGTTCAAGTTCTGGATACCGGGCGGAGTATTGTTGTGGTCTGAGTTCCAGGCTCAACCCGAGGCAGTCCGACAACAGACATTTCCATCATCCGAAACCGATATCGGGCACGCAGTCCAGCGCTTTGCGTTAGCGATGAGCACGCGCGCTAGTATAATGTCCATGTGGAGCTTAGCTCGGCGAGTCGTATTCAAGAACCAGATGTCGGTCCGTTCTTCAAGAGGGATACTGCAATTGCGCTGGCGTCGGAGCGAATGGAAGGACCCTGATCCATATTGGTCAAGTATGATTTGGTAATGTGATCGTGTCACATCTTCATTCTCCTGTTTCCTTGGCAGCGATCATAATGCCAGGTGATGTGCTAGAGGAACTGCTCTCGCTCTTTCTCCCGTTGTGCTTTTTAGACGATTCTGACGCGATGCTCCCACGGCGCGTATTCGTTCTCCATTGAGGCGGAAAGTAGTCGCCATCTTCCACAGCAAAGCGTACCGGGGTTCTTGCACGGCTTTGGACCGGGCTCATGCGCAGGGACTCGGGACTCCAGCTGCGGCGGTTGACAGGAGTGCTACCACCTGTCAAGCTGCGCTGATGTCGCCGTGATGGCGCTTCCCTTGGCAGCTCTAGTCTGGAATTCATGTTCATCCATAATGCCTCTTCATCGTCATCACCGGGCGTCCGCCAGCCACCAACGCCCTCGTAATCACGCGCCGCTTCGTTTGTCACAACAGACACTTTGAGAGGCAGACTATTGTTTGACGGTTGCGCTAATCTGGGGGCAGGCACAATTGTCTCTTGGGAAGACGTTGAGCTGATGTTGCTGTTTCGGTGGCGCTGGCGGGCGGGTGATTTTCCTTCCGGTGAAGGACAGAGGGGAGAGTACGCGGACTCAAACGACGGCTTCGATGGCCTTGGATCTACCCAAGCTCCAATGAGAGCAACGGTGAGTTGAACATAGACCACTGCTGCGCGACAGGCTAGAAGAGTTACAGCGAGGGAAGTGGTGATGACGGCACAGACAGCTAGAGGTATCGACACCACCACCAGCACGAAGGGTGCCAATGCGTAGATGGGATTCCACACGTTGACCTCGATGCCCGAGTGTCCCCTGCCAACCAACATTGTAAATGGTGTCGTTGACGAAGTTTGTGACGTGAAGTTTCATGACCCGGAGCATGTGAAAGATTGCGGGGACGCCAAGAACGACGGTGCGGCGCCGCTGACAATGTCAACAAAGACCCTGTTTGAACGTCGCCACCGGGCCCTTGGGTTGAGTGGAAGGCTCAGGCTCAGGGAAGACTCTGGGCCGAAAGAGGTCGTTTTGCGACTGTCGTGGTCTCGATTTTGGCAACTTCGCGCTGGAGATTTGTTGCGCAAGAGTTTTCTCTTCAGGTCGTCCGGAAGCGCCGTGCAGTGGAGCGCGTTGGCGTCATGCCAATCCCAAGCAAAACTGCACTGAGCGAAGTTCCCTTGAAGATGCTCTCGTACTGCTCGATCTTGAGTCGCGAGCTGTAAGGCTGCTTGGAGATGCGCAGAAAGGTGCCCCCTGTGACGAGCAGCCACGCGCCGAACAGAAACTCGTACCGGTACTTGGAAAAGACGTGTTCGGATGCCTGGTCAGACATGGTCGAAAGATGTTGAGATTTGAACAGCCGGCAGACGTGCGATGTAAGAATGGTGGAGGCTGAGTTTTGCAAGCGACGAGGTTTGTGGGTAAAAGGCGGTCGAGATGCATGATGAGGATGCCAGGATTGGACGTCGTCATCACTCACATCACCCCACCATCTTCCGACAACACCACATACAACTAGACGATCGGGCGGCTTGTGTGCACCTAGGTCATCGCGGCACAAGCGGCATCACTGCTGTAACGCCACATTATTCCTTTAGTACCATTCTGTGCAAAGCGGTACTCTCAGCGCCCATCTGAGATCTGGAGTTCGTGGTGTGACCCTCGTCAACGATGTAGCTAGAATGTCTGCATAGCCCCAGTTGGGTTTGTTACAACGTCTTGCTCTCTCATTATCAATAATGTTCACTATGTATTTTTTGGTCTATACATGGTGTGCTCACGATACAAATTGTTACTTCACAATATCTTTCGCGTTTCCTAAGAGCAGACCACATTTGACTTGTCCTAATACTTCCCCAACTTCCATATTGCCAACGCGATTGATTACATCGTACCTACCAGATACTCTTCGCCCACTTGACTACTATAACGTACAAAGCATTGTCTAATCAAGTCGCCATCGACGAGTCACAGGCCCAGATGTCTTCGGATCCCAAACAATTGATCCTCATAGTCCTACCCGTAGTCGCGCTATCACTCGCCCTCATCGTCACCGCCATTGCCATAATCGTCAAGATGCGTCGCCGCGCACAGCTTCAGATCCTGCCAACGGCACAAAAGTCGGTACAGCCTCCCTCATTCACAGAAGCCCACCTCGCTAACTTGCGTGAATGGCAGAAACCCGCCAACTCAGCATCAATGAATGACTCATCGTCAACTATCAAGACGGATCCAGGTCATCTCCCGTTCCTGGCTCAGCCTTGTGCCACGCTTCAGAAGCCGCAAAAGGGTTCGTGGGAGCTGTTCAAGGAGAAGCAGCAACAACGGGCGCTGAACAAGGAGAATGCTCAACCAGTCAGCGCGTGGCATCATAAGCCAAAGGGTCCAGGGTATTGGCGAGAGGTTGGAAAGCAGATGGAGGCGCGGAAGACGTGGTGGGAGAAGGTGAGGGATCGGGCTGGGTTTTAGAATTGTTTCGTGGATGGTCGCATTGCGTTGTATAGACCGCATCGTCACCTTCGTATGCAGTGATCAGATTCTCCGTGAATGATTTTCAATTCATATACAGAGCGTAGGTGCCTCTCATGGCTTCGCTTAAGCGTCTGAAGGGACACTCAACTCCGTAAACATTACCTTAAAAGGTGCTCGCTCAGCACAGCGAACATAAAATTCATAGCCTCTCCTAAACCTAGCTCGCAGCCCTGGTTGAACTCTTTGGACCGCCCTTTGTAGCCAATGTAGAACCTTTCAACTGCTTGTTTTTCATCCCGTTTCGTTGCGTGACCTATGCTGTATCTCATCCAAGTCTGCTGCAGCGAGTACTTCGGCGAACATCCATACAATGTGACGTGCGACATTGCAAGCGTCGTATTCCACCTTGATTGTACTCAATTCTTGACTGCAACACCGCCTCAGCAGATCATTGGTTGCCTTTATCGTAGCCGCCAATGCTGCGATGGGTGTCCCAAGTGAATATCACTTGTCAACCTTTATTTTTGTAATCAATCTTTTTGTTCCCCTGAAGTGCCTATACTTTCCCCTTCACAAGAAGGTCCCGAGATATGCTCAGCGCTGTTCGTTCCTGGTTGGAGCCATTATTAAACACGTCCCCAAAATCACAACAACCCGGAATCTCGAGGTGCTAAGACTTCATTGAGTCGAGTACCAGATACCTTGGATTTGCGGACAAGGACGCCCAGAACAAGTATAGATCCATTGTAAACTCGTCACGAAACACTGTATGCTCATACACATGATGCATAGTGTTGCTTCGAAACACAGTATATCCAAGATTTTTGTTTCTAATCTTTGACATTATTCTCCAACCACGTCACTGTCTTTAATTTCCATAAAAGTCATATTAACATCCCTCCTTCGTCCCAAACTCCAAGCACAGACAAATTCCACCATCTCCTGCATAACCGCCAAAATAAACACCCGATCCCGAAACACCTCTCCAAACTTCCGAAACCATGGCCCTTACAAACATTCAAATCAACACCACCATTATCGCCACGATCTCCGGCATCATCCTACTCCTCCTCTGCATCTGTATCGTCCTCTTCCAAAATGACCTTCTCTTCACTTTCTCGCGCCGTAGCTTGCCTTCGCCTGTCGACTTGGAGGCAAAAAAGGTGCAGCAGGATACACAAGGTGGGGCTGTGCAGGAGACTTCGGCAGCTTTGACTTCTACTCGACTTTCGTCTGCAGTATCGTCCTCTGCAGCTTCTTCGGCTTCTGTTGCACCTTCGAACTCGATCTCGTCGGCGACTATATGCACGGATACGCCTTTGAAAGCCTCAAAGCCTACATATCTCACAGTCCCCATGAAATACAAACGTGGTAGATTGGCTGTTGTGCCGGAGCAGAAGGAAAAGGAACAGGTAGAGGTGCTTGTTGATCCAATGTCGTTTAGTTGTGGATCCGGGGAGACTATGGCTGCTATGTATGAGAAATAAGGAAGTATTGAGCTACTATCCCTCTACGTGTGCCGGAAAACTCTCCGTACCGGAAACCTACTCATGCTTTGCATTACAATAATGTCAACATATGTTAAGAGAGTCTGAAACTCTCGGAATACACTCTGCGCACCTTAACCTTAGTGTTAACTTATCCTCTTCTCCTGCTTAGCTCTGTTGCGCTGACAATACCATATCTTGTCGTCGACGTCTAGAACAGCCTGAGCTCGGTCAACCTCGGACGCGCTCTATAGCAAATTTATCCTTCTAAGAACCCGCTCAGTCGCAGATAGATATGCTAAGATTGTATTCCGAGCGTAGTATCTCTATACCTGTACGATCTGCGTGACAGTCATGTTGAGTAACTTTGTCAAGCAGGATCGTCAAGCAGGATCGTCAAGCGAAAGACCCACTTCGCGCGTGTACTGAAACGTCAAGAAGAGACTAGCGGTAAATTGTGCTAGCAGTGCTGACAGCATCGGTCAATCTGCAGGTCATTCCATACAAATGGCGAGTGACTCTAAGCCACACCATGACGCTGAGCCACTCACACCTATGGCTAAGCACCTGCAACCTACAGCCCCCCGACCTAAGCGCCCAGCCTGCTCGACATGTTGAGAGATATGCGATGCGCTGCTCCTCTCATCCTTCTCTGACAGCGTGTCTGCGCTGCAACCTTCAACTCTCGCCTCTTGCCTGAACGAAACATGCTCTACGATGCGACTTCTGCAGCGCCTGCAGGACGGCGTCTTCGAGCTGACCTCAGTTAACGATGAACACCCTCCACCATACGCCATACTTTCGCACACCTGGACAGAAGGACAGGAAGTTACATACAATGAAGTGGTAGCCGGCGGAGGCCAAAACAAGACGGGGTACGACAAGCTCCGGTTCTGTGCTGAGCAGGCGGCAACAGACCGCTATCAGCACTTTTGGATCGATACCTGCTGCATCAACAAAGCAGATCCCGTCGAGCTAAGCACAGCGATCAACTCTATGTACCGTTGGTATCAGCGCGCAGCTAAGTGCTACGTGTACCTCTCCGATGTTTCTATACCAGTGGAGGTTGTTGACGCCCAGGCCTTCCGGATAGCATGGGAAGAAGCGTTCCTTCGTAGCCGGTGGTTCACACGAGGCTGGACGCTGCAAGAATTGTTAGCGCCACCGCACGTCAAGTTTTTCTCTAAAGAAGGCAGACTGCTAGGCAGTAGGATATCGCTGGAGCAGGAGATACATCAAGTCACTACAATTCCTGTCAATGTGCTAAGAGGACAAGATGTCGCCGAGCACAGTATCGAGGAGCGGATGAGGTGGGCAGCGACACGTACGACAACGCTCAGAGAGGATAGAGTGTACTGCTTGCTAGGTATCTTTGGAGTGTTCTTACCTCTAATCTACGGAGAGGGAGAAGAGTACGCAACTCAACGACTGCAGGAAGAGATAGCAAGGCGCCAGAAAGGGCAAGGAACTAGAGACCAGCACAGTCTATCTGGTATGTTCTTGCTGACGGAGCAACGCTTCGTTCTACGAACGATCTGAAGTTGATGACAAGCAGTGTCCCACTTATTGCCCTTCCCAAGAAACGAGCGGTTCGTTGGACGAGAGGATCAGCTTCAGTCTCTCAAACAAACACTCTCCTGTTCTAATACACACTCTCGCATGACAGTGTATGGGCTGGGTGGCTGTGGAAAGTCAGCGCTAGCTCTCGAGTGCGCCTATCGCGCCCTGGCGGACCGAGCTGCAGAGCGAGTGTTCTGGGTGCCTGCAATTAGCCGAGACAGCTTCGAGCTCGCGTACCGCGAGATCGCGATCAGCCTGCGCATCCCAGGAATCAGTGACAGCAATGCAAACATCAACAAGCTTGTCAAAGATACACTGAGCACAGACAGCTCTGGCAGCTGGTTGATGATCGTCGACAATGCTGACGACCCTACAGTGCTGCAAGGTGTAGCTAATGGTGATCTGAGGTCGGCCCGACTAAGCGACTTTCTCCCCCGCAGTCGCCAGGGTGCTATCCTGTTCACTACACGGAGTAGGAAAGCGGCTCTGACACTAACGCCCGATCACGTCTTAGAGCTCAAGGATATGAGTCAAGCCGAAGCTAGGCAGCTTCTAGTGCAACGTGTTGCAGAGGAAGCGCTGCTGGACGACTCATTAGCTATAGACCAACTGCTCAGCATACTCGCCTGTCTCCCGCTTGCTATCGTGCAAGCAGCTGCTTTTCTTAACAGCAATCAAACACCAGCTTCCGAGTATATGTCATTGTTCAAAGATGCAGATGCAGAGACAGAGCTCTTCAGCGAGCAGTTTAAGGACCCGGGTAGGTACGAGGGCATGGACAGTACAATCGCCAAGACGTGGCACATCTCTTTCGCCCAGATACGCAGGCAAGACCCGCTAGCCGCAGACTATCTCGCCTTTATGGCGTGCATCGACCGCATTAATGTCCCGCAGTCGCTGTTGCCTTCTAGAGGATCCCGAGTGGAGCAGATCAAGGCGCTTGGAACCTTAACTGGGTATGCGTTTATAAAGGAGCGTCAACAAACCGTACAGGGGGCAGAAAGAGAAAAATACTTCGATATGCACCGCCTGGTTCACTTAGCATTAGTTACGTGGTTGCAGGAACACGGCGAACGGGCAGGCTGGGTTTGTACAGCCATAAATCGGCTTAATGACCTAGTACCGTATGGCGGACACGCAAGAAAGGAAGTGTGGGTGCCGTATCTTCCACATGCTATATCTATAGCAGGGTGCGAGGATGCTGTAGAAGAAGCAACGCGGGCCTCTCTACTCGGGAAGGTGGGCCTGTGCCAGGAGAGTCTAGGACAGTATGCATCGGCTGAGGCATCACATAGGCAAGAATTGGGGCTAAGGAAAAGGGTACTTGGGCCTGAGCATCCAGTCACTCTGACGAGCATGAGCAACTTGGCGGGGGTACTGAACAGGCAGGGCAAATACGAAGAGGCGGAGGCGATGCACCGACAGACGCTGGCGCTAAAGGAGAAGGTGCTGGGGCGCGAGCATCCAGACACGCTGGCGAGCATGAACAACTTAGCGGGGGTACTGAACAGGCAGGGCAAATACAAAGAGGCGGAGGCGATGCACCGACAGACGCTGGTGCTAAAGGAGAAGGTGCTTGGGCGTGAGCATCCAGACACGCTGGCGAGCATGAACAACTTGGCGGGGGTACTGAACAGGCAGGGCAAGTACGATAAGGCGGAGGCAATGCACAGACAGGAGCTGGCGCTGAGCGAGAAGGTGCTGGGGCGCGAGCATCTAAACACGCTGACGAGCATGAACAACTTGGCGCTTGTGCTGGACAGCCAGGGCAAGTATAAAGAGGCGGAGACAATAAACAGACAGACGCTGGCGCAGAGAGAGAAAGTACTTGGGCCTGAGCATCCAGATACGCTGGGGAGCATGAGCAACTTGGCGCTTGTGCTGGACAGCCAGGGCAAGTACAAAGAGGCGGAGACAATAAATAGACTGACGCTGGCGCAGAGAGAGAAGGTGCTTGGGCGTAAGCATCCAGACACGCTGACGAGCATGAACAACTTAGCGCTTGTGCTGAACAGCCAGGGCAAATACAAAGAGGCGGAGGCAATGCACCGACAGACGCTGGCGTTTAGGGAGAAGGTGCTTGGGCGCGAGCATCCAGACACGCTGACGAGCGTATACTGTCTTGCCTACCTCCTCACACATCAGAGTCGCTACACTGAAGCTCTTGCTCTGTACGTAAGAGCATGCAGTGGGTATAAAGCTGTGCTTGGGATGGATCATCCTACTACCCGTGCATGTCACCTGCACCATGCATTAGCTCTTGCATCAGGACAGCAGCGCTAGCCCAGTATGTCTCTTACAAGAGAAGACAGTAGTGCCAGGATGCGTACAGGCAAAGAGTCTAAACTGCTGCGAGGGCTTGCAAAGATAGGCATTAGAAGCACAAGGTGGACTGCGCAACAATAATGAGAGAGTGTATGCATTTGCTACTTTACGTTCACTCTTAAGTTGCCACTGTCTCTACCTGTATCTCTACTTTTACTACTTTCTATCTGTGTAGCAATTCTTAGAGTTTAGAGGCGAGAGGGTGCAAATATATATGTGCGAGTTATGCTTGGCCTTAGCTATTAGTAAGGTGGCTGCACCTCAGCCACACCTGCAGATTAAGGATTAAAGATCGATGCTGACAGAGATGCGCCAAGCTACTTTGGACTTTTCCATACGCCCCACCAGTAGCGCGCCTTCGTTACCGATCCTGCTCTTAAGAGCAGTTCATCTCTACAACACCGCCACGACCTGAGATGCGTTGCACTCCGCTCGGGATACACTGTTTGTACCTCTTTGTATAGTCTGACAGACTTTCAGACACATGCACTGGTGCCCTGGCGCATCCGAGACTGTCCAAGAGAGGGCTGCAATGCATGCCAGTAGCGAATTGTCGTATTGCCAGCCACGCAGAATTTGCTAGTAAAGACAAAGAACGCAGAGAAAGCAGCATAATGAAAGCCGCTATCCCGAGATTCTCTAGGTCTCTCGGTTGTGGTCAACTTTGTTGTGGTGGGGATCACTACCGGTATGCCGCCACACAGGGTTTTCCGCCACACGTGGAGGGATAGTAGTACTTTGTACATCATTGCAGATCTACGGTGCGTCAATCAAGGGAGATGGGAATGCTTTGGCGCTGGACGTCCAGAGCCACTGACCTCTCCACTAGTGGAAAATGTGATGAAGACAAAACAAAGGAATTCATGGTAAATGTTCCGATCCCCGTCCTTCCTAATCAGTCATGTTTGCGAGCGTACAGATTATCTCCGCCAAAACACGTGTCGATTTATATCCACTCTCCAATAATGCACCTAGCCATGTCAAAGCCACGAACCACCTCGCAACGCCCCCATCCTGAATATAAATAACTTCCCAAACCTTCTGACCCACAGAGCTCCATCGTCAATTCCCCCCTTCTCACAAGACTAGGCAAAAAGCATGATCGCCAAGCCCCGAGAACACCACGATATACCGGCGAATCAGGGGCTACGCAATTTCACCTCAGGTCCATTCAAAACGTGCACAAGTGCTGTTTTCAGTGCGTATACGCCTCCAAATTAGATCTAGCCGTCTTCGATCAGTGTCGTGCTCGCCGCAAGTGGAGCGTAATGCTCGCAAAAATAGGTCCAAGTTGGGACTAGTGCTCGCATGATGGACTAGAAGTGGACTAGCGTTGAGGCTCGCATATACCTCGACCGTTGTGCGATGGGGCTAAGAATTTTGTGGTGTAGTTGGATGTATATATGGTATTCGCATTCCCTTGGATCTTTCGTCGTTGTCGTCGTGTATGCATATCGAATCTCAAAATGACCATCTCTTCGCTCCCGGCCCCGTCAACAATCCTCTTTGCTCTACACATCCTCCTCCTGCACCCACACATTTATCTCGCGGTCGAATATCGCACGTATCGTTTCTTGTTCCTGATCGGCACGGGATTGGTCCTCGAAGTAACAGGCCAAATCTACCACACGCTGCATCAGCAGCAACCGTTCACCGCATGCGCAACCGTGTTTTTCTGTGCAGCAATGCATAGCCTATGGGTCGAGGTTCTAGGTCTATGTAGTGAAACTTGGGAGACATATGAGCGTTTCCTTATTGCAGAACTGGTTGCGACTTGCGTTGTGGGTGGAGGAGCGGTTGCTGCGTGGACGGGCCAAGGGGACATGGGAGAAGCAATATTGAAAGCGGGCTTGGTATGGTTCGCTAGTAGTGTTGTTGTGCTCATGGGTGCTGTTTGGTTTTACTCTTTCCTGGGAAAGGTGGAGCAGGATGGAAACAAGGAGAAATTGGAAAAGTGCCTCGTGGGTGAGTGGAGCGCTGGATAGCCTGACATGGAGGCAAATCAAACTAACCGGAACAGGACTTGTCAGTGCAACCATATGCGTCCTGGTTCGAACATGCCTTCGGCTCACGGATTGGGGCGGATACTTTAGACGTGGTGCGATGCCGAGCGAGGCAAAGTCCAAGACCCTGGAGAGTGGAATAATGCTCCTGGCGGTATTCATCTTGGCGATATGCCATCCTGGAAAACTTTTGCAGCCAGGGGCTTGGATGGCGATGCATCAATTAGAGGGTTGCCAGAATGAAAAAGACAAGGAGATACTGTAAGACCACAATGCAGTAGCGAGATGGACCAATCGACAATGTGGCGGATACGTGAGATGACGAAGATCCAAATAAAGTTGATTCAATCCAAGAGCTATCAAAGAGCCCTGCCATGACTAGTGTGGGTATATGCTGTACTGTCTGTCGCCTAAACTCCGTTCAGCCATCCCGAAAGCGCAAAAGTATGTCCATTCGCTACAAGTCCGGCTTAGGCTTATCCTCGTTGGCGTCGTCCTTGTCGACCACCACGAAGTCATCATCAGATTCCTCAGCGTCCTGCATCTTTTGCTTTTTTGTCGATGGCTGCTGCACGTCCTCGATATCCTTGGGGTCTTCGGTGGGGGCATCCGGCAGTTGAGACATCATTTCGCCGGGGTCAGTGGAAGTGCCTTGCTCGTCTGGGGCTACGTTTTCGCTGTTGGCGGGCGGAAAGAAGATACTACTATCGTCAGTTGACAATTTTTTGTGATATAGAGTCGGCGGCTTACGGGATATGTTTGAAATAGGCAACCTCATCCTTTTCGAGAAAGTTGCAGAAAACAACCCTATCCAGCTTGTCTGCCTGGTCATCGAGGAACTTGCGTACAGTCTCCAAGGCTACTAGGCTCGCATCGGCACTCGGGTATCCATATACGCCGGTGCTGAGAGCAGAGAATGCTATGCTTTTGCAGCCATTTGCAACGGCCAACTCCAAGCTTGTTTGGTAGCAGCCTGCAAGGAGCTCAGCCGACGCCGTCTTGCCCTCCTTCCAGTATATCGGGCCCACTGCATGAATGACCTTCTTGCTTGGCAGTTCGTAGCCATCGGTCATCTTCGCGCTTCCCGTGTCGCAGCCGTCGAGGGTTTCGCACTCATCGTATAGCTTGGGACCGGCAGCGCGATGTATTGCGCCGTCGACACCGCCGCCGCCTAGCAGGGAATTGTTGGCCGCATTGACTATCGAGTCGACGGCGAGGGTGGTGATATCCTGGCGAATGACACTGATCTTGTCGTTGAGTGTGGCGGAAGCTTTGTACTTGGCGACAAGGTCCTCGGTGGACTCGATGGTCTTGTCCTTGTATAGCATCGACAGGGTCGGCATGTCGTCGAGCGTCAAAGCCATCTTGCGCGTAGGCGTCGGCTTGGGCGAAGATGTGGAGAAGCCCTTGGCGAGGTAATATGCGCTGGACATGAGGCGAGTTGTGTTGTGTTGGCGGAGCATAGGCAGTCGTGCTGGGAAAGTGTGGAGAACTGTCCAGCCAGCGGGAGCTACGCGGAAGGTGGGGTCAACTTGGGGTCATCGCGCTTAGCCTGATTGAGCACGCTAGCTAGGCAGCCCTTCACCAAGAACACAACCACTCTTCGAGTCCGTCAACGTCACTACCGCCGATACCTTCGAAAGCATCAACCACAGCATCGAAGCGGAAGCTGAATAACTAGAGGCTATCCATCTATAGAGTATATCATGTAGAAAAAAATGGGATTGGCTTTCAGACCGTCTGGTGTCTGGGGCTGCTATGTGTTTCCTTGCTTATCTCACCTGTGTGCCCATTTGGCTGACAACGACTGGCCATAAAGAATCGAAATGCTGGACGAATGGGACTAAGAATATGAAATTTGTGCCTCGCAGGAGTGGCCAACATGGTACCGGAACAGGTATATTTTCGGAGTGATTGAATGCATGATCCTTGGCGTGTAAACGACTTCCACTGTAAAGGTCTCGGTGCAACTCCTGTGGTTTGCCTCATCTCAGACTACTTCTCCGCCCTCTACGCACATCTCCCGTTCGCTCCGAACTCTCACGCTCAGGCATCAACGACTGATTTCCCTCACATGCTTTCTCATCCGTCCCCTTATTTCCACCTGACCCGAGGCATCTCCGACACATACAGAAGAATATCGTACCAACGATTGGTATGCCGATGAACAATGCACCCACGACCCCAGCGATGATTTGATGTGTGTGCGTGTTCTTGTTGTCGTTATGTGTTTCCGCATATGTGTAAGATGGGGTTGGTGTTGGTGTCAATGTATCTGTTGATAGTGGAGTCCAAGCCGGTAGTTCCGATACTGTCAACTCGGCAACTATAGGCAGAGTGTATGGCTCTACGGGAGTAGGATCCCATTGGCGAGGAATCAGATGCGATGTTTCTTCGACTTGGGGTACGATGTCGACTTCTGCTGAGGACGCGGGAAGGGCGCCGACGAGACTGGCTGATATCGATACAACGATGGAGAAAACGGAAAATGGTACTGCGATCATGACTGCAATGGTATGATGAAATCTTGTGGATTGAGTTTGTTCAAATCGTCTGAGAGATCTAATAGGATGCAATCGTACTGGAGAGTCGACAAGCAGCTTTATCATCAATCGAATGTAACCGAGTTGCCTGCGGAGACCATGCCAGGGCAACTGCGAGGCAATCTGTCTGCATTCCATCTACGCGACACACGTTGTTGTGTGACACCGGCGTCGGCATCGCAACGTGTGCGACGTCAATCGATTGTGCAACTTCAAGCGTAAGTGATTCGCATCAGATTCGAGAACGATTGGTACTCCGCTACCGGTATACATATAGCCTAGTTGTGCCGAGCAATCACATCACCAAAATGACGCTTCGACACTAGGAAACCACGACATACGTTCGGCCGCGGAACTCCAAATTTGTAGGATTGATCTCTCGACATGATCCTCTCATATTGGCTGGCAAAAGGCGCTTGCATGGAACTCCGAGTAATGTTGTGAACTCCCATTCGTTCTATGAGCGTGGGTAACACCTGGTTGGAGGTGTCATGAATGCGGGGTCTTCGAAGCACGCGACACCTTTCCCAAAGTGGACTGTGTTCACCCTGGAAGTTTATTTGGTGAAGGGTCGGACATCTCACGCATGACATCACGCATAGTTCCATGCAATGACTCTTGCGATCTAAAAGTTATGATACAAGTTTCACTTGCAAAATGTCTTCGAATGTCCTCCACTACAATACAGCAACAATGTCGCTTCACGAACTGGAGAGCACGAGGGAACAAGCCTTTATTTCCAATGATGAGCAAGGGCATACTGGACGGCATTCAGACCTCGATAGAAAGCGACTCTGGGCTCTCATAGGCTCTGCACTGTCCCAATTGCCCATATGGGGTATTGTACTCCGTTGCAGGCATATACCACATATTGACAATCCATAGGTTTCGCCATGAGTTATGGAGTGTTACAAGAATACTACTTCGATCACTGGACACTTGAAGGCGGTCGCCAACTGACTGGTATTATTGGGACTACTTCGAATGGTGTCATGTACTTGTCCATGCCACTCCTCTTCGCTCTCTTCACCAAACGATGGGCTCGCTATCGACAGACCGCTGCAGTCTGTGGTGCGCTCATAGCTTGCGCGAGCTTCATCCTATCATCGCGGAGCCAGAACGTCTGGCATCTCATCGTCACTCAAGGAGTTTTGGCTGCTCTCGGGTGCGCACTCATCTACAGCCCGCTTACTCTGTCACTGGGCGAGTGGTTCAACACAGAGAACCGCATTTGCAACCGAGCCGTCGCATATGGCATATGCTTGTCAACCAAAAATATCGTTGGATCTGTCTGCCCGTTTATATTCCGTAGGCTCCTGGATCGCCACGGTTTCCGCACTGCGCTCATCATATGGGCAGCCATCATGGTCGGAACAGCGATTCTCTCGATCTTTATGATTCAGACGCCGCAGTCGAGTCTTATCCCTAGCACACCTCGAACACGCAAGATCCCTTGGGCTTTCCTTCGACATCGAATCTTTTGGATTTATAGTATCGCGACATTGCTACAAAGTGCTGGTTATGGTATTCCTCAGACGTACCTGAGTGAATACGCCCGCAACGTTTCGGCAGTGTCGCCTACCTTCTCCACGCTCCTCCTTACCTTGATCAACATACCTGGCATCTGTTCATCAACATTTTTCGGCTTTCTCAGTGACAACAAGCACTTCCGACTCTCTGCTCCGGCCGTGACGGCTATCTCGGCACTAAGTTCTGCACTCGCCGCTTTCTTGTTCTGGGGAATGGCCGCGAATGGGGGCATTGCCCTACTCGTTCTGTTTGCCCTTACATTTGGCTTTTTTGCTAGCGCCTACAGTGCAACTTGGGGTGGTGTCATGAACGACATGGAGCAAGATTCCGCACAGAGAAATGAGGCTGTTGACAGTGGCGTGGTATTAGGCTTGCTCAATGGCGCAAGGGGGATTGGCTACGTGAGTGGCGGCCTCATCAGTGTGCCGTTGATCAAAGCTGGTAGCACGACATCGATGGGTGGTTATGGCTATGGAACGATCTATGGTCCACTCATCGTCTTTACTGGACTGTCGCTCGCTTTTGGAGGGTGGGGTCTGGCATTTAGCCCGAAGTGGAAGAGTTTGCTGCGCCTGCGTCGTTGACTAGGTGTACAGTGCGTTGGCGCAGAACGAGAGGGTCACTGTGAAGAAGTCAGAGTGGAGATTCGATAGTATCCGGCCGCGAGTAATACTGTCCAGTGAAGCGAGCATCAAAGTGCGCAATGGGAGCATCGAGCAAGAGGTCGAGGTCAAAACCGAGACCGAGGTTGAGGACGAGATCTGGCCGAGATCAAAGAAGACATCAAGGAAGAGAGCCCTACTGTTCCTGCTGCTCTGGGATTCAAGCCAGTTGAAGAAGTGTCTTGGATCATTGGGGACTTATGTTTCGGGAAAGCAACATGGAGCAGAGAGAGCATAATTCCGCGGGTAGGCGAATCATCGATGGCGATGTTAAAGTCATTGCGATACCGACATACATAGATTAATATATAAATGTCTCAGTGCATTATGCAAAAGTCGCATCATCTTTGAGAGGAAGCTTAGGGGAGCCTCGAAGTCTCGGTGGCTCGCCAGCTAGGCATTATTTTCATGGTATTGGACATTGGGACGAGTTGATAAACCTGTCGTGGGTTGGCCAATTACCGAGCACTCTCAAATCCGTATTGTCATCTCAGCTAGTGGAAGGAATACTGAGCGGAAGCTTTCGTGCCGCCATTTTTCGAGATCCATGCTTATCTTGAAATTGGCATATGGAAGTGCATGAACGCTTACTACCGATAAACTTGACGCGGTGTTCGCGTACAATGTCGTCTCGTAAGATAAATTGATCGGACATTGAAATGCATGCAATCCACGGTCCCCACTATCCAAGCACATGCTTTACGACATACGTTGAAAATCTGCCTGTCCAGCAACGCTTATATATATCCTCTAGCACAGCCTTACCAAAACTGCATGAGCAATTGACCATGGTCCTCCCCGCCCACATCGCCGCAAGCCTCGCCGGCACCTGGCTCTTCCTGAACCAAACATCGCACGTCACATCCTTCCAATCCCCACATCCCTGGTTATTAGCTTACACCGCCCCAGCACCGACTTTAATGGCAACCCCGCTACGCCTAACATACCCCTCGGCAGCCGTCCCTTCGGCCAACTCATTTACGACGCCCGGGGCTACATGTCCGCCAGCATGACGTCCACCGACCCAGAAGATATACCGACGCGACGTCCCAGCAACGCCACAACCGATGACTTCGCATTGATCGCTCAACGAATACTAGCGTACGCAGGCGAGCTGCACGTAGCTTGGGAGAACAGCACGGCAACGGAGGGGAAGCTAATCCATGGGCCATTGAGTATGGCGACGAGGTGGGATTGGTTGGGTGCGAATCAGAGCCGAAATTATTTGTTGACGAGGAATGCGACCGAGACAGGTGGGAGAGATGTGTTGCATTTGTGGACGAGGGGGGAGTCTTCAATTGGGAGACTTTGGTGGGTTAGGGCGGATTCGACATGATTGAAAATGATGCGCTCGCTGAGTTCATTACATTTCATGATATTCAAATATTTTTCCATGTTTGACATAGCTCTTGTGGCATGTAATATGCACACTCTCCCTGTCTTGCTTGATTATGCATCAACTACAATTTCTCAACACGCTCGATTCCCATGTTTTTCTCGCCCTTGCCACCAACGTAATCGGCGTCATCGACTAGAACGGGCTTGCCACGGATTTGCGCCCACACAGCCTTGTGCATTGGTCGCTGGAAGAGCATATCCATCTCTTCGAGCGAGATGCCCTTGGTCTCGGGTACAAAGAAGAAACTCCAGATACCCATAGCGACGAGAATCGATCCGAAGAAAAAGTACGCGCCATATCCGAGATCCGAGATCATATACGGCGTGCTGCGCGCAATGATGAACGAACCAAGCCAGGTGTCAGCAGTGGTGAGCGATACACAAAGCATGCGGATGTCGAGAGGGAAGATCTCTGAGGCGTATGTCCACGTGATGCCCTGCCAAGTTGCACAAATGATGAAGGCATTGATGTAGACGGCGACCATGGCGAGGTAACCCCAGCCATCGCGCGTAACGGCGCCTCGCAGAGCAGCTGCAGCGGGGTCAGATTTCATAACGTATCCGCCAATGTAGAACATGGGAATGCAGCCCAGAGCTGCTCCCCAGATGAGACCTTTGCGGCGGCCGACACGTTCAACGACGAAGAATGTAAAGGTACACATGCCGAGTGTCTTTGAGATACCGTAGAAGCCAGTGGAGAAGAGCTTGGTCGAAGTTCCAGTGATACCGAGAGTCTCGAAGATACGTGGGGCGTAGTAAGTTATAATGTTTACCTATTATTGTTAGAATTTTGGAACTAATTTTAAGAAGAATGTGCTTACACCGGTGAATGACTGCAAGAACATGAGTGCCAGACCGATAGCCATACGGTTGCGAACACCCTTCTGGAAGAGTTTCATGAACTGTGCCTTCTTGCTCAAATGATTTGTGCTACGCTCTTCAACTTGCGCACGGATTTCACTCATCTCATGCTGGACGTATGCGTGCGATGAGTCGAGACACCGGATCTTGCATAGGATCTTTTCCGCACCCTCAAAGTCATCACCTCGAGCCTTCCATCTTGGGCTCTCAGGGCACCAAGCGACACCAAGAAGCAGGAGAAGACCAGGGATGAGTTGGATAGCAAGAGGAACGACCCACTGCGTCTGAGACTTGACGTCAATCGTTCGATCGCAAGCGTAGTTAATCCAGAAGCCGAGCATGCCACCACCCTGAGAAGCAATTTCGAAGATACCGATGAGACGACCTCGGATGGATGGTGGTGCAGTTTCGGAGATATAGACGGGTACGACCATGGAAGAGGCTCCGATACCCAGACCGGCAACGGCACGTCCGCCATAAATCATGTTGAGGGAGCCACGAGACGCAGTCATCAGAGTACCACCGAGAAGGAAAACAGACGAGGCGATGATCATAGTCTTCTTGCGACCAATCTTTTCGGCAAAGGGGAAAGCGAAGAGAGCACCGAAGAAGCAGCCAGCCTATAATCCATCAGTAATCATGATAAGCATGAAGAAAGATTCTCGAACTGACCTGGAAAGTTGATACGATGTTGCCTTGCGTGGTATCACGCTGGGTCTTTGCCATGCCAGTCATGTTGAAATCACGTTGGAACGAGGTGAGAGCCATGGTGCCTCCAATAACAGCAGTATCGTAACCCACTGATCCTGGTTAGTTTTTTTCCTGTTCCCAAGTCGCGTTGATTGATACATACTAGCCAGCGCAGACATGGACGCAATCAACGCAATAAGATGGATCCTCCAGTTCCGCACCTCTGGTGGGTCCATAGTGCCCGAGGCGTGAGTAGTGAAGCAACCCATATCTCTCTTGGCTCAATTCTTCACTTGACCGGTGTAGTTAGCGACGACCTCAGTCGATGATCAACTCGAACAGCACCACCCAACATTCTTATACAACCCTTCCCTACCCTACCCTATCCACCTCCGAAAACTCTACATGGCCTTGCACATCGGTGCTTCCGCCGATGTCACCGTGCGGCAACATCCATCCTGCCGTGCAGCGCACGCGGGCGTACCGATGTCTTACCGTAGCGGTACACCTTCCCCATTTAGGGCACCAAGCGAGCGGCCATAGCGAATCTGGGGTAGGGTTGACTTGGCAATCGACAAGGCGGAGGCTTGGGGTGGACTTGGCGCGAATGGCGGAGTTAGTAATAGGTGGGAAGAGAGTGAAGGTTGCAAAAAGCTACCTTGGCGAACCCACCGTGGGGTGAGGAATGAGTGCGGGGTACGGCGCAGGGACCGTGATCGGATTGGAGATGTGGAGTGTAGGGTCGGGCCTCGACGTTGGACGGCACTTTGTGGTTCGGGGTGCCAAGTATCGTCGTTGTCAGAGGCCGGCGCTCCTACATTTCTCGAGGCGATCGCCGACTCTGAAGAAAAAGTTGTGGCCACAAGAAGAAAACAACAACTTTTTTTCAGAGGTGGCTTTGATTGTCCATCTACAACGGTAGATCAGCGGTAAGTGGCAAATTTCACACGCTGACAGTTCTCTGCGGGGCCCCGCGATCACGAAGGGTTGTATCTCGGTCTTCTTCCGAGTATCTACACATTTTACCTACACATTCGGAACGCCACTTCATCATAAGGCTTATTCAACAGTCTTCTACCTCGTCTCGGGGGCAACCAACAGGCTAAGGCGCTTGTACTGTTATGCAAATTATTGGTGCTTGACCTCGGCTACTTGTTCTGGACAAGCCGCGCGCGCGGAATGGAGATTTGCGCTGATCCGGCTGAAGGAAGCGGAAGACCTCATTCGTACACAGTCCGTATGGCGATACCATGCTATAAAGTGCCAAATAATCTCCTTGGTGACCTTGCTTTTGGCCCACCACAGAGTCAAAATGAGCCTGCTCCCCGCTCGCTTCATGCTCCAGCCAATGTACCCACTTGACGAAGACCGGCTACACTTCTTCACCAGCCCATCTTGCGGTCAGTTCGACAGGAACAGAATGCCCAGCACGTCGCAAACGCATCCACTCTGGCATCATCAGCCTCATGACCCTATAGAGAATCAATATCTCGAGCGTCACGCCCTTGTTGAAAGTCGACTCACCCTCGCTGTTATGATGCATCTGGATAATAATTCGAGTGTTCTTCGTCAACGTATCAAACCAATAACTTCATTTCATATGCACTGTCCGATAAGATGCACGTTAGACTGCCAGCAAGGTGCCATCCCGTGCCTTCTCCAGACGTAATGAACATCTAACTATACAAGGACATGAAATCTCGATTCGTTGCGATCGAGCATTTGGTCCAAGGTTGCCCAAGTCAGATCAGCTTTGGTCAAAAGCAAGTTGAAGGAAACCCCCCATCCTCATCCGCAGCTTCAATGAACCTATTGTTGGTTGAAAATGAACAAACGCTGCTGGAACAATTGCTGGAACGTGATTACCTTACCAGGAAAGGACCCAAGATTTCGAGTACATCCTGTTGGCGCTGTTGCAGTGATACGGCGAATCTCAACCATCACAATCTCTCCCCACACCGAGAGACATATCTCGTATAAGGGGAGTCCATGATGTAGGCGCAATGCTGAAGTGCAAAGGTATCAAGTCTGGGTGCGCAGCGCGTCCGTACTGACTTCCGATTCCACTTTGTTAATCACAACGTGAGCCGGGGGAGTAGCGGTAGACTTTGCGGCAGAGAATCCTTCGAGCTACTGAGAAGAAGAAATCCTGTAGACAATGGTGCTTTGGTCTTGCACTTGTGCGCTCACGTGCCAGCGGCTTTCACATTCACCTTGTTATGAATTATTGAGCGAGGCGGGAGACCAAGTTGATGATGCAAATTTACATTGGATTGCATGACACCGGCTCACTCAAGAAAGACGGATCCATTGATGATCGAGCCTTGTCCCTTAACTGCTTAATTTCGCTGCAAACGCTCCAACCACTTCTCTAACACCAACCTTGATTCCTTGTACTCCCAGTGCGCAGACAGTATGACAATAATCTGATACCCCGCTCCTCGCAAAGCTGCCAATCGTGGTAGGATCCCCTCCATCACTTCGTCCATAAGAGTCCTTTCAAGGCGCGTCTGTGTCTCTTCTGAACATATGGTTACAATGCTCAGCTAACTTCGATGCGAGCCGCCCTATTGAGACAAGAGAGCTGTCGAGTCAAAGTCGGATTGCATCATTTGGCGACGTAGTGGTGTCCTTGCCGTATACTAATGGGTTGACGTACAGCTCGATTCTGAACCGGTGATTAGCGATATCGGCTCGAATGAAACTCCAAAGTAGTCGTTATTTGTGATGATTGAAGAGGCGTCCTCTGGCTTCGATTATGTCGCGCAATTGACGCGACAGTCTCTCTTGCGATTGGGTACCAACTAATTGGCAAGCTGCCTTGTTATATTGCTCGGTCGCGATTTCAGATATGACACCGTTGTGAAGAACAGCAGCGAGGTCGGACGTAACGCGGTCTAGCACTTCGACAAGTGTTTGAATCAGCGAGAGACTCTTCAAAACACTGGCCCATGTCGATTATTGAAGAGCTTGGTGACTCGAGATCTGAAGGCTCTCCGATTGCAACTGGTTTCGAGTTGATGTGGAAGTGGAGGTAGCGGTCGGGCTGCGTGAAATCTTGTACAAGCTGTCGCAAACGCCAGCGATCAATGTCGCGATAGCAAATACGACGATCGGAGATAAGAGGACAAGCAGTGCGAAATAATCAAAGGCCAGCATAGAAGCAGACCTAAACTTATACTGCATTTGACCGATCGTCTGCTTTACTCCATGCCATAGCACGCCGCCTCTGTCTGTACTTGTATGCTGCCGCAGCCGCGACTGCAATTATGACCAGCAACGCCCATGGGTGGTCAACAAACCACAGTATTACGGCAACGTCTCCTCCGTGCCATGTACCTCCAGGGCTGTGGCCGAAGAAGGTGAACTCTTCGGAGTAGTAGATTTGCGGGAGAACGAAGAAAGCGGCGGGATCTATATTTCACACACATGTCAGCTACGATTTGGGTAGGTGGTGGGAGGATACGACTCACCCGACTTCGCTCCGTTGGTTCCCTGCTGGAGTACAGCGGGTCCATAGTGCTCAAACCACTCCTTCAAGATATCGCTGGAGAACTGCGGTCCCGTTGACCAGAAAATCGTAAGATATGGAAATAACCAATTCTTGTTATGCCTTGTCAGCTCCAACGTCATCCTCTGCAGGATTGGGTGTCCTTTCGCAGCAGCAAACAAGTCATTGTTGACGCCAAGAGGCGAGGCTTCGGGAAACCAGGCGGGGAAGTCGAGGAGAGGATCGAGCGGGCGGCGACACGCAATGTCGAGGTCCATGTAGACGCCGCCGTAGTGATAGAGGACGAAGTATTTGAGTGCGTCGATGCGCTGGATGGGGTATCTGTAGTTGTCGTACGTGGGAATGAACCATGAGTAGTTCTTCTCGAAAAACTCGCGCGCGCCTGTGGCATTCCATACGTTTATCTCGTAGTCGGGATTGAACTGGCGGCACAGTTCAGGCGCCCTTGATATCGCCGCTGGGATCTGACTGCCTCCATCGTGGGTCGAATACAGGTTCTGGAACCAGATAAAGTGTATTGTGCGCGGGATCTTGCTTTCGGTGAACGTGGACGCGTAATCGAAGTCCAATGGCGGCTGTTCGTGCTTCGCGACCGACTCATTCAAGACCTTAACATAGTTTGCTGGGAAGTGGCTGGAGGAGATGAAGCGCTGTTGTAGAAAGTGTTGGAAATTGTATTGCCGGCGCGCAAGGATGAGGGCGTAAAGCAGGCCTACGAGGCCCAGAACTCGTAGGACAATGCTGGTTCGTAACATGCTTCCACCAAGACGGCTGGCTACGATGTAGTGTTAGTGTTGACAGCCCGCGCCCGAAAAGCTGAAATGTCTTCGCATCGACAAACGGCGTTGGCTTGCGATGACGGAACGTGGAGCTCGCACCTCCTTAATTGCTCCACCCTGCATTGAGCCTCCCGCCTCCTTGGCTTGGATCAGCCCTAACACCAAAACTAGGGTCTTTAGCGCCATCACGCCCTCCCGTACCTCGACCCCACCATTGGCGCTATGTGAACATGGACAGAGGCCTCACGACTTGCTTGTCTTCATTGCCAAAGATTTACCTTGCCCCTTCTGCCCACAATCATGGTGCGATCGGATTGTACGTTGAAAGTACGGCTTGATCTGATTCGCATAATCGGTGTGATAGTCCGGTTCTGTCTAGACAGGTTTGGCTCTCAAAGTATGGAAGCGAGGAGTCACAATGGGTCCCGATTGTATGAAAGACCGGTCTGCATTATTTTCAAGCTATCGACTAGCAACCTCTACGAAACGCACCCAAAGTGAGCGAAGTCAACACAACATCCCGGGCCAAAGGGATAAAGTATTGGAATGTCCAGTGCCTATACCACCGCTAGACCACCAACCGCTAGCCAGCTTCCCTCTCGCCAATATAGCTCATCGCTAGACTTCCTAGTTGCACCTGTACGAGCTGATCTTGTCGTTGATGTTGGGGCTAAAGTTGTTGAAGTCAAAGATGCCAGGGCTAACAAGCGTGTTAATGCAAGTCCCGGAGCAGTTGTTGTCGCTGTATTCGAGTCAGTTTTGGATCCTTGCACAATTACCTTTGATGCACTTCCATAGGGTGACTTACCTGCAGACAGAGCAAGTGAAGCCCGCGTCAGGACCGGCGGAAGAGATGCTGTCCTGGAAGGGAGCGGCCAAATTAACTACATTTTATCGTTAGTAGACATAGCCAGCTTTACACGGTTAAGCAGAGGTGTGTAGACGTACGGCATTGTCCAGTGCTGAACTGCAAGTTCTGGCAAGCGCCTCCAAAGTTGCGCTCCGTGCATACGAAAATATGGCCGACGGCGCGCCTGGAGCGTAGTCAGCCAGTATGCTCGACCAGTCGCTACTGATATTTTGCTGAAGATCAGACCAGGGCACACGATTCAGTACTTACTTGTCGAGATCACGCGCCTGTACGTCGGATGCAGGAGTCTGCACGATGTTCAAGCTCGTAGCAGCAGCCTCATCTGGCTGGCGGATCTTGATGCCTTGGACAACGGCGCCAGTATCGATGGCCGCGGCGATGGCGGCAGACGAGAAGCTGAGAGCAGCGAGAATGGTAGCGAACTGCATTTTGAAGAAATAGAGGTAGTGTCTAGAGCTTGTGGTTGTGCTGTTGAGATGAAGTGAACTTGCTTGCTGCGGATATCGTCTTTGGACAGCATCAAAGCACATACTTATACCCTTTCCTTTGTACGAGAAAGAGAACTTGTCATTGATCCAAAGAAGAAACTTTCTTGTACCGTAGGAAGTCTGCACAATGTGGTCGTCTCCTAGTATCCACTAGCTTACATCTACAGCTGACGCCAGCGAATGTGGTGATGGTGGTTGGTGTACTTCCCAACTGGTACCTAGAAGCAATATTGAAGCCAATATCACTATACCAATCTTATGGTCATGAGGGGTGACTCAGCAGTCACCGTCACCATTGCCCTTTTGCAACGGAGCATGTGACTGTGTCGTCCTTAATTGATACGGAAGCGTGCTCAAGAGCATTTAGACATCTCTGGTGTTCAGGAATTGTTTACAGGAGTGTCGCATTAAAACCGAGGTGCTATCACTCTGCTTTCTCGTAGTCGTTGATACACAGCCTATGTCAGTGAGTTGGCTCCGTTCAAAACTAGGCTACTCAATGAAGTAAATGCGCCTTCCATGGCTCCGTAGCATAACCCAGAGAAGGAATGATGTCGATGCATGTTCAGCCGCATGCGGTGAGTCTGACAGTATTGAATCTGGAGGTAGGATAAATGTGCTAGCTTGGAGCACTTAAACGGAAGGTCGGTGTGCTCCCTCTTCTCGGCCTAACCACGATTACCCCCGGTAGCTTCACCACCCCAGCATTGCTGGAGATCTTTCAGATCCATCAACCTCTGCGTTTTTTAGGCGTCCGACCCAGTTGCTGTCTGGTTCAATGCTGTGAGAAGTTCTTATTGAAGACGTAAACAGCCAAAACCCCATGCGCAACTTTCACTCTTCTTTGATCACTCCAAGCATTGATCCTTAAACCCCTTGCAACACCCCCGTCGTTACCCCACAATATAAATTGTGGCGCTGCTCTAGGCAACGGAACGTTGGTGCGGGCCGGGGTGTTGGCGCAGGTAAGCACTATGTTAGGTATCCTCCGTGGTCCTTGTTCCAGCAGTAAGCATCACTTCAAAGTGGCACAAGCTGTATTGGATGACCAAAAACAGATTACTCAAACTGCACAATCAGTATTGTATTCCAAATCTTCCGAAAGGTCGTAGCAAACATGTCTCTTTCTGTAATTGTAACAGCTATCCTGCTTACTTGCACGAATTCACCGAACGTGGTGTTGGTATCTACCACGAGTCGCTATGCATAGGGCTGCATTTAGAATGCTTGTCTAACAATACATCAAGCAACTTGACGCCTACCTCTATGCACGAGAGATAATTCGTGGCTAAGTTTAACAACCCCCCGAGCTTACTACAACATTTGCTAGCGTCATGAACTGGGGAATGAGTGAAAGCCGCTAAGCGTAGGCTTGCTGTCGCAAAACGAAGGTTGGAACGGAGAGGCCACATGGACATGGAGACAAACTAGATCTAGTTACATATGTTCTCCAGCTCTGATTATCATGGCCGAGACAGCTTACTGCCAAATAGCTCACTGCCTCATTTGGCGATTGGACTGCATCAAGCGATCACTCAGATACTAATCAGAAGAGTATGATAAACATGCCATTTTGGTCTCTTCTGCTTCATTAGTGGAGCGTTGCTTTGGTGATAACCATGAGCGTTTTGAAGTCTGCGATTCAATCGCATGAGCTTGCCCAGATGACCATCACTTTTTATCTCTATCTGCATCTTGTTGCAAATAGGACACAAAAAATTGATCAATATAAAAAGAAGCTCATTGATAAACGCTCGTGTTAGTAGCTATGATCGAATCCAAGCCCAGTTACATTTTGCTAGCACATTTCGTGGTACGTCACTTGTGCGTCTCAGCACAGAGGCATAAGCATAACTAACCTCAAATGTTGCTTCTGCCGAATACGAGACTATGAGAAAACGCGCTTTGAGCTAGCTTCATCGACGTGGTTGTCAATTGATCTGGCATCCCTGTCCAGCCAATTCGGAAACTTGCCGCGGCCTGTCTTTGATCATCAAGTTTCGGGCCGCTACAATTGTTCATTGGAAGCTTCAAGATGGTAGAGCGGTAAGTCTGACATATTGGGTTCGAATGCTGTGATCCGAGCTCCCCGTGAATCGGAAGATCCATCTGCGCTTTCATAAGTTGCTGCTTCAGACTTTTAGCTCTTGGCAACGATTGTAGTCGTGACTCCTATGTATATACACGTGTTGCTAACCACGGCTTGGAACCAACTCGGGTGCTCAAGGTGAGGTAGAACATCACTAGTCAAGCATTTCTTATCGCACATAGAGTCATGGAACAATGATGATAGATCACTGAATTGTAGAAACAATGCTGGGTATCTTCGCTACTAAAAGACTAAATTCACACCAACGACCTGCTTATGCAGCGAATTCGGTCAACGCCGCCAATAACTGCGACCAGACGGTAGTCTTCTGCTCAGCCTCAACAACAGACTGTGCCTCAATGTTGCGCATCGCATTCTCGATCTCCTCGTTCCACCCCAACACGGCATCCTTCTCATCGCGGATAGCCATGTCATTGGGCGCAAGTGTGTGTGCCTGCTCGATCAGAGTCACAGCCTTGACGCGAGCAGCTTCGTCGCGCATCAATCGCAAGCACCGAGCATGACGATACATCATCTTGCCTTGTTGCTGGTTGCTTGGAATCCACGTCGCATCAGCGTGCTGCGCGAAGCGTGCACTCGCGGTTTCGCACTTGCGCAGATGCAGCAATGACGCATTGCCATTGCGCTGGACAAGCGCGCTCTGAGCAAAGTCGCTCGCCATGTCGACCTGCAGGAATGCGGCAGAAAGTAGGTTGAGCGTGAAGTACAGATCAGCTGTTTTGTTCACAAAGTCTTCACCGCCAGTCTTTTGCAGACCAATCCACGAGGAGCTGTGGCGCATGCGCTCAAGATTGCGCATGGCGTAATTCCACGACTCGGAAGCTGAGTAGAAGTTGTTTTGCTGCCATTGACGCTTGCCGACATCGACACCAGTGTGAATATCACCGAGGGTCGACTCGGGATCGGTCCAGCGGGGTTTGGCAACGTCATCGATGACAGCCTTGGCAAGGGGGGGATCAATGGGTCCCGTGATCCTTAGGTTGGGAACACCGCGTACAAGAGTCGCAATGGGCTGTAGGAGGTGCTCCTGGATCCTTGGTGTGAAGAAGCGGGCATATGCGTAGTTGAACCTGATGCTGGCATGGAGGGAAGCGTGCTCGGTTGTTGTCGCGTTGGCGTCGGTCATTACGCTTTCAACATCGAGCTTTTCGCACAAGTTCGGCAAGTCAGCGCGAAGCATCATCATCTCGTACTCGGCAAAGGCAAACTGGCTGGGCGCAAAGACGGGCTTGGAAAGCGTCATGTGCATTACGTAGCCTTTGAAGCGGTTTACTTCGCAGGCCTTGGTCGAAACCACGGGGATTCGGTCCTCGAGGAACAGCTTCCGTACATCTAGACCTCGGCATGTGACCCGCACAAATTGGTTGCGCTTGATCATCCAGTCGAAGGCTTCGTTGTGAATTTGCTTGTTGGCGCGCAGGAGGGCTGATGCAGCGTAGCTTGGGCATCGCCTGCTAACTTTGCTAACAGAACCAGGCTCGATTTCGAGCTCATCGTTCCACGAGCAGAGAAGGAGGTCGTAGATATTGTTGCGGATTTCACCTGGAAGATCCAGGAAGCGGAATGATTGGGGTTGTTGTTGGGATGACATGACGGACATCAAATAAGATACAGGCGATGGGATAGGGGCTGATGTTGGATATGGCGCAAGGCTTGTCGTCGCAAGGCAGGTTGCGAGGATAGTCGCAGAGGATTTGTCGCGAGGTAGTGTCGATGAGGGTAGTGTCGCTCAGGTAAAGTTGCTGGGCAAAGAGTCGCTTGGAAATTGTCGCTGTGGAAGGAAGTCAATGGTCAAAAGAGTCAAGGATGATGTCGCTTGGAAAATTGTCGCTCAGGTTATTTTGTCGCAAGGGGATCGGATTGGATTTGTAGTCAACGCAAACGAGGTGGGAAGTTGAATAAAGGAGTAAAAATTGTTGATTGGCGTTAAGATCTCGGATCTCGCAGAAAATTCGTTATTGTCAAAGCTCGGCCCAGGGCTCCGTGCATGCAAATCTGTGACACGATTTTGGGGCGCACCGTCCAGCTCTTATGCTGGCGGTGTACCACGGCGTGGTTTGGAAAGTGGGTCGTGGAAGCACTTGTGGAGGCGTGAAACCTGGTCGGTTCAGGCGGATCCGCAGGGACCTAAATGTGTCAAACAGAGATGCGGAGAAGACGAGAATTGGCTGAGAAGATGCACGGTGATGTAGGTCAAGGGCCTGGCTAAACCTGAATTGTCTTAATATCGCGTGTCTTTCCGAAAGTGCTTCTGGTGCTTTGCCCGTCGGGAAAGCATCCGTTGGTGGCTGCCTCGCCGTGATGACGGCGTTCGTTCGAACAGAACTCGGAAGTGAGGAGATTGTTCGGATCGTCCCGCAGATTGTCTCCAGAGAGCCTTGATCTTGGAGAGCGGTTTGCACATAAAGTTTCACGCAACGACACCATCACAAAAATGTTCCGGTCTCCTCCGCAGCGGTCGAAATGCTGTGCTTGACGCCAATATTACTCCTGCGTCATTTGCAAGGAGATGTGCTCTAAAGATGCAGCAGTACAGCCAGTAGGAATTGGTCGTCGGCACAATGGGCAGACATGCACCTCCACCTCCATTGCAGCGCCCATTAGCTCACCGGATCCATCTTCCCCACGCAGAATGAGTTTTTGTTCCCCGTGCTTCGCAATTTGCACCTCCCAGGGCAGAGTTCAAACTTCTTTCTTCTCCCTTCCTTGAACAGAACCCTGGCCAAGCAGGTCGAATTTCCTTCCGCTGTAGGTGGCTGCACACGACCAGAAAAGGGGACGGGAATTGAACAGTGCAAGTCCGGCGTGGATGGCCTCATTTTCGTGCCGCCACTTGGTCTCGAGCTGCCACCGCTTGGCGTCATCCGCACTGCTTTCTGATCCACTCTTGCTACGACTCCTCTTCCCCAAGCACAAAATGCCACTGCTATCTTACTCTTGCTGCACCAATATGCAATGCCAAAGAAAACAACTATTCACGTTGCCGTGTTTGTTCCAACCGGACTGCAGTCTCTTTCGTGTCAGTGACCAAGCTGGAGGACATGAACCAGCTATGTTTATTGCCATCACGTGGTGCTCACATCTAGCGCTGTCAAAGTTCAAATCTTGACCGGCCCATTGTCTTAGACTAGTACCGTCATGTGCAAGTGTATTTTCTGGCTGCTTTATACTACGGCTGCCGGCCGAACAGCATAGCACAGCTGATGAGTGACATGTATTTTGACTGCTTCGAAAACATGTCCACTCTACCGTAACATCTTTTTTGCCAGCATGCATCCACACTTTTGGCAAGATCATCGCCAACACTGATGGTTAAGGATTTGTTCAAGACATTTCGATGACAGAAATCTGTCGAGAAGGCGACTCTGAAGCCAGTGCGTTACTATCAAGTCGTGCATACAATTGAACAATTTCATGTGGTGACTTGGGCATGTATACGCAGCGAACGTTGTCGATATACTTGCCTTTTGGATTGGCACGCCTGGCGTGTTCTGTTTCGGTACCCGTGATCGCTCGAAAGCGAAGTTGCATGCCTATTATGTGGAAGCACCATGTACGTCACGTGATAGATAACATACGTTCTGCAAGTGTGTAAGTCAGCATTTAACTGCCTGGTCTATATATCCTGGATGTGCCCTAATTTTTACGCTGCTTCGAACAACTACAAATCAATTGGGTACGGCATGAAGCTGAGAAAATGTGCGCACACTACGCGAGTAGATCTATATCACCTACACGCGGTTCCGACATGCGAAGTAAGCTCACGGCTACCTATCTCGAGACGGTGAAAAAATCTCACCCAAAACGAGAATCACGAATCTTGACTTGGAGCCTGCTCCTGCAACCCACGACCAAGGGCTATAGTTCTGATAAGCTGCACATCCGGGCGAAGCCATGTTCTCATAGCAGATGCAACATTGGACCATTTGCGCGAGAGTCAAACGAGTATTGTGTAGATGTGGACACTTTGGTCAAACCCATCAAGACCATACGTACGAAAAGTGTGTCGTCCGAACAGCGATCCCTCGGCCCAGAACAAGTGTACCGGAGCCGCAGCATGCGTCTGTGCTGCAACCAGCCTCACCGCACTAGGAGAATGTGGGGTTGAGGGGAGTCGAAGACGCAGCTCGTCAACAGGTGCATGCCAACACCATAATTTTCTTCATATCAGCAGGATCACCCGTTCTTCGTGTCTTGTCCCAGCTTCAAAGACATATAGCCACATACCCGCGCTCTGTCTTGCTCGTCTGACACCGGACTAGCGGCTCTCTCTCCAAAACGACGCAAGCCTAACCTTTGCCCCCAACAACCTCGGCAAATCGTGGGCGGTCCATTCACAGCTCTCCCCGTCCGGCAGTAGTCACGCGTTTCGCAACGCCGACAGCCCCAGCGCGTGCTCGGTTTCGCCGAGGTGTTTTGGAGCTTGAAATTGTATCGTCATTTCCACGACCATTTCTGCTGATCTCTCCCACACATTCATTTGTGATGTTTAGCAGAGTCGCACGAGCGCGAGTGCCTGCCTCGATACTTCGCAGACCTACACTAGCACAGCAGACACCAAGAGTACGCAGCGAATTGTGGCTATCCTGAGGAATCTGCAAAGCTGACTGTGCGTGGACAGGTTCTCGCAATGGCTCCAGCAAGGAAACAGTCGTCGCTGCCAGCAGGTTCGTGCAAACGTGGCTTTCACATGCCACCTCCGGTTTTCACCTACGCACAGCTGACATGGGAAAATTATAGGCTACAAAGAGGACCACAGCAAAGGCGCAATGCTGCGTTTTGAGGACTCCCTCCCACGGCTGCCGGTCCCCACGCTTGAAGAGACCACCAAGCGGTACCTCAAGTCCGTGCACCCGCTTCTCTCCAAGAGCGAGTACGATGCGACCACCAAAGCGGTCAACGAGTTTGTTGCGCCTGGCGGGCCAGGAGAGACACTTCAGAAGCGTTTGATGGCACGGAGAGACCAGCCAGATATGCGCAACTGGATTGCTGAGTGGTGGAATGACGCAGCATACATGGCATACCGCGACCCAGTCGTGCCCTATGTCAGCTACTTCTACTCGCACAGAGATGACAAGAAGCGGAG
Source organism: Phaeosphaeria sp. MPI-PUGE-AT-0046c (assembly GCA_020747045.1). Lineage (NCBI taxonomy): Eukaryota > Fungi > Ascomycota > Dothideomycetes > Pleosporales > Phaeosphaeriaceae > Phaeosphaeria > Phaeosphaeria sp. MPI-PUGE-AT-0046c. The sequence continues at coordinate 639,820 of JAGTJN010000017.1, read as the reverse complement.
AAACCCAGCCAAGCGCGCCGCAGCCATGTCAACCGCGGTTCTGGAGTTCAAGAAGATGGTGGACAATGGCAGCTTGGAGCCCGAGTACATGAAAAAGCTGCCCATGGCCATGAGCTCGTACGAGTACATGTTCAACTTCTCTCGCGTGCCCAAGAAGCCAGCCGACACTGGTGTCAAGTACCCCTTCAAGGACAACCAGCACATTATTGCCATCAGGAAAAACCAATTCTGGAAGATTCCCCACGAGATCAACGGCAAGCAGCTGAACACCAGCGAGCTCGAGCTACAATTTAAGCGCATCTATGAAAAAGCTGAGAAGGCACCGGCAGTCGGCCTTTTGACGTCACAAAACCGCGATGTATGGGCAGAGGTATATCCCAAGCTCAAGGCAGCGTCAGACGTCAACGCTGCTTCTGTCCGTGACATTGAGGCTGCTTCCTTCATCGTCTGCTTGGACGATGCGTCTCCCGTAACTCTCGAAGAGCGTGCCCACCAATACTGGCATGGCGACGGCGCAAACCGCTGGTTTGACAAGCCTCTACAATTCATTATCAACGAGAACGGCACTTCCGGCTTCATGGGCGAGCACTCCATGATGGATGGCACCCCAACTCACCGTCTAAACGACTACGCCAACCAACAAATCTTCTCCAACGCACTCCCCTTCGATGACCCCAACGTGCGCTCCGACCTTCCCAACCCCAAGCCCCTTCGCTTCGAGATCAATGCCGAGCTACAAAAAGACATTGCCGACGCACAAGCACACTTCTCGGGCCAGATTGGCGCACACGAGCTACGCGTCCAGGCCTACCAGGGCTACGGCAAGGGCCTGATCAAGAAATTCAAGTGCAGCCCCGACGCCTACGTACAAATGATCATCCAACTCGCCTACCACAAATTCTACGGCAAGAACCGCCCCACGTACGAGTCTGCCGCGACTCGACGCTTCCAACAAGGCCGTACCGAAACGTGCCGTACTGTATCTGACGAGTCAGTTGCTTTCTGCGCCGCCATGAATGGCTCCGACGCCACTGCCGAGGAGTGCCAGAAGCTGTTCCGCGCCGCTCTCAACGCACACGTCAAGTACATCTCAGACGCGTCTGATGGTCGTGGTGTCGATCGCCACCTGTTCGGACTTAAGAAGTGCCTCAAGGAAGGCGAGGAAGTGCCTGCGCTGTACCAGGACCCCACGTACTCGTACAGCTCCACATGGTTCATCAGCAGTTCGCAATTGAGCTCCGAGTACTTCAACGGCTATGGCTGGAGTCAGGTGATTGACGATGGATGGGGCATTGCGTACATGATCAACGAGAACAGCATACAGTTCAATGTGTGCTCAAAGGGACTGGGATCGGTAAGTCGTCATATCCATCTGCTTGATAAGAGAATGCGGTCACTAACGTATTGGGTAGGAGAAGATGAGTTTCTACCTCAACGAGGCGGCGGGCGATATCAGAGATATCATGTTGCCGACGCTCGAGGCACCCAAGGCCAAGCTTTAGAGTGTTGTAGTGCGGGCCGTAGTGCGAGCAGCATGTGTGGCAGTAAATATTGCATTCATCTAGACAAGTACAAGTACAGAAAATGCTCAAACCACATCCAAATATGGTGCAACCCTTGAGTGACGTATATGCTGTTTCTTCTCCGAGAACTCACTGCTTCCATCGTAGTTCGTGCTCAATACTAGCGTTTCCCTCCAAGGCTAGCACGTAGACCCGTCAATCTTGGTCCATATGCCCGATACCACGACCTGCTCGTTGTCTCGGTCCAAGGGATCATGTTTAGTAACAACAATCTTGGTGAAGTCACAATCATCACGGGAGCAGGAAATGGAATTTGGGGGAACGAAGAAGAGTATTTGGTGCTAAGCTACAAGTCAAGAATCTACAAGACCTACTCCTCGTCGCTAAATGATCAGACACCTTTTGTACCCAGCCCGACCCAGATCCGGAAGTTGCCCCAATTGGTCCATTAACTAGTGTACACCTCGTTCGCCTTGATTAGGCAATTTACGGGTTCTGCTTGACGAACTCGACACCCTTTGTGATGTTCTTCTTGAGGTCGCTCAAGCAGACATCAAGGAGCTTCTGCTCGTAGTCGGTGATCTTGCCAACGGGGTGGATCTTCTCAACACCGTTGGGGCCGAGCTCGACGTTGGAGGCAAAGTACTCGCAGCCCTGGTCCTTGTAGAGAGGGGAGTCGACAAAGGTGGGCTCGATGACGTTCTTCTCGCCCTGGGCAGCCTTGAGGAGCGACTCGGCGAAGCGGGCACCGGCCATGGCCATGGAGAGGGTGGCAGAGCCAGCGCCGTCCTTGGCCTTGACGACCTCGTCACCACCGAACTGGACGCGGTTGACGTAGCTGTCGAGCTTCTCGCCCTCGAGGTTGTAGCCGGACTGCGACAGGAGGGGAACAATGGTTGCGCCAGAGTGGCCACCAACGACGGTGATGTTCTCGCTGGAGGGGTCGGTGTTCTTGAGCTGGGAGATGAAGCGCGAGGCACGGACGACATCGAGGGTGGTAACGCCAAAGAGGCGCTTGGGGTTGTAGACGCCCTTGGACTTGAAGATCTCGGCGGTGATGGGGACGGTGGAGTTGACCTGCCATTGTCAGTCTGCAATTGCTGATGTCTTCTATCTTGTTACGTACGGGGTTGGAGATGATCAAGATGTTGGCCTCGGGTGCGTGGTCAGCGGCGGCCTTGGCCAGGTCGCGGACGATGGAGGCGTTGGTGTTGAACAGATCTGGGTAGCGTCAGCGGGTGCAGCGTCGAATCTGAATCATGTGTGCCTACCATCACGGGTCATGCCGGGCTTGCGGGGAACACCAGCGGGGATGACAACGATCTCGGCGCCCTTGAGAGCATCGGCGAGACCTGAGGGAGTGGCCTCATGGCCGGTAACCTGGGGTCTATCAGCGGGGCGGCTCGTCTGCGGCTTCGGATGGTGGACCGTACCTCGCTCTTGGTGTTGATGTGGCCAATGTCGGCAGCGACACCTATATGATGCGTCTTAGATGGTGTATACAGCAGTTTGATCGTGCAGTAGAGGCATACCGGGAGCAAGGCGGATATCGTAGAGGGACAGCTTGCTAACCCTGGGGTTGAGCTTCAAGAGCAGCGACAATGGCTGACCGATACCACCGGCGGCGCCGAGGACTGTGACCTTGGACGACTACGCATGCAGCGTTAGCATTGTTGGACACATGTACGGCCAATTGCCCTGTTGAAGCGCTCCACACAAAAAGCAACGGACGTCGCGGGGATTTATCGTACCTGGCGGGCAGTCGTCGAAAAGGTGCGGCGCGAGGCCTGGGAGAAAGCTTGCCTGGCAGCGAACATGATGACTACAATTGACACGGGGGAACTGTAGCAAGTGGGCTGGAATGGGTAGTGGGGATGGCGGAAGCAAAGTTGCGAGGCGAGGTTTTGCTCGAGTTACCTCAGCGGTGAGAAGCATGGACCACCGGCTGTCTTTCGGAGTTGCGGCGGCATGACACTTGCCATTGCCTCACCACCCCAACGTCGCGCGGGGGCCGTCAATCATCTTCCATAATGCTTCAGAGCAAATAACGAACGAATGTACCTCTCCAACTTTGCAACGAAATGCAGGTTCATCTTGAACAATGGCATTGCTCGTCAGATTGGAGTACGGAGACAGTCCCAAGCATTGCCGCCACACCACCCCCACCTAAGTGTGGCCTGGTGCTTTGCAAATGAATATAAGCTTTATCAGGCACCTCTTACAGCTGCCTATAGTCGTTCTCCATAGATCGACTTCTAGTGATCCTGTTCACGAAATAGCAACCAATCACAAGTTGCAAGAATGACTCACCTAACATCATGGGCCCTTCAGCCTCATCGTGGTTCCGTAATGGCTTAGCTCCTCGTGTCACCTACCAACTGAAACAACAGCATTGACTCACCACATCAATGCAGACTTGGCCTCTATTCATTATATAGCCAGTGCCCTATCTTGAAGCAATGCGAGCACTAAAGAGTATTTCTCATCCGCCCAAACAAAGTCCTCGCTGGGCTGATCCTACTACATGGCAGCCTCACAGCAGAGTCCACGCGATTCAGAAGAAAACGACATTACAACTTTCCAGAGTACCCAAAGCGTCATGGTTGCGGCGCACCAAAATGTAAGAGGTCCAGACCTCTTGGAAGAAAAGGTGTCGCCCGCCGCAAGGACATCATGTGCAATCGACGAACTGCAGACTGTCTTTCGCACCATTCTCATCAGTAGGCAGAAGAAGGACCCAGGATCAGGCTACACAAACGATACCGCCGAAACAGCCAGTATACCTCACTGGACAGGCTTTTTCGATCTATTCGCCTTTCCTCGCGAGTTGCGAGACGAGATCTATTATTACTATCTCTACCGACCCAATGGACTCCTTTACCGACGAAACCCGCCACGTACCTTCCCATTCGAAGACAACCCGGAGGAAGTGGCGTCCCTCTTCCTCACAAGCCGTCAGATTTATGATGAAGCTTTTCGAGTTTTCTGCCGCCACAACCTTGTCGAGTTCAATTTTCGTACCATAGTCCGGCGCCCACCTACCCGCGACAAAACTTTGGCTGCCATCGTTCGCTTCTTCCCCGAAAGGCCTGCGCGACATCTTCAGCATCTTGGTGTCTCGTCGGAGCGCTACGTGTATGACACATATCGTCGCGCTGGTGACCCATATGACACGGCACCTACCGATGCCTTTGCTCAAATGCTGCGCGATGCATGTGCATTCAAGGACATGTTTCCTAAGATGCGAGACTTTACCGTGTCGTTCTGCAAATACAGTGAGTTCTTTGGGCACTCCAAACATTTTGAAATCGAGGGTCGAGATGAGGAAGAGAAGATTACCAATTGCGAACATCTCATGAACAATTGGCTCGGGGCAGATACAGTACTGCCACCACGGTGGTTCAAGTTCCGTTTCGACAAGGATTGGGAATCTAAGTCCTTGAGGACACAAGAAGATATCTGGAACAAAGCGTACGCGAGGTTGGCTAATGATCGGCCAAACTGGCTTCAACCGGTGAAATAGAGTGGGAAGGCGTGGATCTAGCAGAACTGGGGCGTGGCGATGTAGAGCTTGAGATGTGCAGCTAGCTCTTGACTCTGTGCCATCGGAGCTTGACACAGTTCCAAATCTCATCCAAGTCACCTTTCAAAAGCCACTGGGATACATACTTGACTGCTCCATATTGTGCGGTGAATGCAAAAGAAAAGAAAGTTCATGGCGCTCAAGACACAGGGGACTGCCGAGAAAAGTTATTGGTCGAACGCCATGCGCCCACTGTATGTAGTCAGCAACACCTCCCAGGACCGGTGAGTGCAGCCTCGGACCGGACCCCGACACTTCCTTATCTATATATCATACCTCCGTACTTTGATGGACGGGGCAGGCTGAGACGATTCAAGCTTCCACAACTCCTGTGACGAATTACTTATACACTCTATCCTGACCTCGGGAAGGGGATCTATTCGACGCCGTCCTTGTTCACAGAAGCTGCGGAACCACGATCTCAGCGCACGAATTCTCGAACCAGGGAACTTTTCGTGGGTGTGCATGTGCACGTCTGCAGCTAAGTCGTCGCAAGGCTACGTAATTCCACAATCGCCCACGTGCGATGACGGCAATTTGGACATACCCAGCACGCCGTCTGATACCTTGAGCAAGTCATTGGAGCCCACCAAGACGTGTAGACGACTGTCGCGCGAACTCTTTGGCACATGGGCGACTACAGTACCCACGACTATCGCCGATACGATTGGTCTCGAGGACACAATATGCGCTCTCGTCGTAGCGTACCAGCTGAGCTTCGGCGCAATTCCAATCCCACTCCTCCCCGACGAAAAGCTACTTCTCGTAGTTCACATTCATCAAGTAAAAGAAACCGCTTTCGTCCTTTAGGACAGTCGTCAAGTAAAAGATATCGCTTTCGTCCTTTAGGAGACCCCAAGCATCAGATTCGTCTTCTCAGAATACGATGGGTTCAAAACGATCTTTGTGGTCAACTCGGGATATACAACGACAATGATCTCGTATCCTATAAAGCCTTGTCTTACACCAGGGGAGACTCAAGAACAGACAAGCATCGCATACTGCTAAGCAGCGTAGATGGTCGGGGCCGAAGGCATGTCGCCAAGGGATATCTTGCAATCACCAGATCGCTCTACGAGCTTCTCGTTCAGATTGCACCACACTCCTCGTGGTCGGGTTGGTTATGGACTGATGCTATCTGCATCGACCAGAAAGGAAACCCCACAGAGAAAACTTACCAATTGCGAAAAATGAAGGAGATATATGAGAATGCTCACGACGTCTTTGCCTGGTTGGGTCCGGGCACGCGCGATTCAAATCGTGGCATGAAAGCAATCAAACAGATGTATCGTGTTCAGTCAGCCGAAGCTATGCATGAGTTCCTTGCTTATTCTAAGCGGAGGCCCCGATGGAGTTGGAGCTCTGGAAGTACCTTCAGACATGATGACTTCAGCAAATGGTTTGAAAAGCATTCGATTGGAGTTACCGATATCTTCAAAAGACGATACTGGACTCGCATGTGGATACTTCAAGAGCTGGCCGTCACGAGAAAATCAGCAACCATAGCGTGTGGGAAGCATTGCATCTCATGGTCTCGTTTCGTCGACATTGCAATGCGCATTGCGTCCTGTGACGTTCTCTCCAGGCGCTTCAATCTTCAACATCACGTCTGGCTACTTGCTCAGATCTACAAACGAGACTCTAGACAGCTCTGCATGAGCAAAGTCATCTACCTAACACACAATGCAGAGTGTGAGAATGTGACTGATACTGTCCACGCCATACTGGGACTAGTTACAATGGGCCATGGCACCAAACTTCGTCTGAATAGCGACGACTCAGCACAAACAGTCTTATATCGCACGATTCGATGCATGCAATCTGATCTAGAGCTGCTTGCTTTGAATGACCAGTCAGCATGGGGCGGAAAGCTGGAGCGCTGGAGGAGACAGGCTGCCTGGATCCGGGACAAAAGACAGTCTGACTGCAGGCAGCACAGCAGATACATTACTGAAAGGGAGGCTATCTGGGAAGAATGCGAAGAAGCCGAATCAGGGCTGAACCTGTGTCATCAGTTAGCCAAGATTTGTCATGAGCGCGAAGTGCTCTACAAGTACTGTTCTCCAGAGGGCGTTCGCTTTGACTGTACTCTGACGACGGTGTATCGGGTAAGAAGGGCGAGGCAATAGAGGGTGGCGACGACAATGACAATATAGACACGTGTATACTATAGCCGTCAACGAGCTCCAGAGAGAAGATGGTTCTCTGGATTATATCGACGATTTCAAGCACATACTATCAAGATTTGCACCTCAGAACACGTCCCTGTTCTCGGTCCGGCTATACTGTGCTCTCGGAAGCCTCTTTTTTATCGGAAGCCTCTTTTCTCTCGGGCCGGAGAGTGTATCTTTGATCCCTCGATGCACGCGCTGACCGTGGAGGCGGAGACTGATTCGAGCTTCTGATCATCTTCGGTCAAGACTTTTGTTCTTTACACTGCGTCGGTTTCACATCAGAATAGGCGAATCGATGGTCTTTTTGGGTCATATTCGAGTATGCCAACTCCCCATCAGACATGGACATCCTGCTTGATTGTATTCGCGAAGCAGGAAGCATTCCGAATGGTAGCTCGGCGCCGCATTCTTAGCTCCAACCTAACGTTAGTCGATGAAGCGAGATCGACTTAAAGCCTGCGCCTTCCCTCATCTCCGTTCTTCCCCGTCAACATGTCTCCCCAACCTCCACATCTAGTCGCCGAATGAATCAGCGAAAGCGGGCACCTGTTGCATGTCAATTCTGTCCACTCCGCAAAACAAAATGTGACGGGGCGAAGCCTGTCTGTGGCTTCTGCAGATACCATGAGGTTCAATGCGTCTGGGGCGCGGTGGACAACCTCGGAACGACATCAACGGAAAAGGAGATTCTTCGCCGATTGGATGAGCTAAAGACCATGCTATCCGACCATGCGATATCTGGGGACCCCGCCAATACCCCCCCTGTCACCACTCTCCGCTGCGTTGGCGCATACCGATGCTGCTAGTTCGACTACAGCTTCGCATGGCAATGCGTTAACCTTCTCAAGTGCCGAATACACAACTGCGTTCGTCAATACACGATGTGAGAGCATTTTGGCATGGCCAATGTTCCAGGATGTCGTGGACCCTACCGACATGGCAGTCGAGTCGTTCGCTATTGAGTATGGTCGGTTGTCGGGATTCGATTTGTCCTCATCTTCTGGATCAGTCACTATGCCTCAAGCGAGCAGACATGGCGTCCAGGAACATCTCTTTTTGCCACTTTGCCGCAAGTTTCTGGACCTCGTGCATATCCGGAATCCTATTCTGGATGAGGCGGAGCCCATGCGGTATGCTAAGCGTGATGTTGAGCATGGAATTCAATGGGATGGGCCTTCTTGTCTCGTTGTATGTATTTGTTCCAGTGCCATATTCTCGACCTTGCTAATCCACTCACCAGCTGACTGCATGTGCGCTTGCAAGCTACACCACACCTTGGCACTGGACTGAAAACGGGATCGCCGAAGGCGAAGAGGACGCTTCGATCGCTGATGCTTTCTATATGGCTGCAAAGAAGCGACACGGGCTACTTGGTTGGAATCTAATTGATATACAGTGTCTATTCTTTGCTTCGGTACATGAGAAGATAGCGCTGCGTCCATTACAAGCGTGGTCCTGTATACAGCAGGCCTCATTACGTCTACAGGCACAATTGAAGCGACGAAACCGTGTCCAAGTACTTTCCGAGACTACGGAAGGGGTTATAGATCATGGTCACCTTATGCAGCGGGTCTTCTGGTCTGTTTACAAAGCAGAACAAGAGCTACTTCCAGAGCTCCCTTTTCGGTCCAGTAGTATCGAAGACTTCACGCGAGCCGATTCCATGTTCCCGTCGCCACCACCGGTCGAGCCCACCGTCGAAGATACGAGCTCTGATCAGCACCTTGTCCGATCGCAGGAACAAAGCTGGGCATTTTATCTCGCGGAGATATCTATCCGCCGCACAATGAGTGACACCATCGTCACTCTCTATCGCAAGGGCGAGCATTACTAGCTAAACCACGTTCGGTCTTTCACGGAACAGTGCCCGGACTGCGAAACACAGATCGAGTTGTGGTATTCGCATCTTCCAGCTTCCATCGCTTTCGAACGGAATGCGAGACCCAAAAACGAGCTTGCCTTCATAATTTTCCCGTGGTCGCATGTGCTCCACAAGCTGTCCCAGATCTGCAATATGGTTGTCTGTACCAGAAAGCAACATCGACCGTGTTGGCGAGCACGCTGAGGCTGTATGGAAGTCCGTCAATCGGAGACCGGTTTCTGACAATTTCTGGAGGTGTGGCGTGTGGATCTCGCCGCCGAAAGGTGCGATGTCACTATAGCCTGACAATTATTAGCGATTTGACCCTGTTCCAGATTTTGGCAACATATACCTGAATCATCTGCGACGATGACCAAGAAGTTTGGTCGCTTTTGTGCCGGCATTGAACCCATGTCTGTGGTCTAACGAGGGCAAGAATGGAAGCAAAGAAAAGTTGAGAGACTGAGAGAAGGAGAAAAACATAGACAAGAGCAGAATTAATTGAGTATTGCACCATTGACAAATACCGGCGCGTCGCGTGCACCATGAATATCTCCATCTATCCCCCTTAAACTTAAGTCCGCTCTTCCCCGTCATGATTCAGTTTTTGTTGCTAGCGACCTGGAACCGAAAGCCCACGACCCCACGGCGGTGCCTCGCACGGCTTTCTTACCCCAGCAATGCACTTCAGTCCCCAGAAATCAGCGCATGACTGTGGGCTAGGCCTGTGTCGCCATTTTAGGTTGGTCTGTCGTTTGTAATGCCTTGACACCCTCCGACAATTGTGATCAGCTAAGACGTCCTCCTGCCAGTGTATATGTATTAGAAGACATCCTTTATCCGAGCCTCGTCACTTTCCATCGACATTGACCACTTCTTCATTGCTTAGCTTGATCTCCTGTGAAAGTTGTCCACGATATTGATTACTATTGCGACCTTCCATAACGACGACACGATGGCATCTTCTCAGGCAGGCAATGCCAACGAGGGCGTATTCAAGAAGATGAGGAGCTGTTTTAATGGCCGACTCACGTATGCTGTTTTCATTATAGCTCTGAGTCAGGTCAATTTCGGTCTCGAGCAGGCTGTGTTCAACAGCACGCAAGCCATGGTATGATAATTCGAGTACGAAGTGGACGATCGAAACTAACGTGGTCAGAATTCCTTCACCAAGAAATTCGGCGTGTATAACCCGAAGAAGAAAAGGTATGTCTAACAGGAGCGACATTCAATATGTTGCTAACGAAAATGTAGTTACCAACTTGAGACATACTACCTTTCGCTCCTCAGCAGTCTGACTTACATCGGATTCGCCTTCGGACTGGTCACCGGCAATATTCTGAGCGCAAGGATCGGACGAAAGAAGTGCTTCGATGTCATGTGCATCTATGCCATCATCGGAACTCTGATCTGCATCACGACCAGGACGAACAAATGGCAAATGGTTGTTGGACGTATTGTCGCATACGTCTATATCGGCATGGAACTTGCACTCGTTCCAGTAACGCAAACGGAACTGGTCCCCGCGCCGGTACGAGGCGCCACAGTTGGCACATATCAGTCGGCTCTACTGCTTGGTTAATTGCTCGGTGCACTCATCTGCCGTGGAACAGCTCAACTCGCTGGCGACAAAAGTTGGCACATTCCGTTTGGTCTGCTGTTCGTCATTCCTGTTGTCATGCTCTGCTCCGTATGGTACATTACAGAGAGCCCGCGTTGGTTGTTGCAGAAAGGCAGACATGAAGAAGCTCTACACAACCTCCGACTGATTCGACGAGGAAAATTCACCGGGGAGCAGATCATGCAGGAGTCTAACGAGTGCCAGAGTACGCTGAACCTGACCGTTGAGAAGGGAAAATTTATGGAGTTGTTCCAGGGCAGTAAGTGGAACTGATACCTTACATAACCTATGCGTGGACATAACTGACGTGACGTAGCAAACCTTGAAAGGACTCTCATCGTCATTGGCGTCAACGTTTTCCTCCAATTGACTGGTCAAAACTTCTCGAGTGTGTATGGCACAATCTTTATCAAAAGCATTGGCATCGTCAACCCTTTTACCATGAACGCCATCACCACAGCCTGCAGTATTACCTTCGTCCTCCTTAGTCAAGTCTTGACGGACCGTACCGGCCGAGTGTAAGCAACAATTCTTTCCCATATCTCAGTAAATCGGGCTAACTATTATGTCTAGTCCTCTTATGGTTGTCGGCGCACTCGTACAGTGCGGCGGACTGTTCACCATGGGTGGCCTCGGTACCATCGCCAATCCCTCCTACTCCGAGAAAGCCGGTATCGTCGCCATGGTCACAGAGTTCTCTAGTGGATTCGCAATCGGCTGGGCTCCGCTATCTCACGTCGTCGCTGCTGAAATCCCAACCCAACACCTACGTGACATGACCTATGCTGTGGGCTCCGTGTTCAACATCGCCATCCAATTCGCCGTCTCTTTATCGTTTCCTTTCCTCCTCAACGAGCCATATGCAGCTCTCGGCAGCAAGGTTGGATTTATTTTTGGCACGACGGCATTCATGGCTGTCATTTTCTCCTTGTTCGGCATCCCTGAGTGCAAGGGCAAGTCGCTAGAAGAGATTGACGAATTGTTCCTGGAGGGTGTACCGATCAGGAAATTCCGTACGGCGACCTCAAGGCATCATCTTGAGGTCTTCGAGGACATGAAAGATAAAGCCGATGTTCGGATCGAGACAAGGCAAGCAGACCGAGTCTAAGGTGTCCAGTTTGTTGGTGTGGTCCTCAAAACGACTAGGGATAATGTACGATGTGAGAGTACATGGTATTACGATAAGACAACAATAATTAATGTCTCCCTCAATCAATGTTATCGTTAGCATTTAAAAGGATCTAGTCAGGTACAGTCACTGCCAGCATATTCGCATGCCCACTGCCAAGCGCCGATCTTGGGATCAAAGGTGCCGTTGTGATCGCCGTAGATGTGCCGTCCCTCGTTTCCAGCCGCCGGTTGCTTGATTCCGTAGAATATGCCTTAGCAATGTTTTACTCGGCCCTTTGCAGTGTGTCACCAGCTATTTACTGGCTTGTATCACGAGGAGCGGAGCTGAGGTGAAGATCTACAAATATCAAGACAATGGCGGTAAACGACAGTAGTTTCGAAGTAGCGTGTCTCGGGAACCACTTTTTCTAATCTCGACCCCTGCCCTGCGAACCGCTATGTCACTACCCTGCTTCGCATTACCATATACCGAGTGTGATATTGCAACGGGGACTCTGGCGGGCCAGCCTCGAGCGGTAGCTCGAGATACTAGTCTCAGCAAGCTCCCTGTATGTACAAGTAACTTATCACCAGGTGCCAGAACGTTTCCCCAACGCGTGGTTCAAAGGCCAATCAGGGCGCTTGAATGGGCTTACTCAGCGGCTTTGATTGGCCGACATCAAGGAGACTGGAAATTGCCTGGCCTATGGTGGCAGGTGCAACGTGTATGTCGTTGTTGATGTCTAAATACTCGCCATACTGTGGAAATTGTTGTGGTAAGCCCGGACGATGGCTGTAAACAGGTCAGTTCTACAGCCTGCTGAAGCCGTACTACATACTAAAAAGGGAAGGCGTAATGCGAGAATCTGCGTGCCTTGCACTCAAGGCTGATGGCCAGCCGTTATTCTGACACCCGCAGTCTATACGCAAAGAGTCAATTCTCCGGTCTATCCGTTGCAGCTTACGAAATAGGTGGGGAAGATTCACCCTAATACGGTTAGCAGTGCATGTCTACTGAATAGTGTAGTTAAAGCGATGATCGAAAGCACAACTCACCTGCGGTCACATATAAAGGCTACGACTGTTGCAAGAGTTTAAGCTTCATCTTCGCCTTAGCTATTCAGCCACCTTCTCTAACTCCAACAATTCGTTCGCAAAGCGTCACTTGAATCAAACTCTACGCTACCACCGCCAACAAACACCAAGAACAACAACAACGCCAAGATGCAGTTTTTCCTCGTCACCCTCTCTCTGTTAGCAACACTTGCTGCTGCGGCCCCAACCAAGCTAGACTGTTCGTACATTCCCTTTTGCCAATAATGTGTAAGCCGAGATGCTAATTGATGCAGCGCGGGTACCTACCATCCACGTCGACTCAGACTCGAGTGTCGTGTACCCGGACCTCGATTCTCGTGTCACATATCCGGATGACTACCAAGAATAATGATCCAACATGGGTACAAAACACAATGAAATGGAGGCTCTTTCATCAACTTGGACCTTGGATTGTCACGGCGTTGCGGAGCACATTTTAGTTTCTCTTACCACACTACGAGACTCTTTGCAAACAAGATGTCTCTGTATTTCTTGCTTGTTGCTTGAGGCAGGATTCTTAAGACTTGATTACGATATAACTTGTGTACGATTGGACTATGCAATACGTCATCTTTACTCAAGCTTTTATTGATAGATCCAAATATGATGGATAAAATACTTTTCGATCTCCACACTATGTAGCATTGATGTACTTTATCTCCCAGATCAGTTTGAAATGGGCTGTTTGGACATATTGTCTGAGTCTTGACTGAGTCTGCTCCATGCGAATCTTCATCGCATGTGCTTCCTACGAATGGGAGTCCGCGCTGTCGCCATTCATCACATGCATTCTTCGGAACATTATCGCTCCCTAGCCTGTCAGCGCCTCGTTCCGCTAGAATGCTTAATTGAGAAAAGCGTAGTTGCATTTCGGCCCCAGAGTGGGGGCTGAATACCCTGTCTTTTTCGGTGACCGAAGCATCCTGTACCTCGGTTGATCTTGTCCCTGCGTCATTGGCGATCACCGTGATCATCGTTTGTGTCACCAAGCTCTGTGCTGAATGTGATTTCATGCAACATTATGTAGTGTGCCAGGGAACCCGGACAGTTTGGATCGGTGGAAGGGGCCGATGCGTGAACGTGCTAGGAACCACGTCATCTGCCTCACCTAGCTTGGAGAAACTGACATCTGCGAAGTGCATTCTGTTATGATAACAATTTTCTTCGTACGATTATTCAACCACTGGGCAATTTGAAAAAAATGCATGCCGAGGAGAAAGAGCCGTTTCTGAACGCTGGTAACACAGAGTCTCAACATACGCGCCGGAGTCGGGCACCAGCTTTGACAAAACATATTGTCTTCTTGTTCTCCGCCTGCAATCTCCTAATACTTATCTTGAACGTTCTCGTAGTCCTTCACTCGAAGTACTCTGGACCAATCGTTTCGTCCGGTTCGACCTGCTACGAGCATTTTCCAAATAGTAAGTTTGTGTCTTCAGGGGTGGTTCATTTGTCTTAAGTCTTGAAGTCTTTGCTTACGATCTCATTTAATTAAGAACTCTCGGGGGCCGTCGCCGAATATGAGAACGAGCCTCAACTCTTCACCAAGTTTCAGAACAGCCCCTTCACGGGCTCGCCAAGCAAAAGCACAGATAAGGCATGGCATGACTTGATGGAAAACATGGTCATGCGGGCATCCGAGGACGAGCTTAGAGAAGGCAACCAAACATCAATACCGTTACCGGAGGGCGGGTACATGACCTGGCTAGGCGCATATCATGAACTACATTGCATTGTATGTTTTTGCCTTCGTCTCGCCTTATCAATTCTGCGTTAGAATTCATACTGATCTGATGCCTAAATAGAAAATGCTGCGCGAGTTCAAGTACTTTGATCACTACCATCCTGAGGTGGCTGTGGGATCTATTCAACATGCACATTTAAGCGTACATGCCGACCATTGCATCGAAATGCTGCGGCAGTCAGCCATGTGTCATGGAGACGGCTCATTGACGACATTCAAATGGAGTCCAAAGTCAGAGAAACCTATGCTGGATCTCACACGGCCATCGCACAAATGCGTGAATTGGGCCGTTTTAACGGAGAGTCTTCAAGACAGGACAGTCAGCCAGGAAGAGATGAACCGGATGAGGAACCCAGAATTTGAGGCGTGAGGTGGAAGACTTCGGGCAACACAATATGAAGCTTTGAGACTATTTAGTAATTAAGACTTGATACAAAACCAAATCTGCCACTAAATAACTAAGTTGATTTGCTCTGCTCTGATGCTTCTTCGAATGATTCTAGTACAACTAGATGCAGCGAACCGTTACGAATTGCATCGAAAACAGCTGAGATCATGGCCCCCATGCTCCGATATTTGGCTTCTGAGTTGGTATCTTTGAGGGCCTCGCCATGCTGTGCCCATTCGGCCTCTCTGATGTACTTTTCTCCAAAGAATGGCACCTCGAGTGTGTCCCTGACATATGAGTAGAGTTTCTTTGCAGCCATACCAAGTAAGGGTTTCGCATCTGGCTCTTCCAGATAACGGGAATGTACTTCTTTGTACAGCCGGCAAGCCTCTCCCACGCAGTTCTTCTGCCAACTTTGCACGAAATCCAGATTTGTCTGGGTAGAAGCGACACGCTCTAGGATTGGGCCAAGGAGGCTGTTCATAGCATTCGTGAAACGCACGTCTGAGTCCATATGTGTAGTCTGTTTGACAACCTGGGAGAACTTGAGCCACATTTGATTTGCAATCTCGTCGCTTGAAAGCTTGGAAGACTCATCACTGCTGCACTGATCAAGACAATGCCGCGTCAAATGCTTGAAGACTGGTGCGAGCGAGGAAGTGAACCGTACGTCGAGTGCCCGCAGATCAAGCGCTTGACATAAAGCCACTACATGAGCCGCTGCGAGTTGGGCCAAGACTTCCGCCGCTGTCAGTGTGTACCGACTCGATATTAGGGCCAAAGAATTGATGCTTTGATTACCCATCTCAGCAGATTGAACGTGGCCAACCGGGTTCGATAAGAAGCCAAGCTCGGACTGCAGCGCGGCGATGAGGATGTCAGTCCCTTTCCACATCCATGATTGACTTGGCTCATCAACAACCAGATTCGGCGCGAGGCCATTGTTGGTCATAGGATTGATCAATTCTGTGCATTGAGCGAACAGCATCTGCCCAATCGCGAGGCATCCTTGGCGCGTCTTTTCCATGGCTGAAGTGACGGCCTTAGCTTGAAAATTGCCTCCGTGTAGCACTGATCACAAGATGCGTCAGCCCATATTTGTGACTTCATCAGTGTGGGTTCGTAACCAGTCGTATGGACTTAGCAATAAAGAACGGTAACATTGAAGAATTCGTTAGGAGATGAACGTACTTTTGCCAGACGAGTGGATGATGGGGTTGTCTGTAACTGAATTGATCTCGATGTTGATTTGTGAATAAGCAAGAGCCAGATCTTCAAGGACTGGTCCTATCCACTGTGGGGCTGTTCGAATTGCATATCTATCTTGTCGCAGACTGAACTCTTGTGACCCTGTATTATCGAGTACCAGTTGAGAGCCACTAAGAAAAGCTCGAATGCTGTCGGAGCATTCGATTTGACCTGGGTGTGGCCGGACCTCCGAGAAGAAAGAATCGAAGCTCTCATCTGTGCCACACAATGCTTCTACAGACATCGCGGTGAGGACCTGAGCCAATGCAGCCAGACTGAGCACTTCATGCACTGCAAGGCTTCCAACCCCTGCTGAAGTGGCTGTGCCGTTAACCAAGGCGAGTCCCTCTTTTGCGCGAATATCAATTGGCCTAAGGTTCTTTAATTCCAGCGCTTCATCAGCCGCTACTAGCTTTCTGCCATCATGTCCAGCTATCCAAGCTTGTACCGCAGGTTTGCCCTGTAGCACACCTCCTAAATAGGACAACGGACTGAGATCGCCGGATGCTGAGATGCTCCCTCGCAGCGGCACTCTAGGAACGATATCTAGGTTCAAGAGCTGAGCCAAACGCTCAAGAAGTACGGGTCGTACACCCGACGCTCCATACGAGAGAGAATTCAGGCGGACTAACATTGATGCTCGAACCCAGCATTCTGGCATCGTGGTGGACTCCAGTGGTGCAGAAAGAGGTTTCGCGTTTGCGATACGGGTTTTCACCCTGCTGTCCGCATGGGAACCTATTTCGCCTGACAGTATACCGTAATGCAGACCCCTAATCAAGCCCCTTTGGATCTCTTCGATAGCCATTGTGCGAACATTCGCGCTGCCCCCAAAGCCGGTGTTGATACCTTTGCGGTGGCGTTAGTGTCCATTCCATCATCGTCCTACAATGAACCGAGTTGGAATCTTTACCGTATAACACTTCGCCATCTTCGATCTTGCCGTATACTTGTTCTGTATTTTGCCCAACATGTTCTTTGACATGGTCAGAGATCTCCACATACTGAGCATATCTTCAAGTGCGATCAAGCATTAGCATATCCCTGAGGAAGAGGGGGGCGGGAATCGCGAGGATGGCGAAGTACCTGGCTGTAGCCACCACACTGGCTAAGGTGAGTTCTTTGCCTTCGACGATGACATTCTCACGCTGATCGGACACGCTTTCTCGCAAGTCTTGCCAATGCCGCATAAAGATGGCAACAAATGTACCGGAGCTAGCCATTTTTCGCGTCCCAATTACCGACGTGCGCTCACAGTCAGAGAAAGGAACAAGGGATTACTGTGTAACTTGCAAAGATCAGATGTGTGATGATCAGGTATTGCACAGCGTCGGGGAATTCAGCCTGACCGCCGTCGATCTTGGTAGAGTGGGGACCAAGCAGTGCGTCGGTGAACAACGCCCCCTGCCTCGCGAAGTGGGCCGCTACGCCACCCAGGTCATGCAGCAGAACCATGTAACTTAGTGGATCCCGTACGACCTCCAAACGCCCCGAAATAAACATATCATCCAAAAGTGGTATGGCGCCGGCGTCTACAACATTCTTCTTAATACTTTACTGACTGCAGAAATCGTCTTGCGGAAATCAGGAACACTTCAAACTCGAATTCTACTTTTTGGCGCAGAAATCTGGAATTGAGCCACCACCATGCATTTTGTTTCAGATCACGCAGCAGTTGCAGTGGTGGTCTCCATTATTTGTATTGTCTGCGCATGCATCACTGTAATATTTAGACAATATGCCCAGGGTTTGAGGGGGCAGCCATTTGCAGTTGATGCTTGGTTCTTGGTAGCAGCCTTGGTACAATGGTAGCGTTCATATTTACCTTTACGTCTTGCTGACTTGAGGCAGGTTGTGTCTGCTGGTCTCGTAGGTCTTACAATCTATGGTGCGGTTCACGGGGGCCTGGGCTGGCCTGGGCAGATGCTCCTCGGACCCGTCGGAATCAAGTTTCAAAAGGTATGACTATGAGGGATTCTTCTGGAGTGTTCTATTGACACAATGATCAGATCGTTTACGCCGGTCAAATGCTCTGGGCAGCTGCGATCACGTTGGTGCGCATCTCTTTGCTCATTTTCTATCGCCGCCTCTTCCCGATTCCATCCTTCCTGCTCGCAAATAGCATTATGCTGGGGATTTGCACGTCGTGGTGGGTCTCAAACTTCGTCGCAACGTTGTTGACCTACAAATGGACTGCTGCATCGCAGACGAGCATCGACTATCCGGCATTTCTACTTTCAAATGCGGTCATCAACATGGTGCTCGACATCGCAACATTATGCCTTCCCCTGGCCGTCATCCGCACTTTACATGTGAGTTTGAAAAAGAAGTTTGTGGTCGGCGGCATCTTTGCGATTGGAATCGTCTGCATTGTTGCGAGTATCGTGCGCGTTCACTACTTCCACAAGCTGGCGAACACCTCGCAGATAGAACGCTCATTCTCAGGTGAGAAAAGTTCTCTTGAAGTAGAATTTGAAAGCAGAACTGACTTGTGTTGCTAGCAACTACCTTTTACTGTTTTATCTGGTCTGTCATTGAACCATGCATCTCAATAATAGCGGCGTGCTTGCCAGCTTGCGCACCACTTATCAACAAGGATACCCGTGGGTTCAGCGTACTCTTCAACAGCTTGATCTCGCTCTTCCAGTCACGAAGTTCTCGCTCGGATTCGCCCTCGCCAAGGAGTAGCATGGTGCACACAGAACAGGCTGAACATAAGAATGTACCTGCCCATACTTGGAGGGTTTACGGAGGGTTGGGATCGGATCTCGAGTCCAATATCTCAAAAGATGATCAGAGCAGTCAAAGCTCAACTAGATCATGAGGATTCACAGTGGTGGACTATAGTGGTGTAAGACCAAAAAGATACCCACGCTTTTCGCGTAATCCTATGCCACTGCAATATTTAGACCTGATGTGCTATTGTGACTGATGGGTTGGGACAGTATAACCTCAACGTGAAGTAATTTCTGCACATTGCATGACGTGGCAAGCACATCTTGTTCTTAAACATCCTTGCACATGATATGTAAGTTCTGTGCAGCCATATACGAGTATAATGTGCCTTGATAATTCAATAAAATTGTACACATCTAGCCTGCAAAGGGAGAATATGACGGCTAGCAAGGGCAAAAGTAGTGTCGGAAATTGCAGCAACATATGGTTAGCATGTCTTGAAATTGGAATCCGAGGCTAAACGTTTTGGAGAATTGGAGTATGTGCTCAGGTAGCATCGTGTGACGATTGGTGGATGTAAGCTTACTGTGCCGCTGATCATGCTGGGCGTGTGGCGGCACCTCGTGGTGGGGTAGTCCGCTTGATACGGAGGGCGAATGGGTACATCAGCGCTTGTAGAAACGTGGTTAAAAAGGTAAATCATATACTATATTCTGAACAAAGAACTGGTATCACCTTTCACTCGGTTGCTGTCGGTACTGACGAAGTTGTGCGACTCGTTGGTGGGGTGGCTTCAAACATTACACTAGGTATGAGCTAGCGCTGATTTGATGGTATCGCCTTCTCAGTGCCTCAGAACGCGTGTTACATAGTTTACTGCGACATAAACAAGAAATCTTGGCGCTTGCACTTGTGCTATACACTCCCCGTCTCAATGGCCGTAGCGCTGTAGTTAGCTGATTGTTGCTACATTGCGAAGGTCAAACTCAAACTATGCAGCATGGAAAGATTGGAGACAGGTAACTAAATCACAGCCACGTGAAAGCGCCAAGCCCGCGGGGTACCACGACTTCGGGTCGAACTACGAGCCTTAGCAGGTCAACTCGGTCAATGCAGAACCACATATCTCCGAGCTCACTCACATCTCCTGACACAAGATTCTTCCTCTATCTTCAAGATGACTACAGGTGCAACCTCACACGTGGCGGACGAATGCCTACTTCAGCACACCATTGATGAACAAGCGCTCTCTCGACCCGACGATGTCTACTACTCGACTCCCATAGATGACAACGATCTTTCGAAAGGCTTTACCGACATAACTTGCAGCAAATTTGCAAATGCCGTCAATCACGCAGCTACGTGGTTGCAGTCAACATTAGGCAATGCAATCACCGACTCCTCCAATGTCATCGCATATCAGGGACCCAACGATCTTCGATACCCAATCCTAGCCCTAGCAGTGGCCAAAATTGGCGGTCAGGTAGATTAAAGTTTTTGACGCACGAGAAGAGGCTTTTACTGAACGTGGACTAGATGCTAGTTCCATTTCCTCTTGCTCCTCCCCCAGTGAAGCAGCATCTTCTTGCCTCTGCCAATTGCAAATTTCTCCTACATACTGCCCAGGAGAATGAGTCAGTCAAGGACCTTGTCCGGGGCGTTTCAAAAATCCAAGCAGTCGTGGTGCCCGAACTTGACTTCTGGTTAAACGCCGAGCCCATCGCTACATATCGTTGTCCGAGATCCTGGAGCGATGCTAAAGACGAGCCATGGCTCATATTTCACACTTCCGGAACTACTGGACTTCCAAAGTTGATCACCTACACAAACCGGATGATGACTTCCTTTCGCATCGCTCGAAATTTGCCAGGGCACATTGAAGAAACTCAATTGGGAATGCTCATCGACCGTCGCTGTTACGCAATAGCACCGATGAGTCACTTCTCAGGTCTATGTGCTGTACTACAAAGTCCCCCATTCCTGAACAGCGTAGTCATCACTGGGCCGAGGTTGAAAGCGCCATCTCCACCAGTCATTGCGGAGACCCTTCGGTACAGTAATGCACACGGACTTGTCTCTCTACCATTCCTGCTCCGAGCTATGACGCGACATCCGGAGAACCTAGACTTGCTCAAGAGTCTAGATTTCATTCAATGGGTTGGAGCAGCTCTGGATTCGGACACCGGTAACACGCTTTCGCAGCATGTAAAGCTTTGTCCGGCCATGGGCACTACAGAATGCGGACCATACTTCCTGAAATCAGTGGCCACGCCTGAGGACTGGGCTTACTACTCATTCCAGGACGGTCAAGGTATAAAGTTTATTGAAAGAGCCGACAATCTGTACGAGTTGGCCTTCGAGAAGAGCTCGGGCGCCGCATGGCAGCAAGTGTTCCAAGTATTTCCTGATCTTGAGCACTACGAGACGAAGGATCTGTTCCGAAAGCACCCATCGACAGACGGCCTATGGGCATACGTTGGCCGGTCTGATGATGTCGTTGTGCTATCAAACAGTGCCAACATCAACGCTACGGTTGTGGAGGAGAAGCTGATGGCGCATCCAAGCGTTCAGATGGCACTTGTGGGGGGGAGTGGACGCGAAAACTCATTCGCCATCATCGAGCTTACTCCAGCTGCTAGTGAGAAACTAAATGAGAGCGGTTCAGGAGCCATACTAGACACTATCTTGCCAGCTATCGAAGACGCAAATAGTGGCCTCTCGCCGTATACAAGGTTGCAGAAGGAGTTTGTGTTGCTCACTGGCAGTGAGCGAGGGCTGGTAAAAAACCCGAAGGGATCAGTGATGAGAGGCCCAAGCGAGAAAATCTTTGGGTCAGATATCGAGGCTCTCTTCGCAGTCACATAACGGTAGAGGAAGATCAGGTAGTTGGCATGCCATGCTTATGAGCTGAAAGTAATTGTGTAGATTACAAACCTCTGGCCCTGTTTCAACTGACTATCACTGCATATTATGGCACTACAAGATGAAAATCAACAAAAATCGTTGCTTTTTATGCTGTTAGAAGACTATTCGTGAAGTTGGTGTCCGCCTTCCTCCCCGTGTGGCCTTTTCTTCGCACCAGGTCTCTGCTGATATGTTTCCCACTGTGTTGTCCAATCTAAAAGCTCTTGCCAATTGATGCATTGGTGCTCGGTGCCAAAGCCAGTCACTCCCCCAAGCTCATCATCTCGGACCTCGAGCGTCAAGTCTGGCTGGCACACAAGCACATTTCTCAACAGATCGATGCAATGCCGAATGTGACGAGGCGATGCGTGAAATGGAAGCTCTTTCCCTTCCATACCTTGACCTGAAGCTGCGATATCGAGAAGTGCCCAGTACCCATGGCGCAGTCCGTCCTGAGCCTGGGTCAGTCACTTGTGCATTCGATAAGCAATTACGTCAGTACATACGAGACAGTGCAGTTGGTGAAATACTGCAAAGGTGGAGCGATTTGCTGCAAGATCCGGATGTTTGAAGAAGCCGCCTTGCTCAGGAAATAATTCCTTCCATGCTGCATTTGTTGTTGTATTGGGTTTTTCAGTGAATGTGCGGTTGTATTCGAATCGATGCTCATGTGAGGTTACTGGTACAAGGTTAATGATCGTGGCCAGATGGGTCCATGTGAATATGGGTAATCTACAATTGAGAATGTTGTTTGAAGCTGATATCGCGCTGGCTCGTCCTGCTGTGTACGACACAGTAGATACGAGGCCGCAAACCAGTACAGCGAGGCATGTGGTGAAGCACTTGGAGCTGAAAGTACTAGGACCCCGATCCTGCACTTGTTCGCTTGTATAAAGTCTTTCATATTTGGTCGCGGATGTTTCGCGATTGCTGAAGAATGATAGCATCTTTCCAGGTTCGTTATTGTGTCGATGAGACTGTGAAGATGGTCCTTGGGTGCCGGACGGACCCAATGCTTCAAAACATCATATTCCAAATAAATGCAAGCGCCACAAGCAGTCCCTGTCCCTGATCATCTTAATTACTTTGAAAATTGACTAGGTTTCCAGCCCGTTTTCTCCACGATTGAATTGGGGGCGGACACGTGTGAAATCGTTGATCCCCGGCGCTAGGCAGCTTTGAGCAGGTCTCGGGGACTTTGAAATGTGATGTCACTTATTAGTGCTCGCGTAAGTCACACAGTGCGACATGCCTGCTATATCTAAACCGATTTCAGCAGCATTCATGAATCATGCAAGCGGTGAAGCGGAAATCGCCATCGTGAGGCTTCAACCTAATTTGGCGCTGGACAAGTTCTACAAGACTCGACTTTGCCGCGGAAACTTGTCTTATCGTCTTGTACCTGTGTGGCCACCATGTCCAATCGTGTCGCGGAGCTGACTGCTAGCATAGCCAAAAACACTGCGGAGGTGAACGAGTATCTTGCATCGCACGGCATCGCTCCTCTGTCTTTTGATGTAGATGTCCCAAGGGAACTACAAGGGGACGCAAACTTTGCGGTACCACGTGATGCTGCGATCAATGCGTGCGCAGAGCTTCAGGATCTTTTGGGAGGCTCAACACGATCGGTGTTCACAAAGAATGTAAATTTGCTACGACTCGCACTTGCAACAGCTAGAGTGACATATGACAGACAACCGATCTCGTCAACCTGCAGGCTGTTTGTCGCTTCAATATAGCAACATCTTTTCCGACTACTAAGTTGACAGCTACATATACAGAGCTTTCAGACCTAACTGGTCTCCCCGAACCCGACGTACGGCGTATCGTGCGTGGTGCGTTGACCAACCATGTTTTTCAAGAGAAAGAGCCAGGCCAAGTCTCGCATACAGCTGCTTCAAGATTTTTGGCAGCAAGCAGACTCGCACGACAGTGGGTCGAGATGTACGCTACGGAGATGCTCCCTGCGGCAGCTCGCATGGTCGATGCAATGGAAAAGTGGCCAAGATCGGGAGAACCAGAGCATGTTGGCTACTCACTCGCGAATGCGACGTCAGAACACTGTTTCGACTACATGTCAAAAGTTCCCGTGCGGGCGGAGAGATTCAGTGATGCAATGTCGCTATTCTCCTCTGGACCTGGTTATGGACCTGAAGGGCTTCTCGAATATTTCGCGGCCAACAATCTCACCGAGGGCACGTTCGTTGACGTTGGAGGCTCGCATGGTGCATTCAGTATCCCACTTGTCCGAAATTTTCCCAACCTATGCGGGACTATACAAGATAGACCGGAAGTTGTGGACGTCGCCGCAAAGAGTGCTCCAGAAGATGTCTCCCGACGGCTAGAGTTCATGTCTCATGACTTCTTTGAAAAGCAGCCTGTGGAAGCAGACGTGTATCTGTTACGCTGGATCTTACATGACTGGTCCGATCAGTATTGCATAATAATCCTGCGTGCCCTGATCCCAGCACTACATTCGGGAAGCAGAATCCTTATCCATGAATGGATAGTGCCTGAGCCTCATACCTCGGCAATACATGAGCAAATATCTTTACGGTAAGCGACACTGTATATGATGATTGAGAGCGAATTTGCAAGGATGTTAATAATTTGTAGTCTTTTTGATCTCTATATGCGATCTTTGTGCAATGGAAAGGAACGCGAAGCCCAGGACTGGAAGAATCTGGTTGCACAAGCGGATTCTAGATTTCACATTCGTGCTATCTCACAGCTCCCGAGTTGCAAATTGGGTATTATTGATATCGAATGGAGACCGTCGGACGTGGGTGTTGGAACCTAGATTCATCTCAAAATCATTATTGTTGAAGTTCATAGGCCAAGCATCTTTACACACTTCTGCATAATTACTCATCTTGACTGATGATTCAATCACTGCGCATATATTTCCTAGTATGCCGTGTAGTTCACCTTGTTCATTAGCTTTCACACTGGCAGATTCTCTACCATTATGACGATATCAAATCGGTGGAGCACTGGGATGCACTTGCTCTCCTATTTTAGAAACCTTTTACTACTGAGCCCTGTGGACGTTCCAAACCTCCATCCCAAAGACTTATTCTGAGGCCATTCAGCTCACGTCTTGGAAGATTAAGCATTGTAGAAGCATCTATTGTACTGCTGTTGCCTGCCTCGCCAAGCTCAAGAAGTGGAGAGAAATGAATATCATCGTTTCTCACAAACTGGCTCGGGCTGGGCACCTCAAGACAGCTTTTCATGGCTAGTCTGATACAGAGTGCAAGCGAACAAGGGCTCGTCCAAAAGATTCACTTTAGAAGCAACGGGCAAGAAAGCACAGCTTTATTTACGGTGCATCATATTACAGGACGATTTGCTCGGGAAAAAGACTGTGGTCATAAATATTTCCCGTCTTCATGGTCCACCAGAATACAAGATTTCTATACCATACCTCTCAAGTATCGCTGATCTCTTATCCAGACCACCAGCCTTAATTTAAGTTGATTTCTGACCCCTTTCGTGGTCAAAACTCACAGAAAGTGATAAATATTTTGATCAGAAGCCATTTTTTGTTGACTATTGTGTATGTCGAGGCTCCAGCTGAGGCATCCTTATATTCCAGACTCAAAGAGCGACCTTCTATTGCGTGTACGTTGCCGCGATTTAGGTCCAGATGTTTCTTAAGTCTTGAGATGTCTTTAGCTGTCTCAAGAAGTAATTATGAAGATAATAAGATACTTCAACGGAAATGTTAAACAATTGTCTCGCAGACAGACGACAGTACAGTGAGGCTGCTCGGGCAAATGAACTCCAAATCTGGGGTGAACTCCTTGTAATCAACTGTAAAGTGACATTCGAAAAGTGTTGAGGGGCGCCCTAGATGCATGCAACCTCTCGCTCCCCGCGCTGTGTTGATAGGAATCACCAGCTCGAAGATACTGACAGTATCTTTATATAACTCTCTACCTTTGTTTTTCTCATTCTTCCTGCAACTCCCTAAGCCTCCAGTCGACCTCCTGGGATCGCACCTGCGTAGTGAAAGTACAGACCGTCTTCACAGAATAGATTCAGAGGTTCTTCAATACTTGCACCGGGCGTATGTGATCCTCGGTGAAGCAACCCAGCTCTGCCATTTTGGTCAACAACACGATGAATAGGAAGCTTATTCAAGGAGAAACCATGTTCCACTCTTTTCAATGCGCTGATGATGTTTCAGTTGAACATTATGCTTTTTGCCACGGCCGGTACCTATTCATGGATGAAACCAAGTGTTATGTGGTGACCTCAAGGAATGAATGCCGTTACCAAGAGCATAAATTTTGCCTAATCAGATAGCTCCACGCAAAGTTCGATAGGTTGGTGCATGGGCCTGCCGCCTTTCTCGCGGTATTCCTCTCACTGTCACTGTATGAATGGCGCCAGGAAAGACCGTCAGGACTGTCTTTGTGTCCCGAACAGTCTCATCGGTGCTGCCAAAGTGTGATTGTTTGATGTTCTCCTTCGTGTGGGGATATTGCGTCAGCAGCTTTGCCTGTCAAGCGACCAGGAGTACCTCTGGTTCAGGGTTTATAAATATCCATTCTGGTAGGCATAACTCGTCCTTGAAAAGGCTCGCAACCTGACAGCCTTGAAATAGCTGTGGATGTTATTATATAGCCTTATCAACGCGCATTTGGTCATAAAGGAAAGCATGGACTTGTCCGTGTGTCTGTCAAGGACATGATGGTTGCATTTCGTACAGTGGTCTCAAACATCTTGGGATCCGATGCGGTATGCACAAGTTCTGTTTTGGTGATATATTCGCACGAAGCGAGACAGACAAAATCTCCAAACGCGTCAAGACTATCCTTCCTCATGGCTGAGTGTCTGTGATATTCCACCTCAGCCTCCAGTGCGACCCGCCCTACAAATCACTTCTTCTCGAGTAGTTTCTATCATTCAAGTCAATTCTTTGAACTGCTAACGGTGAAGCTGCATGGTTTTGTAGGAGTTGATGATGCGATTGTTACAGAGAGTTCACCCCACGCACAAAGTGGTTGATCGGCACAGCGGCGAGGTCATCGTTTGATTTTTGATGACTCTAGATTCAGCTCGAGACATGATCTTCCTGTCTCCGAACAGCAAAAACGGCTGTGTGCATGCCGTGGTTCGTTGTTTGAGCATCGATGTCGCTGCTATTGCACGTTGGATGAAGTTTGACGCGTTCTTTTGCAAAGGGAGCGTGTCATACCACCCCCAATTTATAATCAGACGAACGTTATCACATTCAAGATGAAAAACTGGTAGTAGAGATAGTTCCCGCCAGGAGTAGCCCGCCTGTGTTGATATAGCATGCAGTGAGCACAAGTTCATGATTTGCGCACGTGTCATGGGGCTCACCCCGCTACGCAGAATCACCATTTTGCATATGACCAGAACGAAGACAAGGCGAGCCATTGTCAAGGAAGGCAGCCTGAGCTACAAATCTAATGGGAGATCACTGGACACCGTTACGCGAAACAAGCCTGATCGCAGATCTCCAGTCAGCCCTAACGATAGCCCCGCATTTCCCGAAGTAACGTAGCTGACCCAAACTCACCTGCAAACTCCGCTTCAGCTCTCCCAGCATCACATAAAGAGCATTGAGATAACGTGAACTCGAACGAGCCATTCAAAAATCAACGAAGGAAGTCTTTTCAACAACCATCTCTTCCTACTCGTAAATGCTCGACCACGTCTGCATTAACGTTCCGGCGGACCGTCTCGAGGAAGTCACGGAATGGTACCTCGCAGCCCTTGCACCATTGGGATATAGCAAGTGGAAAGACTATCCAGGTCAAGCAGTGGGTCTAGGAGCCGACAAGTACAAAGTGAATTTCTGGATCGGCGCATCGAGAGGGCCATTCGGGCCTACACATATTGGGTTCGGGTGCAACGATCGCGCGATTGTGGACAAGTTCCACGAGGAAGGGCTCAAAGCGGGCGGCAAATGCAACGGAATACCGGGCTTGAGGCATATGTATCATCCAAAGTACTATGCTGCGTTTGTACTGGATCCTGTGGGGTATGTTTCTTTCTCGTCAATATTTTCCGTCGCGTTCTCACTTTACATAGTAACAACATCGAGGTCGTGGATCATGGCGCCTAACAATGAGTACTTACTTGTCATCTGACTATCAAATCGCAAGGATCGTCGAACATGGAGACCATGACCAGCCTCGCCCTCACTTGGCGAGACTGTAACTTCTGGCTTCTATCTTCATGTGGTAGCGTAAGCCTGTAACGTGGATAACAATCTTGAGACGATAGAATACATGTTTTTTATTTTTCTAACGCCTCGATATTGTAGTGCTCGCTCGTATGTACCCCGTGCACGTGCGACAGGTGAGGAACTTCCTGCGAGTCAAGATATAGCGCCAACAACGGACCCATTACAAACGCCTAGCGGACCGGCATCATATCACTCGAATCTTACGGCATCAATGTACACTCCGGCCCAGAACGGCCTGTATGACGCGTCTCTCACTTCCCAAAAACACGAGATGCAGCTCCAGGTAGCCTATCACAAGGGCATGAGAGGGCATACTGTTGGCTTGCAAGAAGGATTTAGGCAAGAATCTAATCATGGTCTGGGCACCAGATTCGTGAGAACAGGGGAGGTAGTAAGAGTAAGTCGGGAAGGGCAAGCCGGGTGGTATTCAATGAGGTGCTGTGATGTGCTTCACGTGGAACCAGAAACATTCTGTCCTGAAGTTGCAGGTGGCTGTCTTTCCATCGAGGAAAAGCTTTGAGGTGTCAGGAAGCATCAAAAGTTTAATCGACCACTCAAGAACAACAGGAAAAGGTAGATTTTATTCTGCTTTCTCAACACTATGTGAACTGGCGGCTGAACTCCAGGAATGCCGCCGCCCTCTGTCCCTCCTCCCAGTCGAGTCCGAACTTGACCTTGAAGATGTGATCTTCTGGTCCATACTCGCAATGGACCTTGCTTCTCTTCTGACAAGGTACAGCTGCGCACCATAACTTCCGACCAAGTACAATAACGCAACGACAAGGGCCAGCATTGTTGCTCGAGAGAATTGCTACGAAGAACATTAGCTTGAGCGTTGTAAGAAACAGGGGGTTTGAAACATACCAGCTGCTCACACGCTTGTTGCCGCAGCCTCTGCGCTCGGTCACTGACGTCGTTCTTGAGGAGGTAGGGTGAGATTTCGCAGACAGCAAGCTCGCGAGTGCACTTGAACAACGCATCACCCTGCTGGCCGAGCTGCCAGTAGCACGTGTTTTGCTGCATGGTGAGTCGTTGTTGCCACGTGTATACAGCTGATGTAAAAGTCACCACAAAGGCGATGAGCGCAGTGAATGCTGGTATGTAAGACAGCATTGTCCTGAATGTTGACGTGGAAGTTTCGTACTGCTGCTATGTTAGCCTGACAGATTTTACTGACTGTTTGTTCGGAGCACCCACGAATCCACCCAAATTTATCCTTCTCCTCTGATACGCATCGATGTAGATTTTTAATAGTCCCAACACTCCAGCAAGAATGCAGGATCCAGCGGAGATCCAAACAGCCATCTCGTCGGATCGGTCATCGTAGTCCAAATCGATGGTGTGTGTATCGGGTCGATCTTCTCCTGGCATAACCAAAGCTCCAAGCCAAACATGTCGCCCACGCCTCAGGAACCTTCCAACCAGCACTCCACCGAAGATGTTCGAGTACATAGTGATGACTCCAAACACAATCGCCAAAGTCGAACAGATCACCATAGTCGCCCTCAGATTCCTCGCTGTCGAGAACACAACCATCATGCCAAAAATCTCTCCCTGCTCTTTCTCCAACAGTACAAGCAAGAAGTTATTCAAGAAGTAAAGAAAGGAAACTGATAGTGGCTCTTCAGCTGTCGGGAATTCCGCGTTCAAATCACCATGTCCGGCATCCTTGAAACTAAGTAACTAAAAGGAGAAGAAGGAAACCCCATCTTTCCCAGGATCCATCGTGTGGACCGGCGTGAGATGCCAAGTCATCGGGCGTGTGTGTAACACTAAGGCTACGCCCCATCCTAGGGATATTTGCTGGGGGCCTAGGGACCCGCACCAATCAGCGCAGTAGCCATCGGTATGAAACGTAACCGTTTAGGGCGCAGTACCCTGAGATGGTCTGCCTTGCTGTGCTGATCACCTAAGAGACGTGGGGATTCGTGGGGCACAAGTCCAGGTTACTACGTTGCGTGGCATGTTTGGACGCCCCGAGTCAGGTAGGCGTAAGGATTTCAAAACGCCTACTTGGCATTTCAAGGCAGACCGCGTTAAAATAGCATAGCAAGCGCAAGGATTCAATCGCGGCGTTGCGGCACCGAGTATAATTGCGTGTACGAACATTTCTTAAGCGTAATTGTGTGCCATTGGCAGGAACGGCATCGTCGTGCCGAATGGCTGCCGACGCCTAGAAAAATGTCCTGACGCTTTGCTGTCTTCAGGAGGTGCAAATCGTCAAACAGTTTCGTTGCAGAGATGCAATCGTCAAGCTCTGATGCCTTCACTAATCACAATTTACATATTTTTCGCGGGTTACCGGAAGTAGTTTTTCGCGCGAAGTGTGGGACAAGTTGCCGAAAGGACAAAGGGTCTAGTACGCTGGCATGTCTGCTATCGAGTCTCCCAGGTGTCCTCCGTAGTAGTGGCATAGTCGGGAACTCGTCGACTTCTAACAACGTCCAAAGCATAAATGACATCCAACGCAGACAATGATCAATGATCTAATTGCCGCAAATCCTTTGGCAAGCGCAGTTCAACACAAAAGAGGAGCAAACGATGCAGGATGAAGCATAAAATGGCCGCATCAACGAATCCGGCTTTAGTTCTCGTGGACCCGAGTTGTAGTTGACACAGCCTTCACCGCACTCCTGCATTCGGAATCAGGAAGGAATCGCAATGCCGCCTCTGTCGGAAACCCTCGCTCTCTTCACCAGTCATCTCTTCTGTCGTCATCATACCTCTGCTCGTCTCGTCCATCGTCGTAGGCCTGATCCATCCGCCCTCCAAAATCCGCAACATCGTCTACAGCATTGTCCCATCTGTTCTCTATGTCCTGAGGAATATCCTCGACGTCCTGGACTTTCTCTCCCGTCCAGCGCGCGGCATTCTCCGGAAAGTCCTCAACGTCGTTGACGGCATTGTCGAATCGGTTCTCCACGCGATCGCCATAGTTTTCGGCACGGCCAACCTGCTCGCCAGTCCATCCGGCAGCATTTTCTGGAAAGTTGGAGATGTCGTTACCGAATTCATCGACGCGGTTCTCCATACGGTACTTGTCGCGCTCAAAGCCGTCCTCTGTAGGCCTCATCAGTACTTCATCTGGGGTATGGACATGTAAGAACACACTCATCTCTTCACCCTCGTGCATCAAGAGCGCGCCACCAGCAACACCAGCTACACCAGCAGCCGCATACTTCCAGCCATTCCCTCCTCTCTTCTTCTCATGCTCCTGCTGTTGATAGCTGCTATTTGTTGGATTATACGCGCTCTGATTATATGCGCCCTGATTGGCATAACCACCCTGGCCATATCCATAACCTCCCTGAGGCGCGCCATAGCTGCCCTGCTGCTGCGCATAGCCTGGACCTGGATACGTAAACGTACGCTCCCCAGACTGCTGATTCACGAACAGCCAACGACTATCGCGAGCATCCCACTCGGCGTACCAGGGAGGCGAGACCGGTGGGGGCCCGCCTGATCCGCCTGACGAGGCCGCCTGGCCTTGGTGCTGACTCGATTTGCCCGAATGCGTAAAACCAGACACTAATTCGCCAAGGAGACCCATGTTGACGATACAAAGATACGAAGAGGGAAATGGGTATGAATTGCCGTGTTGTGAAGAGAGTTGAGGAAATTCATAGAGCGGTACCAGGTGCGTTATTTATCTCATGCAGGCGCTCAAACGGGCGCATTTGCATCTCAAATCCCGTCAAATCGCACTTCACTGCTTAGGAATAGAGCCAGCGTCGGCCCGGCGCGTCCAGTGCGACATTTCAGCTCATGTGCGGCGCATGCGCAGGTGAGGCGGTGTCGCTGTCGGACCGGTGGCATCTAGCCTTTGTACCGGAGTCGTCTCCGCGCGTCGTGTGGCATTCCTCAAACACTCGCGGGCATGGAACAAAAGCAACTTGCCTGTCTCCGGATGGGCGAGACTGTGAACACAAACAGCGGCATGCATGGAAGGCTGGCCCCTGATTGCTGTGATGACGCGGCTGATGAAGCCTTGCTAAGCTTTTCTTGGCTCGGGAACGCCGTTGGACCCTGCCGTGTCACCAACTTCAGACATCTCGCGATGCATCTGAGGCGTGGACTGAGGCGCAGATTGCGGCGCAGCACTATTGCGTCGTACTCAAGTCTCGAAGCATTCTTGATGCCTTGTTTCATCGAGAGTCATTCGGCGAGATTCCAGATTTACTGCCGTACGCGGACCGTTTGCTACCTCCGTCTATCGTCATTAATATTTTCTTCCTGTCTCCTTGCGACACTGAGCTCGAGGTTTTATTTTCCCTTTTTCCAAATACAAAAGGGACTATGAGCTGGGCATTTAAGCGACCTTTCCGATTACTCAAACTTCATTGCTGAGGGTTGGATGTCTGATTGGCTGCTGATTGCATGGGCTAAGGTGCCCAACCCAGGACGCCACCACTGAAGAAACATGTGTGTAGGAAATTACAAGTTGTGGCAGAGTTTCTGCACTATAGGTCATATACGTCAGGCTACCACAATATATACTATAGACTTCAATCAGGCCCGAACTACGCCATCCTACCCACCATGCCGTTTTACGATATACCCTTTGACCGCATCTCTTCCTTGTCGAAGTCCAGACTCAATACCCTCAACCACTCCATTTGACCTCGGGAGTCAGTAGCACATTTTAATTCATTGTCTGTGCACATGTCATAGCCCCATTGGTCCCTTATCACCTGCTGCTCGAATGGCATACGCAGGACTTCGCTGGTGTGCGAACGATTGGTGATGTTTGCCATTTCATATCTACACTTCAGTGATCCCTCTCGCCATTGCCACCCCGGACTTTGATCTGGCTCTTCGCCCTCTCTTACAGCATGAGATGTATCCGCGTAGCTGATCTTTCCTCCAGTACATTGCAGCCCAGCTTCTGAATACATCTTGATTATCAATTCTCCTTTGCACAAGTATCCATTTACTCACACTACAACCGAAAATTCTCAATACACTGAGACATTCTTCTCGTAACTATCCTGCATCGTGTCTCCCAACCACCAGCTCGTTCATCCGCCCGTACCCGATCCCATCTCCTTACCCCACATCCTCTGTGAAAGTGAAAGCACCTCGTCCCGCCTTCCGCCCAAATGGCAGTGAATTCGAATCTTCTACCATGATGTGACTACTGCGTTTGCCGCCTTGTTATGTCTGGCTGCGTCGCGCGTTCTCCAGGTGACGTCGACTTTGTTTAGGGAAACCAAAGCTGCGCCAGGTACTTACCTCGCATTGCATCGCATGACAACAACGCGTACGACAACACAAGATGGACATCGCGGCAAACGACAGCGATGGCGTACGGCCTGTGCACATCCTACGCGAGCGCGTTGGTAAAGCCGGCGAGGGCGATGGTGAGGCGAGGAGGGAGGTGGTTATGGTGGATGTGTTCGAGAAGTATGAGGTAAGATTGAGTATTTCCCATCTCTTGTTTGCCGCCGCGTTGCTTCTTTCGTTGTTCTTCAGTTCGACATTGCGTTCTTTTTTCCTTTGCTTTCCCTGCAACGCTGTTCTCTCTCTTTGCTTTGCAAGTCATTTATCGGACCCAGATACTGGAGGAAACAGTCTTCGCATTATGCAACATAATTCGCAATGAGTTTCTGCTGCACTTCCATCTCGAGTCTCATGACAGATGCAACGTCAGGCTCAAAGACAGCCACTGGAACAAGGGCACATACTTCCGCTCCAACCTCTTCAGCGATGGTGCACTACTTCTGATCCCGCACTTTGTACCTCTGGTCCCGCGCCCAGATGGTGTAAAGAAGCGCGGTTTCGAGGATATGGAAGTGCCAATGGCGAGCTTCGGGGCAAAAAAGAAGAGAATGGAGAATGTCAAGGCATCTCCACTTCCCACAATTGCCGAGGATGCCGACGAGCCTGCGCTGCACACTACTATGGAGGTGACCAACCTAAATGGATCAGATGAGATTGTGGACTCAGTGGAGAATAACGATCCAGCTGGAGCGAACACGACTGAGCACGAGACTCTTACCAGCCGGAGGCCGATGAAGCCAGTCAGGAGGCCCATAGGCGACCTTGACTTCTACGCAGTCAGCGTGCATGGCAAATTTGTTACCAGCGCGACCACCCCGCTATCACCAAAGTTTACTTGCGCAACCTGGCTACCAGCCATGGCTAATGCGAGGGAGCGTTACATCAACAAGCACCTGGACGGCATCACGCCGGCACGTAATACAGTTGTCCATTCGGCTATCTCGCGCACCGTGCATGTTGAGATGATAAATGGGCTGTATGGCATGACGGCGCAAGACCCTTGCATTCACTGTATTCGGGCTGGAGAAACTTGTCGGGTGTATCATAGCGATTGCTACAAGTGGGGCAAGGGAGAGAGCGGAAGGACTGTTGCGGCCACTCTACAGTTCGGTTGACGATGTGCGCGATGCCGTGGCATGACGAAGGCTACTGGTGGATGTGACGCGCAGCATGTCCACTAGTTGGAGGAAGAAAGCAGAGTGGAAAGTTGAAACGGACGTGGAGAGATGGGCGATTGGAGGCGGATTGCGCGTAATGTAACGTAATTGTGATCACTGGCGTAGTCAGGCCAAGATGAACCGCCAAACATTTGCGTTGTACTTTGTGTGGCCCGGCATCCAGTAGTCCAGGCGCGAACTTTTGACAAAAGAAGTCAAATGGGTCACTTACCAGAATCATACCCTTCAAAATTAGTCTGGAAAACCTCATCAAATCGCAGGCCATGAGCTGTTCACATGCGTCGTGAGAGTCCCCATGACTTGCGCCAGTGGAACTCGGAGATAATAATGGTATTCTTTGATATTGTAGCAAGAGGTTGGCTCTTACACGGCACATCGAAGAGATCATGTATCTCGATGCGCCTCGTGATCCTCGAGTTCCTGTCTCTTTCTCGAATGCTCAGTATATATGCCTACGAAACATGCGAAGATGCCTAAAACGCTGGATACGAGGGTGACATAATATGCAGTTCGGTAGCACTTGAGTCCCAATTCACAACCACGCTGTCCATCAGGCTCAACGATGGAATTGGAGTCATATGCGGCACCGTAGAAGAGGTTGTATATGTTTCCACTGACCACAGGTGCGAGTGTCATGAAGCCCCAATTGACAGCGAAGCCATCAGGGCCAAATGCATCAACGACCAAGGCGGGGAACACACCAAACAAGACTCCGTAAGCGAGACCAGTCAGACCAGATACAGCCCACAAGAAATTTGGATCCTCGATGCGAATAGCGCAAAGTTGTGCAAATGAGAAGATGGTTGCCGAGATGGCAGCACACCAGAACCGAGAGTGGTGGAGCCGCTTCACAATGAGATCTGAGCCAATACCCGACGAGAGACGTCCGAGGAAGGAGCAGACTGAGATGATGGAGACGTGCCACAACTGGCGATCGGCGACGAAGGCCTTGCTGACTGATGCATCCCAGTGACTCCAAAGGGCTTGGACGTCGTGGCCGATGTTACTGTTTCTGTCAGCGACCATGGAGTGTTGTGAACGGAGGGACACGACTTACTTGATAGTCATCAAGCCGACGCCAGTCAGTAAACCCATGAGCACCCAGAGCTGCCAAAAGTCCTGCTTGGAGAGCAACGCGAGTCCAGTAATATCTATACAGTGTGAGTGACTGGACTTCTTACTTGCCGCATCGTCGTCATCGACAATGTCTCCAGGGCCGGATAATAGGGATGATGTTTCGGTGGAGGGTCCACTGAGTTCTTCTTCGTCTGCTGGAAGCGGTTGGCAGCTGACCAGGGCAGGTGAGGGCAGGGGTGAGGAGGGTGTTCTTACTGGTTTCAGGTTGTGGTATGGCGGAAGCCTTGTACCGGCTACCATGCGTCTTTGACCGATGAAGAACGTTCGAGTCTCGTCGGCCGCGTTCATTTGTAGGAAGAATGGTATAGCTTGTGCCTGATCGATGATCTACTACGATCAAGAAGGGTATGGCGACGAGGACCAGCAAGGACGTTGCGAGTGACAAAAACATCAGTAGACTCGATGTATCACCAGGAAATGCAAGTCCTGCGATAACTGTATAGAAGAAGGCACTGAGCCCAAAAGCCGCCAACGGACAGGCTGTTGCTGATCCGCGATGTGTAGGCCAGTTGAGGGTAGCTAGGACATTTAGTGATCTGGTTGAGAGACATATGCGGTAGACATACCGGTCTTGAGAGCCGCTTGAAAAGCAGCACAGCTGCCGACGCCACTCAGGAAGGAACAGAATGATATGAGCGCAACGCTCATGCCTCCAGGGCCTTTATCGTATGCTGCCTATATTTAGCTCGGCACCTCCACCGTAATACTATAGCATACCGAGTTTGATGGGATAGTAGCCGACCAGCAGCGCAAACATCCCAATGATGGCTGCAAGACGCGGACTCTTCCTATCTGTTATGATGCCCATGGGTATACCCGAGGCATACATGCCGAGATTCGCAGCAGTGCCCTATCTTCAGTGAGCCGATACTCGATCGACATGAGTATGATTTGCGTACGATGACATTGCTTTGCGTAGCGGAGAGTTGGAGTTTGTCGGCGAATTGAGGAGCCCATGCTGAGTAGGCATACTTCTAGGTGTCAGCGCACGCTATCTAGCAGGTGTCATGACCTACGTTTGTCCCACAAGCCAGTGCGATAGCAGTCGCAGCGACTACAGATATAATCCGCGTCTTCTTATGGGTAGTGACTTCTTCTTGGGCGACCATGGTGGTCAACGAGAGTCTATGCTATCGCAATTGCGCAATCATCGAGTATGCCCGGTATCGAGTCGGGTGGCAGTGGTTGTGACGGTATCGGACTCGGAATGTACTGGACCGAGAAAGGTGAAGAGAGCAACAACACAAGGGAGGAATGAGGAGAGAATGAAGCAAGTCTATAGAATGGGCTTATCACAAACCAAAGTCACAAAGATAGGCTCAAGTGACACAAGGCATGGCGGGCATCACAAGTAAGTTGGGACGAGTGGATGACCACGGCAACTGACCGGAGATAACAGGACCGGTCTTGGCAAGGAAAGAGCCGCCGAGGCGCTGGTGAACGTCATGCGCCTGCCTCACGCATCTGCACCCCATCTCTCCCCACAAACAACACCACTCGTCGTATCGCAACCATGGGCGCAGCACTGTCGCTCCCGTTCCTGGCGATGCCCGCCATGGGCACGGTATGTGAATGAAATGCGACGCGACGGTGCCCAGCTAATACGGCCAGGTATGGAGCATTGTCGCCTCCTGCTGCGGAGCTGCTACCTGCAGCGCAGTCATGGGCTCATGTGGAGGAAAATGCGGTAACAGGTATGCCATGTTATGTGCGCACATGTATGTGTATTGACGAGATGCAGCATCGCCACACGTATCGCCTACGCGCTCATTCTTCTCATCAACTCGATCGTGTCCTGGATCATGCTCACCGACTGGGCCATGAAGAAACTCTCCCACCTCACACTCGACTACGTCGACATCAAGTGCCACGGCGAACAATGCTACGGATATGTCGCGGTGCAGCGCATCAACTTTGCTCTCGGCTTCTTCCACGTCCTCATGGCGCTCATGCTCATTGGAGTACGGTCTTCCAAGGACGGACGCGCGCCCATCCAGAATGGCTTTTGGGCACCAAAGATACTGGGCTGGGTTGGCATGATCGTTCTCACCTTCTTCATCCCCAATTCGTTCTTCATTGTGTGGGGCAATTACTTCGCCATGATCGGCGCGTGTCTGTTCCTCCTCATCGGCCTTATCTTGTTAGTCGACCTGGCGCATAACTGGGCAGAGTACTGCCAGGAGAAGATTGAGGTGGGCGAATCGAGACTCTGGACTGGCATGCTCGTGGGATCAGCCGTGACCATGTATCTGGCCTCGTTCGCCATGACCATCGTCATGTACATCTATTTCGCGAGGAGCGGATGTGGCATGAATCAGGCAGCCATTACTGTACGTTGCGCGACAACACGACCAGCACATATACTAACTCTTACAGATCAACTTGATTCTCCTACTCGTATCATCTATCGTTTCGATTCATCCCGCCGTTCAGAACGTTAACCCCCGCGCTGGTCTGGCCCAGTCCGCCATCGTCGCCGTCTACTGCACGTATCTGACTCTTTCTGCGGTTGGCATGGAACCGGATGACCACCAATGCAATCCGCTTATCCGTGCACGCGGTACCCGAAAGGCTACCATCATCATTGGCGCCATCGTCACCTTTGTCACAGTCGCATACACCACCACCCGTGCCGCGACTTATGGCCTTGCGCTGGGCTCTCAGGGCAATCCTCACGGCACCGGCTATGCCCAGGTCGGCACCGACGACTACGAGCACGGTCTCGTTACCCAGCAGCCAGAATCGCGCCGCGACATGCGTCAAGCTGCCCTCCGCGCCGCCGTTGAATCTGGTTCCCTCCCCGCGTCGGCGCTCGATGACTCGGACAGCGAAGACGAGGACGAGGCGCCAACCAAGAACCCGCGCGACGACGAACGCAATGCCACGCAGTACAACTACACGCTCTTCCACATCATCTTCTTCCTTAGCACGACATGGGTGGCTACGCTGCTCACCACGAATTTTGACGAGAAGGATGTGCAAGATAGCTTTGTGCCTGTTGGACGAACGTACTGGGCGAGCTGGGCCAAGATTATTAGCGCGTGGGTATGCTACGGCATCTACACGTGGAGTCTAGTGGCGCCGCTCGTACTGCCTGATCGGTTCGACTATTAGGTGCCAAGCAGTACGAGAGTGAGGGGATGTGGCGCACTGGGATAGTGGATGACGTGAAAAAGCGCATCAATGTATTAGTAGATTAGGTCATGTTTCTGCTTGAGTATATTGCTTGAATTATACCATGTACAACTTTATGTTACAATCGGGATGCGGTGAGTGCAGTCTTGTGAACCACCTTGTTGTCGTCTCCGTACTTCTACACCATCTTCTTCATCTCTGCTCTGCTACAACTTCTTCGCGCCTGGTTTCGACACCCTGTGAGCTGCTCTCGTGGCCCTGCTTCACCGACTTCTTTCCACTACACAAGCAAGCCTGGAACTCGCGTGCCTTCTTCACAGCTGCTGCTCTTGACTGATCAAGTCGCCATCTCGCCGCCTCGAAATTTCATCTGTCGCAGTTGAAGCAGGCGCTGCTATTGTTGGGATCTATGATCCATCGTCGGTCCCTTGTTCAGCGCTTCAGTGACCCATTTAGTGTCCAAACGGCCGGTATGGGGTGTTGGAAATGCCAAATGCTGTGCCGATGCTGGTTTGTTCCCATAATGACCCGATAGCAGCGCGATGTAGATTGCGTCCTAGCATACATGCTTTTCCATGCACGTATGTCATTTAAAATGTTCTCATATCTACTCTTGCCCGACCTCAGCCCGCATCAGCGTCGAGTTTAGGCTTGTTCTTCGAGCCTTTCGGTCGTCCTCGAGGTCGGCGTC
Organism: Phaeosphaeria sp. MPI-PUGE-AT-0046c; assembly: GCA_020747045.1. NCBI lineage: Eukaryota > Fungi > Ascomycota > Dothideomycetes > Pleosporales > Phaeosphaeriaceae > Phaeosphaeria > Phaeosphaeria sp. MPI-PUGE-AT-0046c. The sequence goes on along the minus strand of JAGTJN010000017.1, from coordinate 600,246 downwards.
CAGGGTCAGGTTCAGCACTCCTCTTGACTTTCGATGCTGCAATAGTAGGGCGACCGCGATTGGTAGATGCGAGCGGTTTCATTGTCAACTGTATCCCATTTGAACCCCCCTTGGGACGGCCTCGCTTGCCTTTGATCATGCCGCCACGAGGTATGGGCGGCTGATGACCTGCGCGCAAAGCACCATTCCAGAACACCGGTGGGACATCTGGGATTGCCATGCTTGGTGCGATGGATTTGAGCAGTT